>ML788967.1:198472-234221 GCA_009831015.1 Picea engelmannii
AGAGAATACATAATAATATGAGGGTGAGGGTGGGGCAATTATGAGAGAATACATAAGTATTCTCTCATAATTTCCCCACCCTCACCCTCATATTATTATGTATTCTCTCATAATTTCCCCACCGCCCACCCTCATATATGAGGGTTATATGAGGGTGGGGGTGGGGAAATTATGAGAGAATACATTGGGGGTGGGGATGTGACAATTATGAGAGAATACATAATATGAGGGTGGGGGTGGAGGAATTATGAGAGAATACATTATGTGTTCTCTCATTATTGCCCCACACCCACCCTCATATTATGTATTCTCTCATAATTGCCCCACCCCCACCCATATACCCCCACCCTCACCCACCCAATGTATTCTCTCATAATTTACCCACCCCCACCCTCACCCACCCTCATATATGGGTAGGGGTGGGGCAATTATGAGATAATAAATTATGTATTATCTCATAATTGCCCCACCGCCACCCTCATATAATGTATTATCTCATAACTTCCCCACCCCCACCCTCATATATGAGGGTGGGGGTGGGATATATGAGGGTGGGGGTGGGGCAATTATGAGAGAATACATTGGGGGTGGGGAAATTATGAGAGAATACATAATGTATTCTCTCATAATTGCCCACCCCACCCTCAATAATGTATTCTCTCATAATTTCCGCACCCCCACCCTCAATAATGTATTCTCTCATAATTTCCCACCCCACCCTCAATAATGTATTCTCTCATAATTGCCACACCCCCACCCTCATTATGTATTCTCTCATAATTTCCCCACCCCCACCCTCATATATGAGGGTGGGAGTGGGGAAATTATCAAAGAATACATTAGTGTGGGGGAATTATGAGAGAATACATAATTTATTCTCTCATAATTTCCCCACCCCCACCCTTAGTGGGGCAATTATGAGGGTGGGGGTGGGGAAGTTATGAGATAATACATATATGTATTCTCTCATAATTTCCCCATCCCAACCCCCACCCTCACCCTCATAATGTATTCTCTCATAATTTCCCCACCCCCACCCTCATATATGAGGGTGGGGGTGGGGAAATTATGAGAGAATACATTATGAGGGTGGGGGTGAGGGTGCAACAATTATGAGAGAATAAATAATGTATTCTCTCAAAATTTCCTATGAGGGTGGGGGTGGGGCAATTATGAGAGAATACATAATGTATTCTCTCATAATTGCCCCACCCCCACCCACATTCATATATGAGGGTCGGGGTGGGGAAATTATGAGAGAATACATTATGTATTCTCTCATAATTGTCCCACCCCATGTATTCTCTCATAATTTCTCCACGCCCACCCTTATTCATATATGAGTTCATATATGAGGGTGGGGGTGGGGCAATTATGAGAGAAAACGGTCATATATGAGGGTGGGGGTGGGGAAATTATGAGAGAATACATAATGTATTCTCTCATAATTGCCCCACCCCCACCCTCATATAGGAATGAGGGTGGGGGCGGGGAAATTATGATAGAATACATAATATGAGGGTGGGGGTGGCACAATTATGAGAGAATACATTATGTATTCTCTCATAATTTCCCCACGATATATGAGGGTGGGGGTGGGGAAATTATGAGAGAATACATAATATGAAGGTGGGGGTGGGAAATTATGAGGGAATATATGTATTCTCTCATAATTGCCTATGAGGGAATATATGTATTCTCTCATAATTGCCCCACCCCCACCCTCATATATGAGAGTGGGGAAATTATGAGAGAATATAGGTATTCTCTCATAATTGTCCCACCCCCACCCTCATATATGAATGAGGGTGGAGGTGGGGCAATTATAAGAGAATACATATATGAGGGTGGGTGTGGGGAAATTATGAGAGAATACATAACGTATTCTTTCATAATTTCCCCACCCCAACCCTCATAATGTATTCTCTCATAATTTCCCCACGGGGTGGGGGTGGGGAAATTATGAGAGAATACATTATTGAGGGTGGGGATGGGGAAATTATGAGAAAATACATTATGTATTCTCTCATAATTTCCCCACCCCCACCCTGATATATATCTCATAATTTCCCCACCCCCACCCTCACCCTCATATAATTATGAGAGAATACATAATGTATTCTTTCATAATTTCCCCACCCCCACCCTGATATATTTGCCACACCCCCACCCTCATATATATCTCATAATTGCCCCACCCCCACCCTCATAGGGTGGGGGTGGGGAAATTATAAGAGAATACATTATACCCTCATATATGAGGGTCGGGGTGGGGAAAATATGAGAGAATACATAATCCTCATATATGCGGGTGGGGATGGGGCAATTATGAGAGAATACATTATACCCTCATATATGATGGTGGGGGTGGGGCAATTATGAGAGAATATTCTCTCATAATTGCTCCACCCCCACCCTCACCCTCATATTACCCTCATAGGGGTGGGGAAATTATGAGAGAATATTCTCTCATAATTGCCCTCTCTCATAATTTCCCCATCCCCACCCTCATATTACCCTCATATATGAGGGTGGGGGTGGGGAAATTATGAGAGAATATTCCATATATGAGGGTGAGGGTGGGGCAATTATGAGAGAAAAAACTCATCTTCACTTGTAACAATGTGGCTATTGGGTTTTAAATCCCAAAAGGTATGCTTCATTAATATCTGCAAATATCTCTTGAGGTTTCTTAAATTTTTGAAATGTTTTGAGAGTGCATACAATGAAATTAAAAAACACCTAAATAATTATTTTCGCGAGTACTCTATTGTTGTCCTTTGTTCCCTAGATGACAAGTATGCTTGTGATTGGATGAAACACTCTTTGTAGTTGAAGAGTTACGTCGATTGTTCCTCAAGCCACTTAAAAGAAGGATGAGGGTAAACTCTGAAAATGAGAGTAACATGGTGATTTGTTACAAAAAAAAGTTAACATGACTAGTTTACATCATGCATGCTTGATGCAGATCAATCTCCATTGTTATAAGCGGGCCCAAATTTCTCCTCGACACACATGGCCCCTTTTCTAACATTGGCCTAAAGTGGGTTAAAATTCGAATCTACCACTATTCGATGGCCTCACTAGAGGCCGTTGTGGCACGTAGAGTGGCCCAAGTTCGAAATGTCGTTAGTCGCCAAAGCGTGGTTCATGTTTTCTTGCCAGTATGAGAGCATGGCCCCTCCATTGTTCACTTATTTGATGTAAATTCAATGGAATCAACATCTCCATTGCTCACAAAGTTTCAAATTGACATGAACATCTCTACATTTGTCTTCAAATGCCCCAAATTTCAACAATGTTACCGCCATTATAAGTGCTAAATTGATCAAATATTTTCTATTCATGCCATATCCTCCATCATTAGACCTGGAATTGATATCTTGAAGATGGCACCACCGATGCAAAAACCAATTTTAGTCCACAAATCCTCGTTCCATGACCGAATCCTAACACTCTTCCTCTCTAAGGCCCTGCAATGGAAACCATCGAAACTATGATCGAACGACTTCAATGTTAAATGTTATCACAAGATCTAACACCCTTGTGCAAAGCCTCTCACAAAATGAAAGATAAGAGTAACTTTGGAGTATTTTCCATTGTCACCTTATTAATTACTTCCCTCATTTTAATGAAGGATGAAATCCAACACAAGGGAGGCTTCCCTAGCAACCTCAAGGAATCCTATAGCAAAACAAGTCAAGTATATGACCTCTTATATTGGTCACTCCATCATACCACCACTTAGGTCAAGGTTGTCAAAGCAAGAATACAATGGTTTAATGAAGTAGTTTCCAAATTTACATAAATGAAGTATCCAAGACAATAGATGACATTTAGCAAGTTAAAATAAGTCAAAGGGATGCTCTAAACAATACAAATCTATAAGAAAGCGACGGTTTCCATAAAACTTGTGTTTAAAGATGATTACTTCAACAATTTACCAAGTTACAACAACATAAAATATAATATCCCTTAAAACAAGTAAACATGCAATGCAAGAGGGCTGAAAATGCAAGCCTAAACTAGGGTTTTGATAACAAATGCTTGCCAAAATGTAAATGGAATGAATTAACCCTAAAACGTCTAAGACATCAAGCCCTAGAAGGATGAAAATCATAACAACAATGTAATAAATGATATCAAGGTATATTCCAAGGTGAAATATGCCACTAAAACCATATACTTCAAGCTAGGAAAGGTTGGAAGTTGCGGGTAAATCCTGATCTAACAAAAAATGACAACGAAAGGGGAAAATGGGGTTTAGGGTCAATAAGGGAGAAAGACTAGTGCCATCCAGCTTCCTTGGGCATATGGAGTCAAATCTTGCACTTTTTTGGAGAGTAAAGGAAAAAGAAAGACATAAGAACTAAACCCTAGGATAGTCCACTACAAACCCTAGGTATTAGTCCTTTAGAAGGGAAAATCAAGGTAGTCCACTATAAACCCTAAGAGGCCATCCTATGTATTCTAGCAACATTTAGCAAAATATCAAGATGGATCTTCGGTAAAACCCTAGGGTAGTCCACTACAAACCCTAGAAATTTAACTCCAATAATAGAACTAGGGTAGTCCTCTACAAACCCTATAAATATCCTTATGTCCTTTAACAAGCTTCAAGAAATTATTACAAGGGAAGGTAGTCCACTAAAAACCTTCATAGGGTTTCAAGACAAGGTTTATTCAATAAAAATAAAATATACCATGCAATATCACCACTTTGATAAAACATTCACTTAATACATCAAAAAATGAACCATCAAAGACTTAGAAAGATAACTTTCTAGGTAAATCAATGATCATCTATGAAACCCTAACCATGAAATCATCCACAAAACTTGAAAAGAATCCACAATATCATCTCCAAGACAAGGTGCATACATCATCCATATTGAAAGAGAAATATAGAAGACAAGTGTAGTGATGATTCTCCATAAGTCGAGTTATGATTTACAATGAGGTAGCACTCCCTCTATTTATATGAGGAAACCAAGCGCTATACCTCTCTATGAAGTCCCTTAAACATAAAAAAAATCCATGATTCAAGGTGGGTACGTTTTAGGACGATCCCCAAAATGCCTCCAAAATAAATATACAATGCTAAAACATGAAAACATCCTCTTAAAAAGCCACACGTGTGGGTGTAGGAAGCTCCAAAAATGTGGCATCATCCTCTAATGGGGTACTAATGGCTCCAAAAGTCACGTCTCTCCTTGAAAGGTGCAAAATATCTCCAAAATTCATGCTTCCTCATCAGGAAGGTCACATCCATTCATCCAAAGGTGCTAACTCATCATGACAAATGCTAGGTCAGATCAAACATACATACAACCATAATTAAGCATGGTATCATCCTCAAATGTGTAATGAATAAGGTGAAAATGATGGCATCATGAGGGAGAAGAGTTCCACAACCTCTCCGAAGAGGTGTACCATCCTCATCAAAGGAAATGATATCCATCCAAACCCTAACATCATCAAAGGGGTGCAATATCCAAGGTGTGGGCTTCTTGCCATATGAGAGTCACATCATGCTATATGTGCAACGTCCCAACTCATCAATGCAATGTCCCAGGTCCATAAGGTGATGAAATGCGTCAAGAGGCATGCCAAATAATCATGTAACCCAACACTAATCATCATGGCTCCAATGTCCTCCATGGAGTGCAAGGGAAGAATCATCAATGTCCTTCAAAGGACCATATCAAATAGTGCATCATCATCAATCAAGGCTCATAGAATTCAAGTGAGACCAACCATCATGGATACAAGAGTCACTAGAATCATAAAACATAAGCCAAAAGTTAATGCAAAATCCACGTAAACGATTCACACTAGGTATCCTTGTTGGACAGGAAGCTTTGGAGACAATGTTGCAGTTTTGGACACAGTTTTGGGAAAAATCCTAAGTATAGGAAAAGTACACAGAAGAAGAAGGAAAGCTAGGGAGTGTGCAACTAAGGCACATGTAGGAGGACAATGCACAGAAGGAAGACAACACACAGACAGGAGAATAAAGCAAACAAAAGAATAAATCCGACAGAGGATAAAGCAAGAGAAGAAAGAAAGAGAATAAAGCATGACATAAGGATGACAACCAAACATTCCAAAAATAGAAGAACAATAGAAAGAACAATGCAGACAAAAAAGCAGCCCAAACAACCAGTTAACTAAGAGAAGTATGCATTGTAATGTGGTATTTTTGGGATGAACAGATTAGGGTTTTTAGCCCTAGATTTCTATATAAACATGTAACGGGTTGGGAAAATGGGGTTCCTCGAGTTGTGGTTCGTTGTTTGGGGTTCCTTCATATGATTATTATTGAGCAATATTGTAGAATATGTTCTGTTGGGTTGCAGAGTTTTTGAATGTAACAGTTTGTTGATGAGAAGAATTAATGAATGAATGCTAAAAAGATGATACTTAATCTTTTGTTGTCTGTCTTTTATGTTTTTGCTTATGAATTATGTCTGGATGCATAGTAGAATAGATTTGTTTTATGGTTAAACATGGTGAAATATTCATAATTGTTACAACAATAAAGTATACAGTAATCTAGAATAGAATGATAGTATGAATCTGAATCACCAAGTTATTGGGAACAATGACATAATCACGCGCACCAAAATTATAAAGAAGAATGAACAAGATGGTCACCTCCCATTTCCTAACTACTACAGAAACCTGGTTCTCGCAGTCCTAATAAATACCTCGTGAGAGACTTCATTTTCACAAAAAGGTGATGCCGAAAGGGCCGGTGTCTGGTGAGTTTTGTTGGTTAAAGATAACTCGAACCGAGGGTCTTACAACCTGCATGCAATGCTAATAAATGGTTCCATTGCCGGGACCTGGAATTTTCAATTAAGGGAATGTTTTGGAAGCCAACTAATAAATATATCTCAAAGTGATTGGAAAGAAAGGATCGACATTTTTCTCGACAAGTGAACATAAATCCTTGGATGAGTGACAAGCAATGTATGCAAAGGTATGTGTATACATAAGTGCATGAAATTTTCTTTGGTGAGTTTCCAATTATTCTGACTAAGTGGATAGAAAGATTAATGGAGAATACTGGAAGGTATAGAAATGCAGTGCCGAGGAATTAGACTCCTAATTTGGTAAGAAAACTGAATTTCATAAGTAACCCAACTACTCATGCAATTGATTTTTGGTTGGATAGAATACTAGGAGGATATATTACATAATTTGCAATAGATTGTACCCAATCATACAACGTTGCAGAAAGGGACTTTTTCAAGGGCCTGCGCAGAAGGTTCATGAAACCGCTGGGTACATGGATAAAGATGATGTTGTGTGACAAGTGTGTAATGACAATGCAATCAGATTGCTAAAGGGGTTTGCGCACATAGGGGAACCGAGGGATGACAAGAAGATAGTCTGAGAACAAAAGAGAATGGATAAAATAATGAAGAAGGAAGGAAAGAACTGAGGATGCAAGAAGAGGGTATACCGGAGGAAGAATACAAGATTGGAGTATTGCATGGAGGAAGGAGGTACAAGAGGTGAAATATTGGGGTTGGGAAAGGAGAGTCGCACAATGAGCCATAGGGGAGAGAACCTTGTGCAATAGTCTGAATTGTGGAGATACCATATATAGGGGGAGAAGAGGAGGAGTTCCAGTCCATTCCAGTAATAGAAGAGTCGTTAAGTCCTATTCAGACCGAGTCTTGTGTCAAATCCACGACCCTATGTGCCTCACCACAATCAGAGATAAAAATTGAAGACTTATCAAAAGTCCTTGTAGTTAGACAAGGAGGACAAAGTAGTAACATTCAGAATAGTGAAAGTAGTGCATAGAGTCAGAGTCAGAATAAGAGTCAATCAACATCACCAAGAGGAGGGACTACACAAAGCAACATGGTAGGGTAGATAATACTCTTAGACTTCATGAGTTTCTGGGGAGTGGGGATAGAGGATCCAGAACAACATCTGTTTGTCTACAAAAAAATTTGGGCTACTAAGAATGTACAGGATGAGGCTATGAAGATTGTGCAATTAGCGACAATGTTTAGAGGTCGTGTGCTAGTATGGTATATGAAGCTATAGATTATTACGCCTGCAGGACAGGCTAGGACTTTGGCAAAGATAAGGCAAGCACTATTGAAAGAGTTCAAGAAGACAAAGTCAGAGTCGTAGTACATCACAAGACTCTGAAGGAGATTAAACAAGTACAAACAGAGTCAGTATGGGATTTTGATCAAAGATTTAAGGATGTGATGGGTAGACTGACTTTCTAGATCCCAGATCAACACTATCAAGAATGGTTCATTGCAGGGTTTCTACCACACATTCGCAGGCCATTGATTCAACATAAGGCTGTGTTGCAGCCCGAGGCGTTGGAAATTGCAATGAAATTGGAATCATCTCCTATAGAAGACAGTGGAGGAATGTCACAAGTTCAAACCTTACAAAGTAGATAATACAACTAACAATAGGGAATATAACCTTACAAATTGAGATAGATGCATTGGAGTTTCCAATTGATGAGTTACAAGAGAGAGTAAATACATTGGGCTATCTCAATATAATTGTATCAAGGATGCCCATTCAAAGACTACAACACTTGCAAGCAGGACTGTTGCAAGAAATGAGGAATAGAGGAGAGGAAGCACACAAAGAGATGGAAAGAATAAGGGATGAAAGAGCCCAATTACAAGAGAAGTATGATACAACACTTCAACAAAAAAAGGAAGTTGAAGACAGAGTAGAAGAAGTTATGAAGAATAAAGACAAGGTTGAGGAGAGGGCCAAGAAAGCATTAAAGGAAAATGACGAGGCTGAAGGGATAGCACAAAAAACCTAAGCAGTTGTCCAAAAATTATATAAAGAAATCCCATAAGTCCCCATAGTAGTAGGAGCTACTATGGAGGAAAAAATGATGAAGATCATGGACATCATTAAGGGATTATGTGAGCAAATTAAGGACTTAAAATTACAGAGTATGATAGGAATGCCACCAGAAGTGCGCGAAGGTAGGGAGAGAATGGCGATGAAAAAAATTGCCAATATTAAGAAAGTAGAAGGAGAATGCACCAAACTCTATGAGGAGAGTTCACATATATGGATCAAGTTGGTAGAAAACCCAGAGATGAAGGTTGTGGAAACACGCTTAAGAGAATCAAAAGAAAGAGCACATCAAGCTACAAATAAGATAATGACACTTCCACCAGCAGAGCGGATGACAACCATTTTAGCTCAAAGGCACTCATACATGGAGGTAGAAAATATGAGGGATCAACAAAAGATCCTTGAACAGAGACTGAGACCACTGCAGGAAGAAGCAGTGAAGGTAATTAGGGAAATGACCACTATGCATGGTAAGGTCAAGTAGGCAACGATAAAAGAAAAGGACAAACTTACAAACTTGACCACGCAGGGGGCAGAGGAGATAGCATAAATAAAGGCCACGATCATCAAGGAGGTGGAGGTAGAAAATACTGCCTCTTAAGACTTTATTGCAGCATGGAAGAGTAGGAAACAAGCTTGAGTGGCTCAGAACGAGGCCCAAGTGGGTGTTGGGGGCCTGTTGGACAGGAAGCTTTGGAGACAGTGTTGTAGTTTTGGACACAATCTTGGGAAAAATCCTAAGTATAGGAAAAGTGTGCGGAAGAAGAATGAAAGCTAGAGAGCACGAAGCTAAGGTGCATCCAGGAGGTCAATGCACAGAAGGAGGAAAGTGTGTAGAAGGAAGACAACATGCAGATAGGAGAATAAATTAAACATAAGAATAAAGATGACATAGGATAAAGCAAGAGAAGAAAACGAGAGAATAAATCATGACAAAAGAATGACAACCTGACATTCCAGAAATAGAAGAACAAGATAAAGCAACATATAGATGGAAAAACAACTTGAACAACCAACTAGCTAAGGGAAGTATGCATTGTAATGGGGTATTTTTGGGATGAATAGATTAGGGTTTTTAGCCCTAGATTTCTGTATAAACATGTAACAGGTTTGGAAAATGGTGTTCCTTGAGTTTTGGTTCACTGTTAGGGGTTCCTCCATATGATTATTATCGAGCAGTATTGTAGAATCTGTGCTATGGGGTTCCAGATTTTTTGAATGTAGTAGTCTGTTGATGAGAATAATCAATGAATGAATGCTAAAAAGATGATACCAAATCTTGTGTTGTCTGTCTTTTATGTGTTTGCTTATGAATTCTGTCTCGATGCATAGTAGAATAGTTTTTTCTTATGGTTAACCATGGTGAAATATTCATAACTGTTACAACAATGAAGTACACAGTAATTTGGAATAGATTGATAATATGAATTTGAATCACTAAGTAGTTAATTAGGAACAAGGACAAAATCACGAACACAAAAGTTATAAAGAAGAATGAACAAGATGGTCACCTCCCATTCCCTAACTATTGCAGAAACCTGGTTCTCACAGTCCCAATAGATACCTCAGGTGAGACTTCATCTGTGCAAGCAGGTGATGCTGAAAGGGCTAGTGTCTGGTGGGTTTTGTTGGTTAAAGATAAATCGAACCTAGGGTCTTACAACCTGTGCACAACGCCAACAATCCTCTTCAAACTTCACACTAGATTATGACTTTATGCAATTTTCCAAGTTTAGGTATGGGAGGTCCATCATAAGACCCTATAAGGTGTGCCAATACCCAATTAGAGGAGTAGTTCATGAGAAACCCATCAAAGTGTAAGTATGAGTGAATGGTATGAGACGGGGTTTACTTCATGGTCATGGTATCATTAACATGCAAGGCCACGTGCGATGTTCATCTCCATGAGCCCCATTGTAGAGGGAGCGCTTGGTGCATTGAGTTACCCTTTCCTCAACAATGTTTCTTTCCATCCCTATCTTGCCTTTTGGCATTCATTTATTTCTTTACAAGCCCCTTTTTAGGTTTATGCAATTATTACATCGGGATTCAATTAAGTCATTTTCTTTGGATATGCATTCATTACATTAGGACTTGGGGTGATGACCTCATAGTTAGGGGGTAGAGCTCAAACTAACTTGGCTTTTGATTTATCATTTATATCCCATTATTCTTTTTTATAACATGCCGCATTCAAACCCCTTCTTCTCATAAGAGGATGAAGTATAAACATTTTTTGGATACATGTAACAACCACTTCCAAAATATAGGGAAACAAGAGGAATATAGGTGAAAATGTTAAGTATGGAAGGGAATGGTGCGTTGCCCCTATGAAGGCCTCCCAATAGTACCCCTATTTCCCAAGAGTTACAACACTTGAATATGACACATATGATGGCTACCAAGGTGAAACAAGGAAAAAATCATTACTTCCAAGCATCATGATCCATTATCTGACTTCAACCCATGATCCTCACCTAAATGCCTAATGCATTAAATGTAACACTTTGTATGAAAAAATGAATAATGTACCTCATGTGTGCTGGACCACCATCACCAGATGAACCTACTGATCAAGTGAATGAGATGAGAAATGATGATTGAGAGGCATCCAAGGGGCTTATGTCTATGGAGAATATTTATCATCATCTCTGGGATCACTGTCTGCAATGTGGATGATGAAGAATGATCTCCTCTAGTTACCCTTAGGTGAGAGGAGGTAACATTAATAATGCAAAGGCTACCACAAATCTTAGATTTAACATGTAAATATAATGGCCCATTCTTTACTTTATACATTTGGTTTTATTAGTCTTGAATTCATAGTAGGAACTTATTTTTATTCAATATGTCGTGAAGCTTGATGTCAATGTGACATGTTTTTACACCTGTACATATCCTATATTGATCTTACAATTTTTGACAATAGAATCCTGTATGGAATCCCCATAACCATCCTGGTTATGTCTTGGGCTAGAATTTTTCCACATGAAAGAAAAAAATAAATGGCCACACATGAAATAAAAAGACTATTCACGCGGGGAGAAAATGGGCATGGACATATCGTATGCAATATATAACCTATAAAGAACATTTTTAATAGTATGAAAATGAAGCAAATCTAACTTTCTGAATTGTTATTAATTTGTATTTCCAACAAGATTTCATTAATTTAGGGGTTGAAGAGGAAACCTTAGATGAATAAAGAATTGCCCGACAAAGTGCATCACAAAGATGGATGATTTGGTGCATACAATCACATGCACAAAACCAACGCACAAGGGAGTGGGGGCATGTAAAATGATAACAAATTACAACCACTGAGTCACCGCAACTAAAAATTGTTCATCGAATTGGAGAACTTGAAATTCACTTGTGTCAACATCAACTTACCACAATATTAGAGATTTTAAGCGACATTTGTCTCCATTTCTTTCAATGAGAATAAACGATTTTACGAGTAGAGACTTATTTAAATGCTTGCAATATCAAAATCAAAATACCTCACATTTAAAAAGTCTTCAAAATAATTGCAAATATTCTCATCAAATACCAGAGCTTATTAACACACAAAGATAACATACATGAACTTCTGAATAAAGAACAAAGGTAGAATCCTTTTCACATATCCAAAGCAAATTTGACCAACAACATCAATGATGGACCCACAAGAAATGCGTCTTCCATACTATTTTACATCACAATGCAATCATGACTTGACAATGCATGGAACTAACAATAAAATATATAGTAACTCCATGTCTAACAATATAACCAGTTTTAAATGCCAGATGCATAATTTATTCAACTACTCCTAAAGTGGTAACTACAAAGAAAAATTGACATTCTCAATTTCATCTGCAAAATTTGTCTCTTCATTAAAACAAACATGCTCAAACATCACCATAGCATGCCAACCAATTTGGCAAACCACCACTATAACTTCTACAATTACAAATCTAAGGTTTTATCCATATTTCAAAATAAGCAAGAAAATTTATATCTTAATTAAGTGGAAAACACAAATTAAAGATAGATTAATTATTGCTAGTTTTGTGGTTATGAGTAAAAATTACCAACTTCCTTACTAATTGAACACCAATAATGTAATTTTTCATACTCTTGTCCCAATGAAGCGGTAAATCAAATCTAAAATTGTCATATACATGGTAAATATAAATATAACATTGACTAGCATTAAGTTGCCTATCAACACTCTTAACAAACTCAAAAATGTCTAGGAATTGCAAACACTACAATGATGCCAAGACCACTAGAAAGTGATCAAATATAAAACTAGCATACTCCCTTAATGGGCGAATGGGAATGCCGAAGTAAAAAATGTAGGTGTGCAAAGTATTATGTAGGCAAATTGTTGTTTTTTTTAACACACCCAAAGCATCTTGGTATGGTAATGGAATAAGTACATGTTTTTTGAAATATCTTGAATCGATAAAACACAATGTGAAAATTTGTTGCAAATATATTAAGGAGCAAGTTGAAGTGGAGATCAATAGAAACATTGTAAGAAACAAAAGGAACCTGTGATATATGAAAGACAAAGACACATAGTACATACCACATAGTGATGGATTGCATTCATTGATCCGAGAAGAGTAAAAATGGGTTATACTGACAAAGCATCTAAGCATGCTTCTTCTTTATTTCGAAGTGCAACAAATGCACTATCTTGCATTTTTTGCATAACGTTCAAAAGAGAAGAAGGGCGAGATGCAAAAGCCTGCTAATGATTTGATGCACGATATTACCGTGAAGGCTAAGCTTTGTTGTTCAACCTTTCCAATGTCTATGGTTGCCTTGGATAGTGTTGAGCCTTGGGATTTATGTATAGTCAAGGCCCATGCCTTTTTGGGCAGGATTTGTTTCTTGTTGCCAAATTTTTTGGGTGGGATTGGTACTTTTTTGGGGTTGATATGGTCCCATGGTGAACTAATATATGTATCAAACTCGACAACAACATATGCTGACAATTTTAAAGGGTCGACTCCTTGTGTGTAGGAAATTCAGGTGACCATTCATAGTGCTCCATTAACCAGTCTTGCTTGTATCAAAAAATTGCATATCAACATAATGCATTGGTCAATACATAACATGATTGTTTGGTCCAATTGGTGGTTATTATCTTCCTTAGAGATAGAAGAGCTAAGACATTTTGCATTGATTCATGTGATTGGACTATTTAATGACTTTACCATTTTTTTATTATGTTGGGAGGCCAAAATATTTGTTGCAAATAGGTGTATGGACACATTGAATCTTTTGCATTATATTGTAGACAATGATTGATTTGTCCAGGACTGAAGGATCTCCCAATCTTGTTGTAGTGGAGTTGTGTTCTTGATGTTTGTCAACAAACGACGAAAATGGATCTACTCTATATCATGTCCATGTTGGCGGAAGATTGTTTATATGGTTACAACAATGGTGAAGGAGTTCCACAAAGACCTACCCGATGTTTCCCCTGCATACAAAAGGTGTGTCCATACAGGTGGAAACTATCCTAGATCACTGACAAGAATTATAGAGCAATGCCAAATGGAAAATTGTTGTTTTCCAAAAATGCTTCACATAGATGGATTTAAATATGCATAAATAATTTAGGCCCTATGAAGCTCATTTCATCAGTGAGAACATAATGGATACATTTCATCTCTTCCTGAAACACTACTAATTTTTGTGCTTGTAAACACTGGAAGTCTTTTATTGGAATCTTAAGTGTTGCATGTATAGTGGTTGCATGCATGTTGAAATTTACAACTCCAATGGTGTTACTGGATAAATCGGTAGGTGCATACACTAACAAATCTCCCTAGATCCACCTGGATCTAGAACAAAATAGGACAGGACATGACTCTTTCTCTAAGTTGCGGTCATTGAATCTACTACTGAGAAGGAATGAGTGACATACCTTTATATCGCTTCCTTAGGTCTCTGTTGTTCCTGCTTCGCTTCGGTACTTTTGTGAAATCAGGTCCAAGACAACACAAACCAACAAAAGCAAAGATAGCAAAGTATATTCAATGTCAACCTATGCATATGATCAAGGAGTTATGCAATAAAATAAGAGTGATTTTATGAGAAAGGGACATGTCATTGTATTATATTAAATGAAAGTAGAAGATACAACCAAATCGCCTTGATGTCACAAGCTTCATTTCAATGACCCTTGGTTCCAACACACACGTTTGCTCTACATTTGCATGAAGAAGATCCAATACAACTTGATAGACCAAATAGAGTCTTCAAGCTTCTGTCCAAACTGAGTTCTTCACACAATTCTTTCACCAGTTCTTCATTCAATCTTGCTTAACCTTTTCCATGAGAAACCTTTCAATATATAGGAGAAGGAGAGATGGTTAAATGGATGAGGATGATCCAACTAAATCTGAGAAGTCAGTAGGATGCCAACCATGCAAACGCCAACTCATTTTCTAGAAGACTCCCTTCTAGAACCTTCGTGACCTCTTCTCTTTTCCAAGCTTTGAAACAGGTTCGCACCCTACCTATAGATCAAACTGCAAACAGTTCGCACCCTAAGTATAGGTTTCCTGCGAGAATGAAGGATTTTTGCACCCTATAACATAGGTAGCCTGTGAACTCATCTTAAAAATATGCTTTTTGGAAGAAGACAACAATCAATTTTCTCAGGCAAAAAGTCCTTGTGGGAGCCTGAATACATCACTGTAGAGACATCCCTAGAGTGACCAAAATAATGTGTAACAGAATGCCCCCCAAAGTATGAGGCCGGAACTTGTGACAATCGAAATACTTTGTAAAATGTGTGTGTGTGTCAGAAACAAGGAGCACACCTAATCAGAAACCTGTAAACGACCAAGCATCTGCAGAATATAATACCAGTTATGAGGTAGGCATTCCCATGCTCAGATCGCAAATGAATGGAATCATAAATGTAGGTCATGGCCACCAATCATACACCATGGATCCATGTCGTCAAAATGCTACATAGCCCCTAGGAATACACTGTGGATATATGTGAGAAGACTTGAATTAAGACATAGCCACGTGACATACAAAGTGGATCTATGTGCCGATACAAATCATACATACTCCATCATAGCCTAGATAAAAAAGATGAGACCCAGGGTCTTCAATCCCGTCACCTGAAAGTACAAATCTAGCCATGTGATTACATGTGCTAAAGTCAAACATGGTAGAAACCACTTTATTACTGGTCATTGATGAAAACCATTAACAAGTGCAAGGGAAATCACCATTGATGTCAATGACTCCCAAGGTATTGAAGTACAATCCGAACGAATGAATGAGCTGAAGTCGAGAACTTGACGAAATCTCTCGATCAGGGATCAATGATGTGAAACCCCGATCGAAAGCGAAGAGACCTGCCATTAAGGCATGCAGGTTCCAAGGTACTAAATGATTTCTAAGTCTCATTCCTAGATAATGAGTTGGAGTCAACGGAAAAAGACTCGTCACAGGAGGGCCTTGATGTATCCCCCATCAATGACACAAAATAAGTAATAGATTTTGAGGGTGAAATAAAGTATGAATATGGGTTGAAACAGACACAGGGAAGGCCGACATAGTAAGAATGGACAACTGCAGATGGTCGAATCAATGGAGGGCTTGTTTAAACTTCTCTTGAACATATGAATGACACGACCAAGGACTTGGCAGCACTGACTCAAAGACGAACCAAGATATGACCTTGTAGCAAGTCAGACAAGAGACAAATGGATTTCCCAACCCGGATTCAAATGACGAATAAGGGGTGTCATGTTCAAGAGCGACACTTACTGCCATTAATACGAATACAAAAACATATCCCTTTCCCAAAACTTCCCCCACCATTTCTGGTGAGTACCTCTTTATTTTTACACAAGCTTGAGGAGGATAACATATGCTTGTTTATGTAATCTCATCCTTCGAACGAGTCCCTCGGAGTATATTTAACGAACCCTAGGAAGGAATGGTTCGGTCCCATTACGAGTCTTTCGATGTTTGTTTAATGAGTCCAAGGATAGAAAACTCAGGGTTTTTTCATGTTTTGAGAGTCTGAAAAACACTTAAAGAGAACTCTCTCAGTTCCTTTTTCGTAAAAGAGTTCGACGAGACCAAAAAAAGGATAAAATTTCGTCTGTCGAATGTTTTCTTCAAATACTTTAACGAGCATGAAAAGAACAAGATCGCTCGACAATCTTTTTGTTTTTATGGAGCGTGAAAAGAGCTTAAAGGATACTCCCTTACGTTCATCGTTTTCATGTTACCATGACGATTATGAAAAGACGAGAAAAATTATACTCGGTTACATTCTCATATATTTTCGAGCGCGAGAACGAATGAAGACTGAGCTCGAGGTTTTTCCTACAAAAACCCTAAAAAAGTAGTCGTACATGCGACAAAAAAGAAAAAACACTCGTACCCCGTCGTTCGGACTTCGAAGTTGCTATATCTGTAGAAAACCATACTCACAAGGCTATTAGGGTATTAGGTTTTTAAGCAAAGCAATACAAATAATATAAAAAATCAATAAGAAATGGTAAAAGTGAATAAATATGGGTAAAAAAGTCTTTTTTACCATTTCATTGTTACTTTGCAAAAACTTGTCCAACATACCTCATTTTCCCCCAAATATCTTTGCTCGATTGTGGGAGGCACAAGCGATCATTCAACAAACGGTTTCAGCCAACGAGGTAATCTCCTGATTATCCAACTTTTCCATGGTTTACTTTTGATTTTTATTGGCAATTTTTAGAGTTTTGAGTCCATTTTAGGGTCGGTATATGTGCTCAAGAATTCTCGCAGGTGGGCCATTCGGGACCTGCAAGAATCTAAGATTCTTGCAGGTGGGCTTCAAGGCACATGCGAGAATTTCGCACTGTGCAAAAGGTTCACCTACAAGGGCCGAAAAATGGATTTTTGTGTGTGTTTTTCTCAATAAAAAAAATGCAAGAGTTTAAAACAAGTTGCCGACCTCCTTCTCATGACTCCATTGCAGGTGTTGACCATCACAATGTTGGAATGGAGGGAAAGAGAACATGAGGAGGATGATGCCATTGCCGGGAATGACTCGCGTACAGTCGATGCCCTCCAGGAATGTGGGCTCTTGAAATTTTTTAGGACCCCGGGCATGAGAGCCCAACTCAGGTTGTTAGAGTACTTGGTCCACATGTGGGACGTGGATAAACAATTATTTCACGTAGGAGTCCACACACTGACACTAGATATCGAGGATATCTATTTTCTGATGGGGTTGTCACGACGTGGATACCATGCTACTTTGACCAGAGGTAGAGGCGACAGACTTCCTATGAGCGAGTATGTTCACTGATATTGTGTTCCCGAGGCGGAGAGAAGCAAAGGTAAGGTTTCCATTTGGGGGGTTCAAGATTTGACCCTACAGACCATCTTGTTTACTATTGCATGCATGGCTGGAAGCGCGGATTTGCACATGGATCTCCAGAGCTATTTCCAATATGCTATAGAGTGCAGAGGGCCTCAGGTTTTCAACTGGTCGGACGCGGTTCTCCACAATATGAAGAGGCAACTGAAAAAGTGTAGAAGGGGTGACTTGAAGCAGTTTGGGTATGGGTCACTTTTGGTGTCATTCTTCCTCGAGAGGATCCCACTACTGTGACTATAGGTAGATTGGGGTTTACCGGCTCCACAGGATCCGAGGATGCTGAGGTGGTGTAACCTCATGGATCGACACGTAGCAGGGCCTATAATCAAGTACAATGATTCATTTTTTGACTGGTTGAGGCCCCAAATGCTGATGATTGATGACTACACATATGCCGGTTTGGATTTCCGAGGGGATCTGGATTTGGTCCCGCCTGAGGATGCTCTGTGGGGTGACTTAGGTGAGAAGTACACATTTTGTTCTTTTTTAATGTTTTTGCAAATTTTATTATATGAAATGTTTTTATGTTTATCCAAGGACTAATAAAAAAGATTTGTTTTGATGACACAGATGTGGGGACGTATCGACCTCCAGGAACGTCTCCCATACAAAAGCGAGGAGAAGCGGCTCCAGTGGCGAGATGGGATGCTGAGGACTACGAGGCAATGGAACAGAACTTAGAGGGGTTGACTGTGGATGTCCCAGACATTGCTATTGGGGATATCCTGAGACATTATCAATGTCATACCGTGGGCGTGCCCGAGTCTCTTAGTCAACTGTTCCATAGTTGTGTGTTATTGTGAGCGTCATCCGTGATGCTATTTTGTAGAGGCTATGGGCTTCATATTTTGAGATTTTGATCTTTGGACATAAATTTTTTTGTAAAAAACTTTTGATCGTTATACACATATATGTGGCTTCTACTGACTTATTTGGTGTTGTATAATACATGTGATGTGTGATTGGTTTATAAATGTCCCAAATGTCTGTCTAACAAATAGTTAGCTAAAGCATCAATCAATGTATTTAGACATCTAGGAATGTGCTGATATTCGATATAATCAAAATAACGTTCCAAGAGGCGAATTTGTAAATATACCCGTAATAAAGTAGGACTTTGAATAGCATAGAAATTACTTAACTGTAGTACTACTAGCTGCGAATCGAGTCGTATAACCAGGTGGCGGATATCAAGCGAAATAAAATTAATCAACAATTCGATGGCGATGCTATATTCTACAATATTATTGGTCGCATGACCTAGGAACACACCTCGTAGACTGATAAATTCGTTTGTAGGTGCGTAAATTGCTCATTCAGCAGAAGCAAGGTTCTGAGTACTACGACTAGCGCCATCGACGAAGCCAATGTGGGGTAGCAAAGACTCCGACATTTGGAAACCAAGCACAATGCAAGATAAGCGGTCGAGGGCAGAGACCAAATAATGAAAAAGCATACTAAAGTAACACACAAAAACTATGATACAATAAAATACAAGCACTCATGCACAAGTGATCTTAAGCATAGTGCTTCTTTAAGTATAACTCATTTCTGGGTTCACTCAAAGGGATACCATCGTAGTCCACCAACTCGTAAGCTCCTTTCTCCAAAACTCGTCTGACGATATAAGGACCTCGCCACATAGCTTCAATTTTTCTGGCTCCTAGCATATCCCGATCTTGTTCGTAAAGGAGAACCAGATCACCTTCGGAGAAAACGCGTGGCTTGACATGTTTGTTGTATTGGGCTTTGATGCGTTTCTTCTGGGCTTCTATAACTAGGGTGGCATCGCGACGGGTTTCGTCTAATTGCATGAGATACAATAGACGTTCTTCTTCGACATAAGTGTTTGGGAGAAGTTTGACGACTAGTTTTAGGGAGGGTATCTCACATTCAATTGGAAAGATGGATTCTAGACCATAGACTAACTGGAATAGTGTAAACCTGGTAGAAGACTTAATGGATGTCCGGTAAGCCCACAATGCTGTAAACAACATCGTGTGCCAACTCATTTTGTGAATCCCTATCATTCGTTGAAGCATGGTAATGAGGACTTTGTTTATTGCTTCAACTTGGCCATTGGCTTGGGGGTAATAGGTGTTGAGTTTTCATGGCGAAGACCCAACTTTTCAGTGATTTCAAACATCATGAAGTTTCTAAAGTAGCTACTGTGATCAGTAACGATAGCTTGAGGAACACCAAACCGAGCAATGATGTGATTGAATATGAATAATGTTGCAGTCTTTTCGGTATTGTCGAATGTTAGCATCGCCTCGGCCCATTTCGTGAAATAATCTACGGCTACAATAATGTATCCATGCCCCCCAACCGAGTGAGGGTGACATGTCATGAAATCAATACCCCATTTTGCAAAAGGACCAACGGAGACCACATGGTGTGATCGTATTTTATTGTTGTAGGTTTGGCAAGCGTGGCATTTTTGGATAGCGATTATATGATTGTTGAATAAAGAAGGCCAAAAATACCCCCCTCGTAAGATCTTCTGGGCAGTAGCATACCCAGACATGTGACCATCACATGCTCCAGAATGGGAGTCATTCAGGGCTTTCTCGGCTTCGTCAAATGCAAGGCAGCATCAGAAAACATAATCGATCCCATGACGATAAAGAGTATCATTGAGGATGATATACTGACGGGCTTGGTAGCGTATTCGACGGTGGTCAGTGCTAGACAAATTGGGCTGGAAAGTCTGGGTTTGGAGATATATGATGATATATCCATACCAAAGGTCATTAGAACTGATCAGGAAAAGGGATTCATCGGGTAATGAATCCTCTACTACATTTTCTGTCTCAGAGCAGCGAAGGTCACATATCAACTCGAAAAACACCAAGGATTTCTTGGACTTAGCGCGTTCAAATTCTAAGTCAAACTCCTGGAGTATTAAGATCCATTTGGAGTATTTTCCCCCTAGCACTTGACGTGTAAGAATGTGCTGCATAGGGTTGCAGTTGGAAATCACCGTAGTCTGCGTAAAAGGATATAGTGACGGAAACATTGAACAACTTGGATGACTGCCAAGGCCAGTTTTTCAACATGTAAATACTTGGTTTCGATAGTTGTGAGACTCCGACTCAAGTAATAAATGACATGTTCGTCATGAGAATCATCCTCCTGGACTAGAACCATAGCGATGGTATAGTCTGAGGCTATGAGGTAAAGAAAATAATCCCAACTGTAATCAAGTGGGAAGAGTAATGGGGTACATGTTAAAGACAGTTTCACAGCTTCAAAAGCTTTGTCGACAGTGGTATCCCATACGAACTCAAAACCTTTCTTGAGCAGTAGCGTAAATCCAAGAGTTAGCTTAGCATAGTTCGGGATGAAATGACGGAGAAAGTTTTCCTTCCCTTGCAAACTTTGTAATTGGCGAAGTGAAGAAGGAGGATGAAGATTGAGAATCACTTCGACCTTCAAAGGATCTACCCTGATCCCTTGACGTGAAACAATAAAGCCTAGAAGTCAGTTGGATTCTATGCAAAAAACACATTTGTGGGGATTCAAGCGTATATGGTAAAACCGAGATTGAAGGAAAATGGCGCGAAGGTGTGTTGGATGATCTACATGATGCATGGAATGAGCGGGTAAGTCATTGAGATATGGTTGCACAATGTGCTTTATATCATGAAAGGCGTAAGACATAGCACGTTGAAAAGTTGCACTGGCATTCTTTAAACCGAATGGAAGTTTTCAGTAGGCAAAAGTGCCCCAAGGCCAAATAAAATCAATCTTGTGTTGGTTCGCGGGTACGATATTGATTTGATTATATCCAGAGAAACTATCCATTAGAGAGAAGATTTCACTTTTGGCGCAATCGTCGACGATCTGGTCAACGAAGGGGGTAGGAAAGTTGTCTTTAGGACAAGCTTTATTAATATCTCTATAATAAACGCACATGTGGATTGTGCCTTGTTTCTTATTAATCAGAACAAGATTGGAAACCCAGTCAGTTAGAGCCATAGGGTAAATAAAGCCAGCTTTAAGAAGTTTCTCAACTTCAATCTTGATAGCGGTTGCTTTACGTGGGTGGGCCGGACAAAGATGTTGCCGGACGGGTTTAGCACCCGAGTGTGTCTAAATCTCGTGTGCCACAATGTCCCGGTCAATACTCGACATTTCTTCATAGCTCCATGCGAA
Organism: Picea engelmannii; assembly: GCA_009831015.1. Classification (NCBI taxonomy): domain Eukaryota; kingdom Viridiplantae; phylum Streptophyta; class Pinopsida; order Pinales; family Pinaceae; genus Picea; species Picea engelmannii. Next base: position 220,902 of record ML788967.1, read on the forward strand.
GACGTCACAAAATTATTGGAAAAAAGACTTGTAGGTGACAACTTCGTCATGGGAACATGAAGCTCCGATATGCACATTTTCGACAACTCTAGGTTTTATGGATATGTTGAGGGGGATGGTGGGTGAGATATTACTTAAGTTCCCTTCGTAGAACATATTGTGTGTAGACTCGAGAACGATAAAAATGACAACAACGGTCGACAAGGTCGAGATATGTTGGTAACCCTCGATGGTGTGTTGTTCCAGGAAGAGGATGGAACGATGATGTCCATCGTCCCAAGGGGTATCTTCCATGGACATAATAGACATAATCATCTTGTCTATAGGAAAAATGACGCCAAATGGATCCGGAGATAAAGCACCAAGAGAGGGGTCAGAAGGGGTTGCCGATTGAATGGATTGATAAGCAGATTCGACTGGACTCAAAGGCATTTCGTCACCATAACGAAGATGATCGTCGGGGTTGGGTACCATCCATGGGTCGTAAGACGCAGGGGTTCCGTGAATATAGGTGGAGATCATGTTGATCGAGGCGACAAACAGATGCAGAACATTGGGTGGTGGAATGGGGAAAGTACCCATCAAAGAGGAGTCTTTAAGAAGACCCACACTGACGTTCTCATATCCAGGGGGGGTTTTTGCAATGAAAGGTACGTTGCCGGTACGTGCATTGGAGTGAAAGAAGGCCAATTGGTCTACGGTAACTACTTTTCCTTGATGTGGGAAACATACGACACATAAAATAGTGGACACAACTGTACACATGGAATCGATCCAGCTACAACCAAGTAGAAGGTTGTAATCGAGAGGGGCGTCAAAGACCTCCACTTCAACGTTGATCGTTTTGCCTTCTAACATAATAGACAACGAAGGGAGGACATCGTAAGGCTTAAAACCAGAGCCATTGAATGCTTTGAGTGTGTCGTGGGATTCAGTTAAAGGAGGAGAGCCGATGGCTTTCCAGTAGGTAATAGACATGACACATGTCGAGGCACCCTCATCAATAACTGTTCTACAAATGTTCTTGTCGGAGACAATAACTTGTATTTGGAATGCGAGTTGAGGGGGTAAACTTGGAATGTGATATTCCAATTAAAAAAATATTAAATTTGTATCGGTAGGGTCGATTCCACCAATAGATTTCAACAATGCCTCCCATTGTATAGGACAACTCTGAAGGACTTCGAGGGCTGACATCGCGGATGGTGCTTGGGCCAGATCTTCGACAATACTGTAGTTCTGGGTAGCACGTGTATGAGGATTGAAAGTAGATTTTCGAACAACAACCTTTGGGGGAGGGAGACGAACTGTATCTAGGCTCAGTAGTTTGAGATGAAGAGGACTATTGGTAGGTGGAGTCATGGGAGATGGTTGGGCCAACGAAGGAGGTATTGCATCAACCTTCTCTTTGGAGGAAGAATAATCTTTGGCTCAAGTGGTAAGTGTGATGTAATTCTTCTTTGAATCACCTATACACATTAAGACATAGGATGTATTGGAGGGGGAAGGTTGGTCATGAATGACCAATTGGGCTTGTTGTCGAGAAGGGAAGGGTTGTGACAACACGGTCGGAGTAGGGGGTTTGGGGGTCCCTTGAAGGAACTTAGTAACTTCGACTCATCTTAGACAATCCTTAGTGTAGTGATCATCACCACATATAAGACAAGGGTATCGAGGTTTGCGCTTATCCTTATCGTCAACAGGTTGTGTTTTGGTCTTCTCAGATTGTGGATTATTTTTATCCTCCTTGTTCTTAATCTTTCCTTTTTTGGATTTATTTTTTCCGACAGGGGTAGATTGAATAGAGTTCACCTCAGAAGTATTGCTGGTGGGAGGGGTAGGAGACGGAGCATTTTGAACATTAGAAGCAACGGATTTGGGGTTGTTGCTAGAGGTTTGGACGGAATGGGGTTGGGCATGGAAAGTACCAATCACACAGTCAGCTACATGAGAAGTAGCAGGAGTAGTTGAAGTAGCAGAAGTAGAAGGATGAGGTGCGTCAGGGAGTAAGTCATAAAGAGTACCCATTTGTGAGTAAACAAGGTTGAGGTATTGAGCAAGACTGATTGCTTGTTTTTCTGTGACAACCCCACCCATGGCGATTTCACGAGCGATGTCATTCATGAATGATTTCGTGAACCACTCTGCCAACAACTGATCAGGAAGTTCGAGTTTGATGAGACGTTGTCTCCATTGCCACTCATGAATGTGATTAGAGATATGAGTGGCTTTGGTTTGTTTGAAAGAAATCAAAATTCTGGTTCCCGTTTCTTAATGGATCAGTTACTGGTAGTGGGTGAGGAAAGCCATAGCGAGGGTGTTGAAGTCGGTGAAGAAGCCTCGTGGTAATTATATATACCACTTCGCGGTGGAACCTATGAGGGTTCGCTGAAAAAGGTGTAAAAAAATAGAGTAATCCATCAAGGATTTGGATGAGCACCAAAGGTGAAAAGTCGTTACATGATTATTCGGGTCCTCTCTCGATTTACCATCAAATTTAGGGATGTTGGATGGTAGTTTGGCTGGTATGGTGGGCCATTGAGGAGAGTGATGGATCAGATCATTTAAAATTCTTGACAGATCAGGGAGGTCCAGGGTGGCTAAGAAGGGTAACTGTCTATTCACATGTGGGTACTGATGACTTTGGGGAGGGAGTCCCGTCGGTAGACCAGTGGGACCATAAGCAATTTTCATATAACGCGAAGATCCGGGAAGATTCGATTGTTGGTGTGGAGGCAAGTAATTCATAAGGTTGTATTGGTTGGGGTTGTTCCCTTGAACATGGGCGTAGGGTTGAGCGTTCGAGCCCCAAATAGGATTGGACGTACCTGAATATGGTTGGCTTGTACTAGGGGGTACGAAGGAGCTAGCTTGAGGCTGTTGCCCTCCAGTCGAGTGAGGATTATGTTGAATAAGATAATTCCAATACTGGGCCAAGGATGGAGGTATGTTTTTTCCATAGGGTGGGGGAGGTGGGGGTTTCCCTCCAATCGGGGGTTGCGTCCCAATTGGGATTTGTCCTGCAAAAGGGGATTGGGTTTGGCCTCCTTGGTGAAATTGTACATCGACAGGAATCTAGTAATTGGGTGTGAAAGACAAGATGGTGCCACTAGGGTCGGTGCCTCCGATAGAGGATGGAAGAGGTCCTCTGAAAGGGGGTCGAGGAAGTGTCAGAATGAAACCGGGAACAAGATGGTGCCCAGAAGGAGTGGAAACGCCAGAAGTCCCAGATGACATTTGTGTAGGAGCAAGAATAGAAGCATTCAACGCATGATATCTGGGTGGAAGTGTTGGGGTGAATCTAGTCGAAAGCGACATGCCAATGGGAGCTTGGCTAGCTACTATAATCCCGGTGTGAGGACTCGTAGTATCTTGGACCATTGTGTAATGGACCGTTTGTAAAGGGATAGTCAAGATGTGGTTAGCTGGCGAAGTGTCTTTACCAGGAAAACAATAGGCAGTAGTAAAAGGTATTGCATCTGGATTAGATGTTTCGGGCAGCTCAGGTGTGACAGTGATATCAACACCTGCTCTTGAGCCAAAGAGATCTCGTCTAAAAATGCCAGTAGTCCAAAAAGGATCTTGACCCTCAGGTTCAGTGAAAGGTCCATTTGGTAATCCAGAAGACTGAACAACTATTTCTCCACAAGAATTCACTTGAACAATACATCTCTCGGAGTTGGGAGGAGGTCGAAAGTCCTCACAAGAATTGGTAATTCGGAACCATTCTAAAGAGTTAGTTCTTTCCACTTGTGGAGTGGAAACGTCTCGGACTTCACTCTGTTGAGGAGAACCCTCCGATGAGTTGGTAGGCAAGGGTTGAGAACCTTCCAGATCTTCTGGGGGTAGGCCTTACATTCTACGTGAACGACGTGGAGGGTCAATTGTGATCAAGTTAGAATCTTACGAAAGAAATTCTATGGCCAACTTGGGTAAACAAACAACACGCACTAATAAAATCTAGGAAGCAAAACCAAGCAAACAAGACCTTCTAATTCTGAAGTCACTAGTTGGTGACGAAATCCAACGTCGCAATGATGAGACGAGAAGGGGATATGCGAGGGTGGAAAAGTTACATTGACGACCCGCTTAACGGACTTACACCCTGGTGCAAGCTCCCACACACAATCGTGGGTATACCCTCCAAGGAGCCCGAGTGAGTTTGGACAACATCGATTCCAGGTACCGTGAAGACTTACCCCTTCACAGTCACCTTGTGTAAGACCCTAAGAAGATAGGCTACTAATGTTACCACAAACAACAATGATGCCTGGGGGAATAGTCGACAGTCTGATCCACATGCAAGGGCAGGGTATCTAGCCCGAAATCAACTTGAGAGGCTTCCACTCATCATTGTGGGTATACCTTCAAGTGACCCCCGTAATACGTGCAATATCTACACCGATATCAACAAAGTAGGGTGAGTAACTCTGTCAATCTCAACACGACCTTAGGTTTGACCCTTGTGTGAGAAGGGCTTCCTAGGACAAAATGATGAAAATGGAATTTGACACTCCTTATCACAAGATACTATCGTGTGTTTTGTGCTTTGGAGAGTGTGTCTCACTGCCTATTCCAAAGCTCTATCCTAGCTAATGTTGGTGCAAAAGAGCCCTAGAAAAAGTTACTAGTTGAATTTTAAAGTTGCACGATATTATTAAAGGTTGTTGTTACGCAAAAAAAGAGACGAAAATGAAACCAATGTTGTGTGAGACTCCGATCCAACAATGCGTAAATAGGGATGAATGATACAAATTTTCGTTCGATGAATCCTATTTATAGGAGGGAAAGAGGAGTTTTCTGGAACAATGCGAACTACAATGTATGATCTTCCTTGAAATGTAATATCAAACAATCATGAACAATGCAAATTCCCTATTCGTTCTCTTTCAATACTTGAATGCCAATATTTTTCGAATAAAAGGTTGCTTAAAAAAAAAGAAAAAAGTCTTTAATTTTTTATTAGAAACCAAGCAACAGGGATGGAACTAAGAAAAAGTAAGCAACCAACGAAAATGGAATACTCAACAAACACCCAAATCGATCTTTCAATGAAGATAAAAATAACAAATTGACAAGACTAGTCTCTTCAAATGCACATGGGTAACTATTTTCCAAGTAATAAGAAATCGAAAAGAAAAATTAATCTCAACTTTTAATCCAATCAAAGGCTCCCGACCAAACAAGCACTCGGATTTCAGAATCAGAGATTATACCCTTGTTAAGAAAATGTCAAGAGGTAAAAGTTGAGAAAAAATGATCAAAAAGAGTTTTCGATTTCCAAAAACTAATCATTCACGAGATTTGAAGTCAAGAAACAATCAATCACTAGCCAAAGAAGTTCTTCCCAGACACACAAACAAATCTGGACATCGAAAGACACAAAAAGACTTAATCCAAAATTTTTACAAGTGAGTTCGCAGTCTGGCAGTGGGGTACAATGCGAGAATTAAGGATTATCGCAGGCTAGACACAGGTAGGTTGCGAGAAGTTTGCAATGAACTGAACACTAGGGTGCGAACTTCAGTGATTATCCCAGACTACATAAAGGTGCAGTGCGAGAAGGTTTGTAATCAAGCAAATTTTGGAAAAAGGACAGAACTTTTGAGGAAACTTCTGGATCCAGGGAGTCTATAAGGATCTCCTCAAGACTCAGAGATTGATTGAGAATGAAAAAGGGTATTTCAAGAGCAAATGGCCAGGTAAAAACCACCAAAATGGGTTGTATCCCCAGTGGAGTCACCAATTTTGTTACTGGATAAATCGGTAGGTGTGGACACTAACAGATCTCCCTAGATCCACCTAGATCTAGAACAAAACAAGACAGAACATGACTCTTTCTCTAAGTTGTAGTCATTGAATCTACTACTGAGAAGGAATGAGTGACATACCTTTATATCACTTCCTTAGGTCTATGTTGTTCTTGCTTCGCTTCGGTGCTTTTGTGAAATCAGGTCCAAGACAACAAAAACCAACCAAAGCAAAGATAGCAAAGTATATTCAATGTCAACCTATGCATATGATCAAGGAGTTATGCAATAAAATAAGAGTGATTTTATGGGAAAGGGACATGCCGCTGTATTATATTAAATGAAAGTAGAAGATACAACCAGATCATCTTGATGTCACAAGCTTCCTTTCAGTGACCCTTGGTTCCAACACACATGCTTTCTCTACATTTGCATGAAGAAGATCTAGTACAACTTGATAGACCAAATAGAGTCTTCAAGCTTCTGTCCAAACATATTTCTTCACACAATTCTTTCACCAGTTCTTCAATCAATCTTGCTTAACCTTTTCCATGAGAAACCTTTCAATATATAGGAGAATGAGAGATGGTTAAATGGATGAGGATGATCCCACTAAATCTGAGAAGTCAGTAGGATGCCAACCATACGAGTGCCAACTCATTTTCTAGAAGATTCCCTTCTAGAACCTTCATGACCTCTTCTCTTTTCCAAGCTTTGAAACAGGTTCACACCCTACCTATAGACCAGATTGCGAACAGTTCACATCCGAAGTATAGGTTGCCTGCGAGAATGAAGGATTTTCGCACCCTATAACATAGGCAACCTGCAAACTCATCTTAAAATTATGCTTTTTGGAAGAAGACAACAATCACTTTTCTCAGGCAAAAAGTCCTTGTGAGAGCCTGAATACATCATTGTAGAGACATCCCCAGAGTGACCAAAATAATGTGTAACAAATGGGAGCAAGAAGTAGTATCACACTATGTTCATAGGGAGAGTGCACATTTAATGAAGCTTTAATGCAACTGATTAGGTAAGGTTTTCCAGTCCCAATTGTTCCTTGGATGATTATCATTAGGGGTTATGTTTTTTGTTGTTGGTGTGAATGTTGTAATATTATGTCAAATGCCTGACATTATTTGTGTGACAATGTATTAGATCGTGGATTGACATGTTGGTTCCTTTGTAGCACATACATACAAAGTTGGTTGGTTTCGATGAAATGTGGTGTATAAGTAAGAATTGCTTCTGGAATTTTTGGATTGTTCCAACAATAATTGGTGTCAAAGTCACGAATTCCAAGGATGTTAATCTCATTGAAGTCTATATTGGCAGTAGGGATCAATATTGATAATAATTCCCACTAATTTATCTCCATGTCGGGATGCATATGTGTATCATTGTATTTATCTTCATGTACTATTATTTCTTCAACATTTACAGGAGAACGGTCTACATGCCATGCATGGTAGGTTCCTTTTAGGTTCTCCCAATATTGTATGATTGTAACTCTTGAGAGGCCTATGTTAGTTGAAAAGTTACAAAATGGTTTGTATAGTAGCAACTCACTCCAATATAAGTCTTCAAAGGTTTTGGAATCCAATGCATGAATGGCCGTAAAGTGTGGCCAAACAAGGACAATTATCGGGGATCATCTTTGCCACCACAGGTCATTTTTTCGATGGTGACTATATGACCAATATTTTGCAGTTTCAGTAACATGAAGGGGATGAAGGCAAGGAGGGAGATTGACAAAAGCATCAATGAAGCTAGATCCAAATAAGCAATCACATGTATCTTGGAGACTCGATAAAATATATCGTGACTAACATTTAACGTGATGAAAAGATGATTACATGTGACAAGGGGGAACTTCTGCAACATATGGCAGGTTTCTTGGGCACCTATATCTCAATTGAAAATAACCTATATGTAAAAGAAAATTTGGAATTTGGAATAAAGTGACCTCAATTAAGGGTGAATTGTGAATTTTATTTCCTTATCTTAATTTTTATGTCTTATAATTTGAGAGGAGTGGGGACTAGGGAATTCACAAGCACATATTTCTTCAGTGAAACTTGAAAATATATTAAAATTATTTTAAAATATTGTTTTGAAACTTAATAATTGAATTAAATATTTAGACATATATTCCATTCTTGAAAATATATTAAAATGGTTCCAAAATATTCTTTTAGAGTTTAACAATTGAATCTTGAAAATATATTAAAATGGTTCCAAAATATTCTTTTGGAGTTGAACAATTGAATCTTGAAAATATATTAAAATGGTTCCAAAATAATTTTTAAAACTTAACAATTGAACATTTCCAGTGCACATGTTCAATCTTGAAAATATATTAAAATGGTTCCAAACTATTCTTTTGGAGGTTAACAATCGACTCACATATCAAAATATTCTTTGTTCAGTCTTGAAAATATATTAAAATGGTTCCAAACTATTCTTTTGGAGGTTAACAATCGACTCACATATCAAAATATTCTTTGGAACTTAAAAATTGAATTAAAAAATTCCAACTTACATGTTCATAATATCGTTTTTTTTAATTGTACATCTGACTTATGACATGGAACATTTTCCATTTTTTATATTTTGGAAGAAGGTATAATACTATGCTTTGTTTATTATTAAAATATCTTTATGTTACATCTCTTCTGACTATGAACACATGTATTGTTGTTACCTATAATAGCCCACCTTAAAAAATATATTAGCGACTTTGCTATTGATGATTGTGAAAGATACCATATATATGCTATCATGATAGATATCACTTTGCATTTAACTTCTAATACAACAACCAGAGATCTTGATAAAGTGTGAATATCATGATAGAGATCACTTGGCATTTAACTTTTAATACAACAACCACCAGGGATCTTGATAAAGTGTGAAGTCAAAATCAAGAATATTAATAAACAAGGGTTGTATGGAAGCTTAGTCCTTGCCAAGTATATTTAGAAATGGGGATGATAGCTAGCACCTTATAATTATTGATGATGATGATTACTTTGAAACATGAACAATATGTTAACTAGGGGCTAGTTTCCTAGTCTTAAAATAAATCAATTTGTAAAGATTTTAAATGAAAAAAATTAACACTGATAACCATATTGTCAAAAAGATTGGAATTCAAAGAATTCGACCTAGATTCACAAGGAATGGAGGAAGACGTGATGCTCCATGACACTTAGTTTATAGATTTTTCATATGTCATATTGGCTAGGATCTTTGACCACATTTTTACTTTAATGTGGATGTTGTATAGTTTTGGGATTAACTTAAATTTCCTTCCAATTAAGTTAAGCTAGCCAAATGCAAATTGCATTTTAAAAATATTCAATTTTTCTTTTTGAAAATAAACCTTTCGAATTTAATAATATATATTTTTATATAATATTTATTATATTACATAATAAATATAATTTAAATAATATATTAGATAATAAATAGAATAATAAATATAATAATGCATAATAATAAATACATAGTACAACTTTTTATGTTTAGATGTGGTGATTGGTGAAATTCATTGATTCTGTAATTAATTCTACATATTGAAAGACGCGAAGGGAACAATAACACTTCAATTCTATCAACCAATTAGAAATGAGAAACACAAATATTTTTATTATATCTAAAAATAAATATTTGTTTTCCTATGTTAAACATTACATTGCATACACAAATTTATGGTAAAAAAAAAATTAATGTCACATCAAAAGCAAACTCATTGCTATAGTCCCATGATAGGGACTAATAACAACAACGTATCAAATCAAATTAATAATGTTGATCAACGAAAAGCAAGCACATTGATAAAGAAAAACAATATAGGAAACACATACTTTTTGGGATGAAAGAGAATTAAGAGCTAGACTAATGTCAACATGCATTTAATCCAAATTTAACAAGTCGACATGGTGGCAACCCCTATCACAATGAAAGTTTGAAAGTTGTAATATTGGAAAGGATCCACATGACCTATTTAACTTAACATTCATCAGATTTGTTGTGCATGGGTAACACATGGAATATTATACACTTGTAACAAAGCTCATGACCACATAGTTTGGAAGGCAATGCAAGCGTTTAATCAACATTATGGGATCCTGTCACTCATTGTTTTTTTATGTAGGCGAGTGCACGAAGGAAAAAGGAGGAAGTAAAGATGGATTGATTTTTTGTGCCCCTCTGCACAATGAAGGTGACATTCTTCTTTGACATCGCTCCCCCCCACCTGGTCCAGGAAACTCCTCTTCTACTACTATATGAAGCAATTATTTAATCTGAAATATGCTACACGAAATGCATTATTGGATTATGTTATTTTGGTTCCCTATCTTTTCACAAGGATTTGTTCTCAAGCCTTGCCGATTAAATTTTTTACAAAGTAAACATGATATTTGGGTTCATTCTAGACTCAATATTGTGATGTCTTCCAGCCTCATCTTTGTAGTAGTTTGTAGACTTATGATGTATTTCGCCCTCATCTTTGCAGTAGTTTGTAGACTTATGATGTATTTCGCCCTCATCTTTGCAGTAGTTTGCATACCTAAAGCTACAAGACCAAGAGATGTAAGCAATGGAGATGGGAATTCAATGATTTGGGACTCATGCAATTGAAGCATATGTTTGCATAGTACTAAGCTGAGGCAGATAATTTTTTTAGGTGTGATGTCCCTCTCATCCCTATAGATTCAACTACATGGGAATTTGATACTTAGACATGTAACATCCCCCAACTCAACCAGGGAAAATTACCAAGCATAACTCACATAAAAATTAAAATTTTCTTGCTAGATCATTTACTGTAGCTTTCCAACTATGATTTGTACATATTTTAACCATATTTTTATACCCATAATTAAATGCATCTACAACACTCTAAATGATCTTGAATGCAACTAATAAAATCATTCTCAACAACAATAAACCATTCACATGCACAAAGTTCAACACAACAATTAAACTCATGAAATACAAAGAATAGATAAACACTTATCTTTTAAAACACCTGTGCAACCATCTACTTGGGAAGGACGTTCTACCTAACCATAGACACATTGTTGTAAATCTCAACATCAAGTCACCCCCGAGCTAGGGCTATGAATCCACAAGAGAAGGGTGCCTCTCGCAATCCACTCACAACTCAATATCACACAACCCACTGGTTTTCACCTACAACTATCCCAATTTTCCTCCAGATCTCTTCCTCTTGACTTGCCCAACCCGAGGAATGTACCCCTTCACTGCTCTCAGTCCATCATGTGTCCCATTCATTTATCAAGGTCTCTATGGCTCAGGTAGCTAGGAATATCTCTAATGGGAACTCAAGGGAACTCACTGCTAGGAAAAATACCAGTAACCACCATCAAAATCTTGTTGCTACAATATAACTCACTCAGGAGTTCACTCTTCAAGATTGACAATCTGGCTCCTTAATTTTTAGCTCCAATTTTCTCTAAAGACGCTCCAACATGCTCCTAAATTCACCTATCCTTCTTGTTATATCTTTGGTGCTCTCTTTCCCTGCTCGTTCCTTGTTGTTCATGCCAAAAATCTATGTGAAAAAACTGCTTGTAACCCCATACAAATTTCCTCTATTCTCCGAAGACCATTGACTACTCACTCTGCCCAATGTTGATTGCTTCTTCCCCATGCCTTCCAATAACTATGGGACATGACTCTCACACCCACCCTCTTACATGATTTTAATGATTGGACTCTCATACACTCAAATAGAAATAGAAGGTTTTCCCAAATGATAATAAAATTCAAAAATATTGGTTTTGATTAATATCCTATTGAGGTCTCCATAGATCCCCTTAATTATTGAAAAAATAAAGGGGCCCCCATTTGAGCTTTGGAAAACACTGCTTTCATTTGCTTTTTTCTTGCTTGATTTGAAATAAAAGTTTGATAGTTCTCCTTTTCTTTGACTGTTTCGTTTTGCGTCAATTCTCTTGGTTTGTCTTTCATAAAATAATGACTTGGGTACGAAACCATCATTATGATTATATGCATTAAGGAATCACTAAAAATGTAATGATCACAATTTTGGTGGTAAGTTTGTTGCATCACAGAATTAAGTTGTTTCATTGCAATTTTCTCACATAAATAACCTTTGCGTTGTTTGCATCTCTTCAATTTTTGGTCATTCAACATTGTTTGCATGCTTATTTAAGCGCATCCAAGACAATTCAATGTAGCAATTCACTTAAAATAAAGTTATTATAACATTTCCACAAGTTTCGTCAAAATTGGTCTCCGATATATAAATGACTCAATTGAACATCTCGATGGATTAAAATAATTCATATTAAAATCAAATTTTGAGATAAATGATGCACCCCTTAGAAGTGTACATGTCAAGGAGTGGAAGCGAGCTGACAGTTTTGAGATATGCATAACACATTATTTTTAAAAGCTTTGAAATTTTTATTTTAAATTATGCATTTTTATAATTTTATGCTTTTTGTAAAAATAAAATTAAGTCAATTAAATTTCTTCTAATATAGATTTATCCGCGCCTTAAAAAAACATAAATCAAAGTTTGGTGGCGAGCATATGGTTGTACATTTGAGAAAAAAACATCATATTTTTTTGAGGTTCCTACTTTCGGTAAAAAAATGAGTTTACACATTTTCACTCACAGTTGAATTTAATTTTATTGCAATGAGAAGAGCTTTTGAATAAATGTTTTTATTTACTTTTAAATCAATTAAACCTAGATAAAATATACCACGCAAACAAACACGGTGAGGCTACGCTCACTTCACAGTATTAAATGAAGACGGATTACATTCTTATATAGGAAAAGACTCTCGTGAGTCGGCTACATGCAAACCATAAGACAACTAGACAACTGAGTCTTAACTATGAACTGACTCTTCTAACTGGCGCTTACAACCCGCACTTATTACTGGTGCTAACAACTAGATAACATCTCCATTACTTCCAAGTCTCCCCCTTAATGGAGAATGGATTGACTTCGACACCTAACATCTCCCTAAACAGTTCAAACTTAATCTTTCCAAGAGGCTTAGTGAAAATATCAGCAGTATTTTCACTAGTATTACAATACACAAGATTTATTTCATTTGACTGCAACTTTTCTCGAACAAAATGATACTGAGCTTCAACATGCTTTGTCATTGCATGAAAGATCAGATTCTTCGCAATATTGATCGAGCTTTGATTGTCACATCTGATCATCATAGGTTCCTTTCGTTCTTCTCCAACATCTTGAAGAAGTCTTCTTAACCAAACAGCTTCACAAGTTGCTGCACACAAGGATTTATATTCTGCTTCGGTAGAGGACAAAGATACAGTAGGCTGCTTCTTACTGCTCCATGAAACAACCCCGGATCCAATGTTGAATGCATATCTAGTGGTTGATCTTTGATCATCTATATTTCCAGCCCAATCAGAATCTGAATAACCTGCTAACTCAACATTAGATGCATCAGTATACTTAATACCATAATCAAGTGTACCTTTTAGATACCTGAGTACTGCCTTTGCTACATTCCAATGGCTTTCATGA
>ML788967.1:245148-259502 GCA_009831015.1 Picea engelmannii
CCACTGATTTGCTTTCTCATTTTCACTTACTTCTGCATTCTTTTTCTTGCAGTGTCTTGCGAAGTGTCCGTAGCCGTGGCAGTGCCGACATTTGAAGGGAAGCTGCTCGTAATCTAGCTCCTGAATGTGCATCCAGTCTGCGGCCGTGAGCTTAATTGCCTCCGGTAATCCCACTTCCAGATCAACCTCCACGCAGATCCGTGCGCATGAGTACTGATCTTTTCTCATTGCTTGGTCTATATACCTTCCAAGCGTGTTTCCGATTGCATGCAAAGATTTTTGGTTCCAGCAGTGTAGGGGGAGATGAGGTAAACGAACCCACACTGGGATGGCCGAGGGCACATCCTGGGCTGGGTCGAAGTTCGGAGTCCATTTGTTCAGGTATAACCCCTGTGGCCCCATGAAGTACGACCCATTTCTGAAGATGAGGTTTTTGTCTTTAGGGTTGTCAAAGACGAATACAAAATATCCTTTCACTACGAAGTGGCTCTTTATTCCTTCTGTTATGAGTGGGATCCAGTTCCTCTGCACCCATGCATCTACGGATTTGGGAGAGGGCCAGAGACCGGTAAATTGCCCGATAAGTCCCCTGTCTGCTAAGTTGACTGCCGTTCTGCAAGTTTCTTCCAAAGGCAATTCGACACTGGGGATGCTATCCATTTTCTTCACAAATTTCTGCTGCATTGCTGACGGCGGTCTCTTGGAGGCTGCAGCGACTAGCTTCCTGAATGCTTCCAGTTCTGGCAATGGGGGAGGGTTGGGAATGGCGCCCCCACCAGCGTCCATGGCCCTACACGATGCAGAAAGCCCGAGATGGGTCGCGGCCTCACGCCCCTCACGACTTTGCTATCTATTGGTGATGTGGTTGTAGATTCGGCTGAGGGAGCTCGCGACCCCCAATCTGGGTCGGTCTGGGCTGGAGAGGTTCGTCCTTGCCTCCTCTCCCGCACAGCTTTAGCAGCTGCCCCGAACTCGTCCCCCTACACCCTTCACGCGGCCTCTATCATTCCTTTCATGTTTAAGGAACATACTGTTAAACAATTGTTAAATTGACATATCAAATCTTGATTAAAAGTCAAAATATTTTAACAACTAAATGATTAAAATATATCTACTTTTTAACACACATAATAATTTTTTTTGTTAACTACAATATTTTTATTTTTACATTTTTATATAATCCTAAACAACCATTCCCACTGCCCATAACCCTCTGTTAACTACACTATTTTTTACATTCTCATATAACCTTAAACAACCATACCTAGTGCCCATAACCCCAAACCTTTAACTTTAGTGCCTTAAAATTTTTCTATGGTTGTATAAAATTGGTAGGGTATGTATACCTTCGTAGACTTTACCAGTGAAATCGCTGGGCAGAGGGGGGTCCCTTGTCCCCCAAACAATGGGGTCTCATACACCAATTTGGTGTGATGGCTTGGCCGTGACCTTAAAAATAGATTATTAATACAGCCTGAGTGGGCCTAATGGTTAAGAACATGTGTTTCCTCTTAAGAGGTCACAGGTTCAAATCCAGAGGGGGGTAGGGTATGTATACCTTCGTAGACTTTACCAGTCAAATCGCTGGGCGGAGGGGGGTCCCTTGTCCCACAAACAATGGGGTCTCATACACCAATTTGGTGTGCTGGCTTGGATGTGACCTTAAAAATAGATTATTATTATTATTATTATTATATAATCAATATCCATATCATCAAATAAAAATTATGCAAAGCCGGGGTCTTTTTGTTAGATAACTTTCTTTAAAAAAATATATATTTATTTTATTATAAAAAGTTAATTATTGTACCATTTTATCATTGCTTTAGTTGAACTAGCATTTTTTGACAAGTTAAAAACCCTCGATGAATTGGAACATTTACACCATTCTCAAATTTTATCTTTTCAATCTGGTTAAATTATATGTTCATAATTTGTTACAAGTTATTATTTATAAGAAAGAATTTGTTTAGAAAAAAATACCAAGAACTATATGTTTTTTTGCTAGATATTTATTACCTAACATACCTCCAAAGTGGGGAATGGAAACACGGAAGGGAATTTGGGTGGTTAGTTTGCTAACATATTAATGTTTTTTCGATGGTCCATGAATAATTAAAATTAAAAAATGGGAAGAAATTGGGTGACATTTCATATCTAATGGGTTATGTGTTTAAATTTGTTCTTAACCTTCTTTCAATGATTAATCATGTTTATGAGGTTGTGAACAGCAGGTTCAATGGAGGTCAATATTTGTTCTTTTTAGGTTTCTTTTTCTTTTTCTAACCACTATAGTTGTTTTATTTTTTTAACTATTATTGTTGCTTTGTCGGTGCTCGATTTTGCAAACTTAGTATCTCTTGTCGGCAATAATGTCTGTTGTGCTTCAGGTTTTACATTGCCTGTTGCATTTCACTTGATTGCTCGTAGAAAGGATTTTTCATGGGTTAGGTGATTGTAGATGTTTTGATCAGTTATCATGGCTTGGTTTTCTTAGCCATCGGGACAATCTCATCTATTAAACAAATATTCAACTCTAAAGTGCAGGGTTGATTGTCATTGTTTGTATCTTGTTCCAACAGTCTCATATTTCATTATCTGCATTTTATAATACTTGGAAATGCAAGACACCAAAATAGCTTTACACCTTGTACTCTGCAATGTTTTTTTTTTAACATAAACTAGGGGGTTTGTATTAGCAAAAAAGGTGCGGTCGAAGCTCGTAGAAGAGTTAAAAAATATAAGAGAATTCGGAAAAATCTGAGGCCTCAAATAGACAACTACTCCAAGCTACAAATAATTGTTTCAAATACTCAAATATAAACTTTACGAAGAAAAACCTTACAGAGTACACTCATAAAAAGACTCCAAGGATAAAAGTGAAGAAACACTGCATCTAAATTAACCTGTTGGGGAAGAGTCCGCCATTTTGATTGACTTGCACACATGACTTCGTGTTACCATTGGTTGTGATGTTACTTGCAATTTCTTTTTCTTTCTAACTACGTCCAAATTTCTTTTGCAAATGTTGGGGTATTTGTGGTGCCTATGGGTCTTGGATTGTCTTGATCTGAAGCTTCTACTTTTTCTTGGTCCGATACCTCAACTCCTTAAGCCTGATATGCCCAACATGTCAATGTTTGATGGGTTTGCAGGTCCTGAAGTCCATGATATGAGTCCTAAGGAGCAGATTCCTCTTTTGTCAACTTTTGAGTTCTTTCTTGTTGCATTTCTTAAGCTAACAGAGTTGGTTGAATAGGAGGATATGTTTGAGAATGCTTCCCACTATCTTATGGAGGCTTTCCACATTATTTTGAGATTACCTGATGACAATCATTAGAGTCGACCCACCAAGTCGATTTCCAATGCTTTCTATTCTTCATAGACCCTTTGGAGCATTAAGTTGCAAGATTTCTTGTTTCAAAACAAGATCTACAATGCAAGAAAATTCTCTCATAATATATTTTCTATGACCAAGAGTAATTTTTACCAATAAGGATAACTTCAGCTGGAAACCCTTTACTAAAATCCATTTCCAGGCAGATGTAGGCGAAAGTGGATGTGTTGTGCCTCCTAGTTTTGTGGCTTGCAAAGTGGAACTTTCCTAAAGCTGAACCGATGGCTTCAAGAGAGGGTAAACCCCAAAAATGCAAGGGAATATTGGGGAGTCTCACACAAACTTGGGCTGAGGAGAGAATGCCAAATTTTTTTTTGAAAGAAGGAGTCTAGGGTTTCATGCACAAACCTGAGTTCCCCCAAAACCATAGACCTGAGTTAAAGATCGGATCCCTATCCTCCTCAATGTTGAAATCAACAATGAAGAATCCTTTTGCACAAGGATGAATGAAAGCTTACTTTTGCACGATTGAGATCTAATTAGCATATCTCAATAACTGGATCTCTGCTAACTTTGGCCAGAAACCACTGAAGTGACAAACTAAACTCACAAATATGTAATACTCTTCCTCCTCATCAACATATTGACCCATGGGAATGACGAGATATGGGACTTCCTTAACTATAAGAGAAGAATAAGTGGGAGCATAATCCCTCTAGACTGCATCACGGAAAGAAGCACCAAAAGACAAACCCAAAAAATTGCACACTAACCTGCACATGGAAACAGAGGGGACGATCCCATGGCCTAGGGAACCTGCATAAATGGAATATGCCACAACCATGGATGAAGAGGGTAAAAAACCCATGGAAATCAATCCAGACACGTGTAGAGAGCTACGAGCAGCTAGAGTTAAACCCTAGCCATCACGACCAAACACAGGAGCGACACCATCGATACGAATCTGTTTGCAATCTTGTACTCTACAATGTTAATGGTGGTTTCAATTTGAATTTCTATAGTAAGTCCAATTTGAAATTATTTCCCTTTAAAAGCTTCACCTCTACATTCTTTTCAAACATCACAACTTAAATTGTCCTTGTTGATGGGTGGAGTGTCCACTCGAAACGTTGAACGTTTCAAAACTTTTTACACAATTCATATCCAGAAATCTCAAGCAACATCGTGTTTTTTTTCAACTGATTTTATCTTTGACATGTGAGTTACTAATGAACTCCATAATTACATCATAATTCATTTCCCTCCTTTGAACACTATGTCTGATGTTTATGTGTAGCTCACTCACTGTCATCCAAATATGTTCAACAATTGTTGGTGCACACCAACATGTTCATTCAAATAACCCATGACACATTGCTCATCCATAATCCTACAAGGTGTGCCATCGAATCTGTACTTGCCTTCCTTGGTCAACATTTCCTTCAAATTTGGATGCGAAACACACGGCTCCCTTTTTTGTAGATAATGCAATTGAAGTGTTGGGTTTTTATGAGAAGATCGATGGTCAAGATAATTTTCTCCACTTTCATAACATATCCTTCCACTTTTCAATGATCATGTTATATTTGGTCATTTGGATTGACATCGCTTCATCTTCGACCATTTTCACTACTGAAATTGGAGAAATTTTGACTAGTTTTGCATACCTAGATGCATAATGGCTATAGATAAGTATTTCTTGTCAGTTTCACTATTGTGAACTTTTTGCATTGTGATAATACTCCAAAAAATGTTTGTTCAGTTTCATTCAAAAGGAATTTTGTAATGATCCAAATGCTTAAATTATCAAAATAGAACAATAGTACACCCATGTACAGAATGTGAGTGTGGAGCAAAACTCCAATATAGATAAATTACACAATAACTCCTTAAAGAATAAGGGAACCCCCTCCAAATAATGAAATAATTTTCATACTTCACAATTCATATCTCATATAATGAATACATGATCTCTTATATATAGTTATTCACACTTGCACATGAGGCCCCTTTACTACTAGGCCGACCCTATTACGTATATATTTACACATTAAATGTACATTTAGGCCCATATATATCCCCCTTTGGGATCATATCATATACATTTAGCCATATATATGCCCCCCTTGGGTCATAACATAGTACCCTCCTTAAAAAATCTTTGTCCTCAAAGCTTTGCAATTAAAGGCTTCACATGTGACAAAACTAAGTAATACGATTTTCTTATGTTCATGTTTTCATCATTCCATTGTTGATGATCTATCCA
This sequence comes from Picea engelmannii, assembly GCA_009831015.1. NCBI lineage: Eukaryota > Viridiplantae > Streptophyta > Pinopsida > Pinales > Pinaceae > Picea > Picea engelmannii. The sequence goes on from ML788967.1 coordinate 250,752, forward strand.
TCCAAAATCAATTCTTTTCGGTCTTAATCCTTAGTGTCTAATTGTTGCATAATTTTCTTTCCTTCGATTCCATGTATTTTTGTTGTAGCTTCTCCAATTTGTAGTGGTTGTTGGTCTCTGATAATAGCTTGTTGAAGAGTGGTTTTGTGATGCTTTGTTCCATGAATATTCATAAGTATTCCATCTTCTTCCTTCATAATGTTGATATCAACCTTCTTTTCTTCCTTGAAATGTTTCCTGGTAATGAGGGTGTCGATATGGTTCCACTTTTGATGGTTTTTCTTCACTCTACATGTGCATTTCATCTAAATTATTTTCAGAGACAATGAAATCCTCTATATTCCTTTCTTTCTCTTTGATTGTTCTAGCCTTGGAGATAATACCATCATATTTGGAATGTATATCCTCTAAATTAAGTTCAACTTCTTCAAGTATCTTCTGGTGACCTTCTTGAATCTTGTCTTCTTTCTCCTTTTGAAGCTGCAATGTCACCCCATTTATCAAATTATAATGTCCTTCTTCAATTCTGGATTGCATTTATGATTTTACCAAGGGATTCCTCAACCTTCTTGCAAATTTTCTCTTCAATTCTTTTGGTAGATTCTTCATCCAAGATCCTTCTTTCTTCTTGATTTTGACAAATTTTCTTTTCTTCTTTCAATCTCTTAACCTCATCCAATAGTCCTTTTTTATGGCTTCGTAATCTACATATCTCTTCATCTTTCTTTTTAAAATCTTCCCTTGATTCATCTTTTTCCCACTTACCTTTACTTGTCTTTCTTGATTTAAGTTCTTATCCTCCTTAATGAGTGATTCATTAATGGATCGTATCTTAGATAGATCCTCACCCTTCCTTCCTTTTTTTTTGTTTTTGTAAATGAGTGTGTGAATCTATATTGATTTGTAAGGTTATAGTACAAAACTGATGCAAGGATTCCCAAGATATGCCTTAATGGAAACCATATCTGGGGTCCTTGGAGTGCATTATCTGAAAATAAACAAAGAGTGTCTGGGTCGCCACAACGAGAAACCAACCCAGGCTACCATAATCCAGTCTAAAAAAACTTCAACAAAAGAAATCAAGAAAAGTCTGAACATAGTGGGGTGAGCTCCTGCTCTGAGAGACAGGGTCTGGGTGGGTCCTGCGTTAGTCTAGGTTGATGGGGTGCTCTGTGTCCCCTTTCTACTGTGCTGCGTCCTCCTCCCTCTGTTCTACCAGACGTATCTTTTTGATGCAAGATGGGGTTCCATTATTGTCGGCTGGAGTGATATTTATCTGGTGGACATAGCGTAAATATAGATGAAATTGTCCTGCCATCCGCTCCAATTTCTCCTGTTGTATTTTATGGTCCTCCACCAGCCTTTTTATCCCCATCTCCAAGTTGCTGAGGTAGTTGAGAATTCCTATGTGCTCTTTCTTCCGCTCTTTGGTTTCCATCCTGTTGGTCTCCCCCCTATTCGCACACATCTTACCTATCAACATTTTGGTTCTCCAAGCTTCCTCCACCATCATGTGGTAGAGGGTTATCCTCGATTGTGTGGTTCCGGGGTCCCGTATCCTCCCTGCTTCCTGGGTAGTGTTGACCAGGCTTTGCCCCTGTGGGCGTTGTTAATTTCTTCCTCCCATATTTTGATGATCGTGTTCCCCTTGTTGTCTGCCTTCATGAGGAAAGTGTTCCTTGCGTCCCTGGCCATCTGTTCAATTCTTGTCATCCAACGGGTGCTCTGTGGAGGTTCCTTTCCTTGGGGACCTCTCTTGCTGCTGGTTTTCTTCATGCGTACCATCTCAACCTGCAGGTGGTGGTTCTTACGTTGGGTTCTTTCCCTATTCCACTGCACCTCCTTCTGATAAGTAAGGTGGCCCCTGTAATTGCGATGCCTTGTTCTGTGATATGTTTTGGTGTCCTAGTCTTTATGGAGCCAAACCATTTGCAGTCCCATCCTTGCAATCACGATCTACTCATCAAGGTGGTCCTGCTAGTCAGAAGACTCTGTTCTAGAGCGTGTGCATTTGATGACCCTGCCGTTATCCCTGCTCCAATGCTATGCCTTTCTCATTGTACACCATCCATTTTCTGGTTCCATATCGGTACTTAGGTGAGGTGTGTTCCTACTTGGCCCTGGTGAGACCTGTCGTCCATCGTCCTTTTTCACCTGCGAGTTAGGTCCATCATCCTTTGTTGCCTGTGATTTATCTCTTCTTCTTTCCAAAGGGTAGCTTCTGTACTTCTTTTTATTGATGGGGCTATGGTGCTGTACCTTCTCCTAATGTGTGATTTGCGTTTGCATTTGCAACCTTATTTGATTGGTTGGCCATCATACTCTGTATGGGACCTACATGTCCTACGGTGGTTGCTGTGCCTCCATTATTGATGTAATCTCCCATACTACTCCTATTATCCCAGTCTTTTGCTGCAAGTTGGGTGCAGTTTGCTTGGAATTGACCTTGCAGGATGTTGCTCCAGATTATGTCCAGTTCTGGACCTTCTTTCTCGACCCCCTCATTTTTTATTCTATCCTCCAGTCCATTTGTTGACCTCCTCACCCAACACAACTCCACATTGAACCCTGTCCACAAGTGCTCCTGGATTTTGTTCAGTATGTAGGCCAATTGCTAGTGCCTCTGGATCTTGCCTATTCGGGTACCATTTTGGAGTTTTCTCACTGTGTTGATGACAAGCGTAGAGTCTCCTTCCACTATGGCATTTGTCATCCCCTCCCAACTGAGAATCTCCAGACTTGTTTCCAGGGTCCCGAATTCCGCGGTGTTATTGGTGGAATTGCTTAGGCTCCCCGCGTATAGTCGTATGATGTTCCCTTTACTATCCCTGATTACTCCTCCCAGACCTATTCTTCCTAGGTTTCCTTTCGCCTCCCCATCAAAATTCAACTTGAGAGAGCCTAGAGGTGGCGGTTTCCAGTTGCGTTCACCTCCTTGGAGTTGCGACTGTTGTCTACTTGGATTGGGGTTGCGCCCACCAATTAATTGGAAAACCTCTAGGACTTTGGACTCCTGGTCTGTGGGTTGCGCGCTACCCTCCTGGCAGTTGCGGCTCATCACCGTCTCACGTATCATGGAGGTTATTGTTTCCTTGATATTCCCTTCTGGCCAGCTTTGGTTTCTGAAAATGCGCTTGTTCCTTTCCTTCCATGTCGACCATATGATCATTCCTGGGGTGAGGATCCAATAGAGGTTCACCTCTATTTGGTCGTTGTAGTTTTCTCTCTAGAGCTTGATTGTTGCGGCTATGTTACCACGGATCCTGTCTGGCTGGCGGAAGATACTTGCTGCCTAGTCCCACAGTTTTGCAGTGTTAGTGCATTCATTGAGGAGATGGTTGGTTGTTTCTTCCCGAGTTTGACATAGATGACAGCTTGATGGACCAGTGAAACCTATTTTCCTTAGGTTATCCCAAGTTAGGATGTGGTTGTGTAATATTAGCCACTGGAAGATCTTAATATTTGGCCATTGGGGGCTATTCCAGAGCTTATCCCAGTGTTGCACTAGGTAGTCTTGGTCTGGGTCCACCATATAGTGCCAAACTTATTTTAGGTTGAATTCCCCTTCATCCTTTTTTCCCCACCTCAACTGGTCTTCTCCTTCTATTATTGTTATTTTCCGTCTGCCTAGTTCCTCCTCCACCTCTTTTATTGTTGTTGCGATTATCTCATTGTTCTGAGGAATAATCTTTTCCCAGGTTCTCCATTTGTTGCGATCTGTTCCCTGCTTCTAGTATCGATAGACGTTGATTTTTCCTTGCGTGATGAGGTCTTGTTGGAGTATTCCTCTGTCCAGGTTTTCCATCCTTGGTTCCTGTTGCCAAGCGTCCTCCTAGAATCTAGCTGTTCTGCCATTCCTGATTTCCCAAAAACTATGTGTCTGAATCCATGCTTTGTTGTGCCATGCTAGGTTCCAGATGGCCGAGCCTTCCTTGGTTCCTCCAAAGCAGATTATGTCCTGGTCACGAGTGTCTGGTGCGTACTTTTCCTTCCATACATTTACCCAAGGTGTTGTAGTTTCTTTAACCCAACGCCACCATAGTTTCGCCCCATATGCATTGTTGGTCGTTTGTGGATCTTGCAGCCCCAAGCCTGCTTTGCTTTTTGGCCTGCAGACTTTCTCCCAGGCCACCAGGGCCCATTTTTTCTTTGTTTCTACACCTCACCAAAGGCAGTCCCTCTGGATGGATCTGATTTTCTGTAGGATCCCCTGTGGGGTGGGGAAGACTGACATCATATAGGTTGGAATAGTTTGTAAGACAGTCTTAGTTAGGATCAGTCTGCCATCTAGATTAAAAGACCTATACGTCCAGTTTTTTACCCACTCCTATAACCTGTTTATTACTCCTTCCCAAGTTGACAACTTATATACTTTGTCTGTCAAAGGAACCCACAAATACTTGGTTGGGAGTTTTTTCCATTCAAATCCTAGAATGTTGGTCAAATTCCTTCAGATATCTGGGTTGGTATTAAAGAAAAAGATCGTCGACTTGGAGTGGTTGATCTCAACGCTCGAGGCTTCGCCAAAATCTTCTAGAATGAGTTTGTAGGATTTGGCTTCTTTGACCATGGGTATGCCGTGGAGGAGTGTATCATATTCAAACTATTGGTGGGTTGAGGTAGGGAAATTTTCAAAGGGTTTGATCCCTATTATTTCTCCAGTTGTTGTTGCGCTCTTTATGCTCCTGCTAAGGCCTTCCATCATCAGAATGAACAAGAAGGGGGACAACGGTTCTCCTTGTCTGATCCCTCTTGTGGGCCAGAAAGGTTTGGCCAGGGCTCCATTGATTAGTAGCGAGTAGCTTGTTGTGGATACTAGGATGACAATCCAACTGATCCAGTGCTGGGTGAAACCAAAGGCTTCCAAAGTCTTGATCATGTAATTCCAACTAATTTTATCATAGGCTTTTGCTAGGTCCAGTTGTATTAACATTCCCCCCCTCTTCTGAAGTTTTAAGATGTGGATGATTTCATGGGCCTGGATGATATTGTCCATTATTTGTCCACCCTTCATGAAGCCTACCTGTTATTGTGAGATCAGTGAAGGTAGGAGGGGTTTCAATCTATTTTCTATGACTTTGGAGATAATTTTGTAGATTACGTTACAGAGTGCTATGGGTCTGTACCGGTCCGAGGTTTTGGCTTCATTTTCTTTAGGGATTAGGGTGATCATGGTTGTGTTTAGTGATTTAAGGATGGAGGCAGACCTTCTAGAGTCCTCTACTACCTTATATATGTCCCATTTGACAATTTCCCAACAGGATTTGAAGAAATCCACAGTGAAGCCATCTAGACCTGGTGCTTTCCCACTGGGCATTTCCTGGAGGGCTTGATCAACTTCTTCTGTGGTAATAGGTTTATTCAGGAAAATGTTTTGTTCCTCAGTAACCAGGCGTGGAATATGATGGTTTATTTTCTGGATGGCCTCCGATCTGTCTTGATGAGGTTCTTGGGCTATCCCATGGAAGTGGCTGACTAGAGCGCTTTCGATCTCCTGATGTGACTCATCCTCGATTCCATCCTGGTCCTTGATCTTCACTATTTTTTTGTGGGATCTTCTCACCATGGTTGTTCTATGGAAGAACTTGGTGTTCCGCTCTCCTTCCTTTAGCCATCAGATGTGGGACTTTTGACGCTAGAGTGTTTCCTCCTGTTAGCATCACACCTCCCATTCTTGTGTCATTTGGAGCTCTTCCTTTCTCTGGTCCTCCGTATAACCTTCCCGTAAGCAAGTTTCTTGGAGTTTTTTCATTTTTTCTTCGATGTCGTTTTTATCTATGTTTATATTCTCAAAGATATCCCTGTTCCAATCCTTGAGTTTTTTTCTGATCTATTTAAGTTTCTTGTGTAGTTTGAACATCCTAGTCCCTTGCTTTGGTTTCTCCTCCCTCCACCATTGTTTGATTTTTTCCTTGAAAGTCGGGTGATCGATCCAAAATTTATCGAATCTGAAGGGTCTGTTCTTAGGTGTTGTTTGGAAGCCGACCTCCAGTTGTACTGGCCAATGATCAAATCCACCCCAGGGGAGGATGTTGCAGTCTAAGGTTAGCCCCTGCATGATGATTGACTCCGATAGAAGGAATCGGTCAAGTCTTGTAGCTACCTGGAAGTGGTTCATTCGTTTATTGTTCTAGGTGAATTGTCCATTCTTGGTTTGGAGGTCTACCATCTCCACTCTGTCTATAAAATTTGAAAACTCCTTTGCATCCTGATCCAATCTTCTCGTACTACCCTTCTTTTCCGCAAGGGAGGTGATAATGTTGAAGTCCTATGCCAATATCCAGTGGAGGTTGGTGGCTCAGCCTTTTATATCTTCTAGGTCTTGAATCATTCCTTTGTTTTCCTCTGGCCCGTGGGGCCCATACATGTTTGTGCATAGAATCTCCTCAGTATTTCCTATGATTTGCATGCGTACCGTTAGGGTGTACCTGGTTGCCTCGACTGCTATTAAATTTAGGATTTGTGGGTTCCACAGAGTGAGTATTCCGCCTGAACTTTGGTGGTCTTTGATGGCTACCATATTGTACTTGCACCAGTGTTGTTTATTTATTGCCTCCATTATGTCTGTAGTACATTTCGTCTCTTGAATAAAACAAAGATCCAGTTGCTCCTGCTTTAGTTTATTCCTAAAGATTCTTTGTTTTCTTGGGCTGTTTAGGTCTCTTATATTCCAAGTTATAACCTTCATTTTTAAACATGTGGGGGAGAGTGGGGAAAGAGTTTCTTGATCTTACCCGAGTTTATCAGTAGCGCTCCCAGCTCCTGTAGTGCGACACTGTTTGATTTCTTGTATTTTTTCCTTCTCCTCTGTTTGGGTGATGGCTGCGATTATCCCTCACCATCTTTCACTCCTAGGTGTCCTATCTTCCCGTGAGTGCGTTTTGTCCTCTATATTTGCTCTCTTGGTACTCTCTCGACTCCCTGTCTTTTCCATTGTTCTAATATGTGCGGAAGGTCTATCCCTTCCATTTCCACCAAGTCTCTGAGATTGGGGTATTCTGTATCGACTTCGCTCGGGGTCATATCTGCATCCCCCTTTTCATCTTGCATGGCAGTGTTGTCCTGTTTTGTTTCTCCGTCCATCGGGGTTGTGCAACTCCCATGAGTTGTTGTAATGTTTAGCTGTTGGGTGGGCTCTTTTGTTGCTTGGTACTTGAATTCTATAACTTTTTCCGAGTCCTTTTCTTCTGCTGTCCCTTTGTTTGTTTGGTCCCTTCCTTCCATCATGTTCTGGGTCTCCTAGGTATTTCCTATCGAGGTTTTATTTTTCTTTTTATTTGCTCAGTTCCTGGTGTTTGGGGTTATAAACCCTTCCTCGTATTGTTGTGTTTTGGGATTTACAGCTTCCTGCCTTTTGTTTAGAGGGAACTCTATGATCAAGTGTCCATGCTCATGGAATCATAGACATCTAAAGGGGATATGTTAGTAATCTATGTTTTGGATCCATTCCTCATCCCTGAATTCCAGACTTATGGCCTTTGGGAGAGCTCCTGAAACGTCCATCTCTATACAAATTCTTGCATACGATGTGTATCTTCCTTTTAGGGTGGCTTCTGAGGTCTTCACATATTTCCCAAATTTGTTGCCTATTACTTCAAAGGCAGAGGGCATCCAATAGTCTAGGGGTAGGGAATATAGTCTCAAACATACTGGTACCTTTTTGAACGTTTATTTCTCTGGGGCAAAATTTTCTTTCCAGGGTTGCATGTAGAGTCCCGTTGAGGCGTGGAAGTATGGACCTCCCTCAAAGACTCTTTCCCTGTCCTCCAGGTTAATAAAGATTGCTATGAAGAAACCCTTCGAGCCTAGGTGGATTTCCACTTCTCCATTTGGCTTCCAGTGGTATTTAATCTAGTTACACATAGTTCTTTCTGTGGGCCATAACCCCATGAATTTGCATATGAGTGCATAAATCTTCATTTGATCCCTATAGAGTTGCATTTGTGGGTCTTCCAACACCACCTTGGGTATCAATGTTGTTTTGGGTTTGCAGGGGTTGCGCTCTTTCATCCCGTTAACCTTCCTGGTCTCGTGTTTTTCATTCTGAGTCTCCTTAGCGAATTCCTCCATGGTCTCATTTTTGTCCCGACTTCTTTCTTATTGCTTCCTGGGTTCTGATCCCAAGGTTCCTGCCACTGGTGCCTTGAAAACTCTGCTTCTTGGCCCTTTTCCTTTGTCCACCACTACTTGTTTGTATGAGGGTGTCCCCTTGCCCCCCCCACCCCCCCCTACTGCTCATGCTGCTCTCTGTTGTGGACGCGAATTTCAAACCCTAGCTCACCTCCATCTCCAAGCGTGTGATGGGTCTCAAATGTTTCTAGATCTTTTCACAAACATTCCCGAGTTTTTTGTCATTTTTAAATAAACTGCTAATATCTTTTGCTCCTAACCCTTCTTCTTAATCTCTTCCTTTACTTCTTTTAATTCATCTTGAATTCTATACATTTACTCCATTTTTGTATCCAACATAGTTACCAACTTAACGAGAACTCTCCAGAGTTCTCGTATTTTTGGGGGTCCAATTTTTTACCTCGTTTTTAAAAATGGTGCTACCGGTAGCACCCCCTCTCCGTTTTTAGGTGATTTTCAATATTTTAATTTTTTCGATCCACAATATTTCCACATTATTTTTCTAAATTCTCATTTTTCATCTCTCTCTCTCTCTCTCTGTATATATATATATATATATATATATATATATATATATATATATATATATATATATATATATATATATATATATATATATAT
>ML788967.1:269548-297647 GCA_009831015.1 Picea engelmannii
AGTACTTTTCAATTTGATGGTTGATTATGAGGTTTTGGTTTTAATGGTACCAAGTGATAAAAATACGATTTCAAATGATCTCAAAATTTAACGTTTTGAAAAGAAAAAAAAAATTCAAAAACATCTTATTTGTTTTTAGGTGCTTATTTTAAGTTTTTTCTGAGCTACTGTCTAAGTTTTGAAGGCCATGTTTGAAAAATGTTGTAATTTTGACCCCGTTTTAAAAAATGGTGCTACCGGTAGCACCACCTTTTGATTTGGGGGTTGATTTTGACATTTTTTAAGCACAAATATGGGTTTTTTGGGCCAGAGTTCTCGTTTTGAGGTCACAGTTCTCATTAAGTTGGTAACTATGTTATCCTTAATCCATTTATCTGAGAAGGGTTTTTCAAATTATTCTCATGTGGAGTAGAGTTTGGTATATTGATCAAGGATTGTTCACCACTTATAAGCTTCACCATAAAAATTAAGGATTCCTCTAAAAGGAGCCTTACAATGTTCTTTTACCATCCTTAACCATTCCACATGATCGATTTCATCTTTATCTACATCTCTTGTAAATTTAGGTATTTCCATTAATTCTTAAGTGAGGTTTAACCCCAATCGTCAAATCACAACCTCAACTGATCTCAAATAATTATAATCCTTTTTCCAATATGATTTTCTATGTTTTTTTTTCCAATGTCTTTTGAATAAGCTCAATCACACATTCCAATCAGACTTTATGATAGTTTTAAGTGAACAAACCTTTGAAACCATGATTTGGAGTATGTCCTCCTGACCGACCTTCCTTCTGATGTATCTCTACAATTTTGGCCCTTTGGATTCTGAAATTGCGACCTTTAATCCTCTGATATGTCCTCTCTTCAATGCCACATGTCCGAGAAAATTTTTATGTGCCAAGTGGAAGTTGTGGTAACTTCCCCACACCTTGCTGATTTTTGGCCTTTCCAGGAGAGCGAACTTGTACATCTTGCCACATGCACAATATTTGATATCAGATTTTGAATGTCATACCACAAATACTAAAGGCCATCCTCTTTCCAATGAAACTAGTCTCATGGAATATGGAGCCTCTCTGAAGAATATATGGAAATTTTACTTGAAACACATGTTTGAGAGTAGTCAATAGGACTATTCATATACCCTATCTTCCATAGAGTGTATCTCAAAAATTATGATGACCCCAAAGATAAAATTTTTACCACATATACCTTGATATTTCCTTTAAATAATTTCCAAATTTCTCCTTTTGAAGTAGCTTCGAGAAAAAGTTATAGTGAAAATTCCAAAATGACTGTATTGAGGAAGCAAAACCCTAGGATCAATGCTCTGATACCAAATGTAATGATCCAAATGCTTAAATTATCAGAATAGAACAAAAGTACACAACATGTACATAATGTGAGTGTGGAGTGCAACTCCAATATAGATAAGTTACACAATAACTCCTTAAATAATAGGGGAACCCCCTCCAAATAACCAAATACCTTTCATACTTCACAATTCACATCTCATATAATAAATAAATCATCTCTTATATATATATATTCACACTTGCAAATGAGGCCCCTTTACTACTAGGCCGACTCTATTACATATATATTTACACATTACATGTACATAATGTAATGATCCAAATTCTTAAATTATCATAATATAACAGAAGTATAGACCATGTACACATGTGAGCGTGGATCACAAATCAAATATAGATAAGCTACACAATAAATCCTTAAAGAATAGGGGAATCCCCTCCAAATAACCAAATACCTTTCATACTTTACAATTTACATCCTATATAATGAATACATATATCTTATATATAGCTATTCACACTTGCACATGATGCCCCTTTACTACTAGGTCGACCCTATTACATATATATTTACACATTACATGTACATTTAGGCTCATATATTCCCCCCCTTGGGGTCATATCAGATACATTTAGCCACATATATTCCCCCTTTGGGTCATAACATATTTAGGTTGCTTCTGCTTACATTTTGATGTGCGTGGGGTTTGGAAAGGCTCCATCCACAACACTGAAGCATAAATCATCGATTCAAATTTGAATGAGCAAAGAGTAGGTAGCTTATAAATGAAGTAGGTATTACTTTTAAGAACAAGATCATGGAGCTTGTGAAGCAATTTTAACATAAACAATGGAATTACATTATAATATTTCAGTATTCTATTAAAAATAAATGTTTACAAGTGAAGCTTAGCATCATGACATTATTCGCCATCGAAATTTGATTATACTAAAATCAAATTTTCCTCTAATCCACATTTAAAGTTCTTAATTCCTCGTGAAAATAAGATTTGGTACTAATTTCAAATTCAAGTGAGCCCACTTTGTGTGGAAGCATGGAAATAAACATATAGCTTTTATGGTTATTCACACAATTGCCTAGTCAAACAAGACAAAACATGTCGAAATTGCACATCCCCTTGCATAAACATGAACCAACCTATAGAATGAATTCACTCCCTTTGACGATAGAAAGCTTATGTCAAAATTAAGCAACATAAATAGGGATGGTAGGAGTGGGAGGATGTTACTAGATCCTAAAGGAAGAACATAAGCAGCTTTCACCTGGGACTTTGAAATATCTACAAATAATCAAGTGGAGGCCTATGCTTTACTTAGGTTTTCTCATCACAAAGGAATACATTGTACACTCGATTGTTATAGGGGATTTAAGAATTATTATAAACATGATGGTCTCAAAAATAACCTCGACAAATAAATATTTTGTGTCAATCATTACCTAAATCAATAAGGAGGCTCTTTGTTTGAATACAATTTCTTTCTTTTGAGTCTTAAGGGAGTTAAAATTGCAACTCAACTCACTATCCAACAAAGACACAAACCTTAGCCAAGGAATTCTAAGAAAAAATGGGGGTTTCATATATTTTATCGTGCCTAAGTATCTTGTTGCATGAAGTTACACAATTTCATGAGTTAAGATACATCTCTCAACAATTATTAACCATGTGTCAATCTCCATTAACCATTGTTTAATGGTAGGGTGAGGACTAAAAAGGACAACAATCCATCCTTTTTGCATATGAGAATTCACACTAGTTCAGGCTTTTGAAGCCATTATCATGGATTACCACGAGTGAGGTGGTATTATGCTCTAGTCCATATTCATATTTGGCAATGAAAATTAGTGAACGAGCAGGAATTCTAGAACCAATTGGGTAAGCGTTTCTCTAGTTTGTATTATGGGAATATGGATTGTAGGTTCTTCTAATTTTTGTTCTTCATAGGATAGTTAGATGGGCCTCAATGTATCTCTAGAGACTTTTCTTTGGAAAGTTTCACTGGATAAGAAGGTCAACTCTATGTCTTCTAACTTCCAACTCATACCTAAGAAATTATGTGGCATTTTGGAAAGTTCAAAACTCGCCCTTAGCTGGTTAGTTCTTGATCTCTATATCTTTGTATTTTATTGGGGGAAATTTATCTCTGAAGGAAAAAGGATTACAAGATTTTTTGTTGGATGTATACTCTTTATGTCTTGTTAAACTTGACCAAAATTTAGTCCAACTCCTTTATATTCCAGTTTTGGACACAATGGACTATCGAGACCTTAAGGAAATCTATAGGAACTTAAGAAAGCATGAAGAGGACATTCAAGGAAATGATGCCTCTTTTTGATGTCTAGAAGCAGAGTGTAACATGTTAAGGAACATGATCATTAATCATGCTCTGTCCATAGAATTAGACTAGAGGGATTTGACTCATTTTGTGTAGGAGGATCACAAGGATGGGGAAACAATTCACTAGTTGAGAGACACCATGGAAATAGAGTGGTAAAGTTCCCTTACCTCTAATGTTGTATAAGAGGATGCCTACAATCACCATGTATTTCACTAAGTCTTTATGTTTTTCAAAGTAATTAGGATCTTAGGTGTTTTTTTATAATAAATTTATTACGAAGGATAGTTGGGATATTAGGTTTATAGAAATTTTCAAATCTTTTTGTCTATCTTAAAGGAGCTCCAAATTTTGTATGGACTTCATATATCAATACTTTTTGTATGCATTGTTGTTTAGTGATGATTTTAATATAATATTTCTCAATTTCTACTAAAACATAAATAAATAAAGCAACGTTCACTTCAACGTTGACTTGATATTAGTTATGTAGTAGACTATAAATTTCTGCCAAATTTCTAATGTTCTACATTGTAAACTTTATATTTTATTTTTTATTTTTTTATATAATAAAAAAATCAATCTTAATGATCTCATTGGACAATGCATTGGAAGTCTTATTGCAAACTTAGGTCTTCCCATTGTGTTTGTTCCTAACAATTCGTTTCTTTTACATGTTTATTTTTCATTCATCTTGGGATGTAATGTCTTGGTTATATCTTAAGTTTCAACCTTCTTTGTCAGTGCACATTAACACTGCATTAATACTGCAACCTTCTTTGTCAGTGCACATTAACACCTCCATTAACACTACATTGAATGTCAAGGTCTATTCTGGCAAATGCGGCCATCATAGGTCCACCGCCTAAACATTGCCACTTCATAAGATGGCCTTTCAAGATAGCCTTTCAAGCATCGCCCGACACCACTGTTACTTCCAACAGAATTGAAAGAATATGCAATGGCCTTTCAAGCTTCAGGAGACACCATTGTTCCTTCCAACAGAATTGAAAGAAGATCCAAAGGAAGAGAAGGAATTGTCAATAATCACAAGGAAAAATGATGATAAACTTCAAGAAACAGAAATGGAACTTATGATTCCATGCGGGCATCGAGGAAAAGATTGTGTTCCTGATAGAGACACAATCTGCTTTATAGAATCAACAAATGCACAATGTGAAACAACTTAGGCTGTATGTGAACTAATGTATAAGAAAAATGACAATAAATCATAATTAGATGATATTAAAATCAATGAAACAGGTGAGAAAAAGGGAAACAAGATTGTTCCATGTGAAATTAAGTCTCAAGAAGATAATAAGAAGGACCATATTATAGAGAAGAGCAAGGTAGAAGATGGAAAGAATGAAGAATTTGGGAATTCAGGATCTCTACCAGAGGCCATGATACCAAAGGTTTGTTTTGTTTGCATATATTTCTCATCTACATCTAATATAGCCTTGAATGCCCACATAGATCACTGTCTTTCTACTGAATCAAATGCTAAAAAAATTGGAACAAATTTTGCCAAGCCTAAAGTGAAGGTGAGAACAAAAATGATCAATAACAGACATAATTGTTGTGGCACCTATTTGTTGTTAGGTAGCTAGATAGGTAGTGGGGGGGCCCAGAGAGCCCATAGTGATAATAGTGGAGGCCATTAAATGTAAGGTGGACTAGGTCCACTATATTATTAAATAAGGCCCACTATGGTAGTTAGATATAATAAATGGGTAGTTAGATATAATAAATGTAAGAGGACTTCTTAGACGATTCTACTTCTAGAAGATTCCTCCTCTAGAATGTTCTTAGGTGATGGTAGCACTATATAAAGGTGTTCAAGCAATGTGGGATATGAAGAGAAGTATTATATTTGGAGCGATAGCTCATTAGGAGGAAGCCCCCTCGAAGAGCCAAGTGAACATGAGAGGATCCCTTCCATAATAGGATCCATTGTATGGTGTTTCCCTACCTCAAGGTTTTTCTCTAGTTCCTGTGTTCAATATTTGGTGAATGGTTTGGATTATTCTTGTTGATATTGTGGATCTATTTTGAGATTTATCTTTAGATATATTCAGGCACTTAACATTTGCACGCTGGAGGATTTGGATTACAGTACTAGCAAAGAGCAGTGTACCGCTGATGCACATCCATTGCCTTTAGATAATCTCAATTTCAGAGACACCACCAAGAGGATGAAACATTGCTGCAAATATTCAAACATCCATGCATATCAGAAGGGAAAGAAGCTATAGATTCTGTCCAATTTGAAGGAAGACCGCCAACCAGATTCAAGAGAGGATTGCCAAAAGAAAAAAATGCTTAGATTTTGATGAAAAATATGAGGAAGTGTCTCCTAAGAAGAGAAAAAGAGCGACCTTCAATTCAAATCAATTCCATAAAGGGTGTTGGCCCTTGGCCAAGTTTTGGAGACCCTTGGTCATGTTTAAACCCTTTTTGGACTTCGAAAGGATGGTCGAAGGCAGAGTGTAAGTCGAAGCAAAGATCATGGGATATCGATCCATTTTTAGGGAAATTTTTGGGATTAGGGTTTATGTAACGGGTATGGGATGTCAGCCCATGGGTTTAACCATGTTTAGGCCCCATTTTGTAATGTATAAATAGATAATCTAGGCGATGTAAGAAGTAGTACTTTTGGCTAAGTGCAAATCCGATCTGTGTGATTTGGCTTTGTGTATTCTATGTGAGACTTGAAAAGCTAAGTGCAAGTGGTTGTAAGAAGTTGGTGTGTAGATCGTAAGAAAATTTGTGCTATAACCTAGCTCGGGGAAGGAGGATCTGGCAGAGTGTGCGCAGATCTCTTGTCCTATGCAGAGTAGGATTTTTGGGCTCTGTGCTTGTAGAAGATTGACCGAAGATAATAAAGAAGAGAAGAGTTGGTGGACGTACCCCCAGGGTGGGGGTGAACCACATATATCCTGTGTCATGGTTTCTTTGTGAATTATGGTTGTATGTTAGTGAAGTTATTTATGCTTAGTGCCGATATCTTTATGTAAGATGCATTTGGTATAATAACTTAGTGATTAGTAATATGAATGAATGCTAGATCTGATCTCTTTCATATGATGAGTGCTTAGATGTATTGGATCTTGTTGAATACTTCGATGCTCTGTAATTAGGGTTTGGATCTGCGATGTGAATAAGGGTTGATTACTCATGAATGTTAACTGCTAAGTTCTTTGTTAAGTGGCATAATCATAGATCTGTGTCCCAGCTAGGTTGTAGACATTTGAGTCCTGTAACCACCCCTGCCTCTACCTCGGGTGAGAATTCATCTGCTTCACAGGTGTTGTCGAAAGGGTCGGTAGTTAGGGTTTTTTTGGTGTGTTGTTGAAGCGTTGAACCCTGGGTTTGCCCTTGTGCCAACAAATGGTTATGTTTCCAGGACCTAAAATTGTGATTGCTGGGAATTGAAGAAAAGAGAAAGTTCTGTGCGTAGGTCTGTCGTTGTAGTGCACAGTATTCTACTTGACTTGAGAAGCTCTGTGCTAAGAAAGGAACCAGAAGAGGTAAGATCTTGAAGCTTTGTGCTCTGATAAAGGTAAGATAAGTGGATTTTTTTTCTTCGAAAGAATGAATCTAGGTATGATTGATAAATTTTGTCCTAGCTTGAAACCTAGGGAACAATTAGAAGAAAGAAGATTTGATATGAATAGATCTGATAGAAATAGTGAAAGATATGTTATTCCTATGCATAGAAAGGATTTTTGGACTAACAAATGGATGCATGATCCTAGAAATATTTTTTTGCAGGTTAGTTACTATGATCCCAATGCGCAGTACAAGAAAGGATGAGGATCATTTAAGAGAAAGAGAGGAGTAACTCTTTGTTACAATTACAGAAGTCTGGGACATGTTACTAAGGAATGCCATGGTAGAAACCCTATTTGTCTTTGTTGTAAATCTATGGACCATGAAGTTCTTGATTTCCCTAGAATGATTGCTAAGGTTGAAAGAATGAATATGAAACAAGAAAAATATGAGACAGGCCAAGAAACTAAGGATATGATAGAACCCCAGAAATAATCATAGATTTTATTACTACAGATGAAAGAAACCCTGAATGACCACAAAAATATCAACTTATCAGAGGTCTTAAAAGAGAAAGAGTACATAGAAACAAGAATATGAGACTTCGACATAGACTGTGTCTTGGATGAGGAAACACATGTGAATATCATGACAGAAAGAACTTGGGAAATTTTGGGAAAGCCTGCTATGGTTCCTTCATTAGGAGGAATAGGATTGTTTAGAGGAAAGATGATAACCCTATGTGGAAGACTTACCTAGATATCTATGAATGCTCATGTCACTTCGACATAAGAAGAATTTGAGATCGTTAAGTTTGTTGAGAACAACGCCCCATTTGCTATCTTTCTAGGAAAAACCTGGATTGAGAAAGATCAGATACGAAGGAAACAAGAAGAGGAGGATCTAGAACAAAAAAAGAAAGAACTAAGAGATTTCATGGCTAGGAGAATAACGCACTTACTGGAAGAAAAAGAGAACCAGTCGAAGCTACTAAAGACCAAGGATACATATGTCGAAGTTGAAAGGACACAAGAAGACTAGAGGCACCTGTCTCTACAAGAGAGTAGAGCACCTACCCCAGAAAGAGAAGAAGTATTACCTTTGAATCCTATGAAAGACCCTCCATAGTGAAAAGTTATCATGCCAAGAGGAGATAAGAACGATAATGGAAAGAGGAAACCGATGATTCATATCACAGGAAAGAAGGCCATAAAGTTAGAAAAATTGCAAGAAGTTCCAGAGAATACTTCGTAGAAGAAAGGTTTACAGAACTCGAACTTCACCAGAATATCAATGCAACACAGATTGGCACTTCGCCATGAAGAAGAAATATGGCCACTGGAGGCAATATGACCGTTCAATCGACGCTCCTGAACGGTTAGAAAAATAGTTATGGCCTGAAAGTTTGCCATTGGACCGTTGGACTGCACCATAATGGATGGAATTGCATTGAATAAGGCTTTGTGACCCATTGAAGGAAACTGTTATGATGATATCTATTTACCCCGTCGAGCATTGCACCGAGAACAATTTTTCCAATTGTGATTATCCGAGCCTGTAGAGAACTAGTCGATTTTGCGCAACGATCATTGAAACCTCGCCATCCGTCCTATTACAATGAGTATTGTTCACCGACCTGAGATATTAGACCTCGAGTGTGCATGTTAGACACAATTAGCGCTGTATAAAAAGCCTTCGAAGAGATTCTAATAGACCTTATGGCTGAGAAGGTGAAGTCCACAAGCATCCAAGCCTCATCGACGCAAGAGTGATAGCCTCCCCGTCGACTGCTCATGGATCTGGACCATCCCGAGATGCGACCGAAAAGAGAACCAAGCATCGAGATGACTTGGAGATTGCGAAGTTAATACCATCCATCCTACCCAAATAAATCCCACCCCTGGCCGGTGTGGTGAGTTGTGACACTGTCCCGAGGGACTTAGACTACACAGTCATCACTGCATACCTTCTGAAGGGAATACAATATGTCAAATCGTAGTTGGAGAGAATTCCAACCTTGAATATCAGTGACTATAATCTAGGAGACTGCAAGAGATATGGCATGCTTGCACCTCACAAATACTTGACCAAGACGAAGAGGAAGAAATCGAAGATCATCCACCAACCATGGACTATGGAGATCGCGAGGTCCACTGTCTTGAACTTGCTGAAGATACCACATTTGGAAGGCACCAGGAGGTTAACGCATGCGTTAAGATCCTTCTGTCATGCTTCCATGGAGGGTATCTATGGTTATACAGGTGCATCACCGTCTATCCAACGTTGATCCATAGAATCATTGGATTGAGCATGCATGGACCAAACCCATAATAATTTTATCTAGGGAAGGGTGCAGACCGCACCCTGACATAGAAGATCAAATAAAAATATGACGATGTAGAGAAAGGGACGCGAGGCTACAAGGTATCCTCCATTCAGAATGGCGCAGTTCACTTTGATTTCCAGTTGATTGTTGGTAAGCTAGTAAGAAAGAAAATACCCATGCAGGTCACAAGGTTTGTCATTGACTTCGCAGGAAAATGCGTGGAAGGACTACAAATGAACTGGGCCAATTACCTAGTCAATCAGTTAGAACTGGATTGTCGTGAAGCTTAAGATCAGAGCTACGAGTTTCATTTTAGCTGGTTGCTGATCCTCATCGTGTTTACTTCTTGGGAGATGCCAAAATGTGAGACCTTCCCTGTGTAATATACCAAATATAAAATGTATGCATAACATAAATAAAATGCTAGTAATGGCAGAATAACAACAATATAACCAGAACATTCACCAAAATAACACTGAAATGATATAAGAATAACAATAGAAATATCACTTTGAATCTGAAAGCAATGTTCACGGGCCTCTTCGAGGGGGAAACCTCCATTTGAGCATAGCTCTATTACAATAATATCCAAGCTAGGGTTCTCATACCCTCAACTCCTATTTATACTAAAAAGAAGCATCTAGAGGAAGATCCTTCTAGAAGCGGGAGATTCTATTAGGTCTTCTTACATCCGCCTTATTCTATTTTATTGAAAGGCCTTATTAATATTGACCTTTATTACATCCGAATATATTGTTCTACCTATGTGCGGGTTAGGACCTTAACATGTCCACCCCCTTAAAAAAAACCTTGTCCTCAAGGCTTGAGATGAGGAAATTGTTGCAGAATGGTAGCTGGTTCCCAAGTGGCGTCTACTGGAGTTGTATCTTTCCACTGGACTAGCACTTCCTTGATGGTTCTCTGACATAGGTGACACTCACGCTGGTCCAAAACTTCTTCTGTCTGTAGCCAAATGGATCCTTCTTCAGCTAACCCTGGAAGGTTGGTTTGAATTTGGCACTTAGCTCCAATCACCTTCTTTAAGCATGAAACATGAAAAACAAGATGTAGCTTCGAATGGCTGGACAAAGCTAACTGATAGGCGACTTGTCCCACACGCTTGAGCATTGTATAAGGACCAAAAAATTTGGGTGCTAGCTTCTGACAATGCTTGGCCTTGAGGGAAGTTTGCTTGTAAGGTTGCAGTCGAAGAAACACCTGATCCCTTTCTGCAAATTGACATTCAGAGTGACCTTGATCTGCTTGTTGCTTCATGCGATTTTGTGCCATGAAAAAATTCTCTTTGAGGGTACAAAGAATAGCCTCTCAAGCTGTAAGTGTTAGGTCAACTGCCTAGACCTTCGAGGCACCCCATAAGTATGAGAGAACTGAAGGTGGATTCTGTCCATATACCACTTCAAAAGGAGTCATGCGGGTAGTTGTATGGTATGAAGTGTTGTACCACCATTCAGCTAGGGGTAACCATTGAGCCCACTGATTTTGATTTTCCAAGGCAAAACACCTCAAATATGTTTCCAAACACTTGTTGACAAATTCCGTTTGGCCATCAGTCTGGGGATGATAAGCTGTGATGAGATGCAATTCGGTGCCTTTTATCTTGAACAGTTCTTGCCAAAAGTTACTTGTGAAAGTTGGGTCACAATAAAAAACAATAGAGTGCGACATGCCATGAAGCTTGAAGACCTGATCCATGAAGATTTGAGCCATCATGGATGCTGTAAACGGGTGTTGAAGGGTGCAAAAATGAGCATACTTGGAAAGGCGATCAACAACCACCATGATGACAGATTTATTTCCTGATTTGGGTAAGTCGGTAATAAAATCCATAGAGATATCCTTCCAAATAGCAGGTGGAATCGGAGAGGTTGTAGTGTGCCCGATGATTTGACTATTTATCCCTTGTTGCATTGACACACATCATATTCAGCTACAAAATTACAAATGTCCAGTTTCATACCATCCCAGAAAAAGGAACATTTGACCTTGTTATAGGTTTTGGTGAACCCGGAGTGCCCTGCTGCGGGTGTAGCATGAAGCTCATAAAGTACCGTGGATTTAATATTTGATTGTTTACTTAAATACAAACGGACTTTGTATCGAAGTTCCTCATGGATCCAAGAGTACCCTGGGGAAGCTGGAGCATTGGAATGCAATTGGTGGATCAACTGCAAACTTTTGGGATCTTGTAGCCATTCCTGGCGAATGACTTGGAGCCAATCTAGTACAATGAATGAAAGAGAAAAAATGGATCCTTCATATTCATATTTTCGGGAACGTGCATCTGCAACCACATTGTCTTTGCCTTTCTTGTAAATGATCTCATAATCATATCCAAAGAGTTTAGTCACCCATTTTTGTTGTTTTGGGGAGGAAATGCGTTGTTCCAGAAAATACTTGAGGCTTTGATGGTCTGTCTTAATTTGGAAATGTTGCCCCAATAGATAAGGATGCCACAGATCCACAACATGCAGAATAATCAACATTTCCTTTTCATAGATGGATTTTCCCATATTTCTTTCAGATAGTTTCTTGCTGGTAAAGGCCAAAGGTCGACCCTCTTGCTTAAGGACAACACCAATTCCTTTCCCTGAGGCATCACATTCCAACACAAAGGTCTTTGTGAAATCAGGAAGGGTGAGGACTGGAGTGGTGCACATGGCCATCTTCAAGGTTTGAAAATCTTGAGCAGCGACTGAAGTCCAAGTGAAAGAGTCTTTTTGAGGAGAGCATTGAGAGATGTTGCAATCTTCTCATAATTCTTAACAAACTTGCGATAATACCCTGTTAAGACTAGAAATCCACGCAAGTTCTTAAGAGTCTTTGGGTGAGGCCAGTATTGCATAGATTCAATCTTTTTAGGATCCACCTTGACGCCATCTTAGCCAACCAGATGACCCAAGTATTCTACTTCTAAGGCGCCAAAAGCACATTTAGACTGTTTCAGGAAAAGTTGGTGCTGAGAGAGTAGATGGAGAACTTGATCCACATGAGCAAGATGGTATGTCCAGTTTTTTCTATAGATGAGGATATCATCAAAGAAAACTAAGACAAAATGGCAGAGAAAGGGACGGAAGACATGATTCACGAGGCTTTGGAAGGTGGAGGGGGGATTACATAAGCCAAATGGCATTACCAAAAACTCACAGTGGCCCTCATGAGTTCTAAAGGCAGTCTTGGGAATGTCTGCCTCTTTCATATGTATTTGGTGGTATCCCGAACGAAGATCCACTTTAGTGAAGAATTGGGCTCCACTGAATTCATCCAGGAGGTCATCAATGACAGGAATGGGGAATTTGTCTTTGATGGTAAGTTTGTTGAGGGCACGGAAGTTAGGACACATTCGCCAAGAACCTTCTTTCTTTAGGGCCATGACCATAGGAGACGAGTAGGGGCTTGTACTAGGGCGGATAACGCCAACATTAAGGAGTTCCTGGACCATTTTCTCAATTTCATTTTTTTGGGGAAAGGGGTGACGATATAGATGGATATTGGGAGGAAGTCTTCCAGTTACAAGGGGAATGGAATGATCATGAACAACACGGGAAGGAGGGAGTCCTTGGGGAGTGGAAAAGACCAATTGATGTTTAGAAAGGATGGATTTGAGGTCTTGGGGTACCGAGGGTGTCTCTGTTGCTTGTATGGCATGGAGTTGGGCGATAACACCAGAATGAACCTTTTTGAGCAGCTTTTCCATGCGATGGGAACTATTGATCTCAGGTGAACTAGCGATGATGCCTTGGAACTTATATTGGTGGCCCTCCTGGTCGAATTGCATGGTTAAGTCTTTAAAATCCATGAGAATGGGACCTAAAGTCCTTAGCCAGTATGTACCCAACACAATGTCACAACCTCCCATGTCGATAGCAAACATATGGGATTTCAGGTGGTAGTCACCAATTTGGAGACACACATTTTCACAACGTCCTCCACATTTCATGGAACCACCATTGACAATCATGATTTGGAAATTATTGACAGCATGGATGTAGCAATGAGTTTCTTGGGCAATGCAGCGATGAATAAAATTATGGGTGCTTCCACTATCAATCATAATGATGACCTTCCGATGCTTGATGTAACCGATTAGCTTGAGGGTTTGGGGAGCGGAGAAGCTAGTGAGAGCATTGAGGCAAATGACCGGTTCTACTTCGGGAGGGTCTGAGGGAGGGGTTATGTCAGTGGATTTAGGTGACTCAGACACAAAGGGAGTTTATTCATCTTCTTCCGAAATCTCCCCGATGGCCATAAAATTATTTTTTTCTTTACACTTGTGGCCCGATAAATATTTGTCATCATAGTTATAACAAAGGCCTTTGAGTTGGCGTTCAACCATTTCATCCCTGGTCAATTTTTGGATCTTTATTGGAGCAGAGGGAGTAGTGGGATTTACTGGTTTAGGGCGAGGGATAAAGGAGGGTTTGCGGTTTTGAGAAGATACAACCTGTTGTGATTCTTTAGCTCTTTTGGTAGCCTCCACCCAACTCTGAGGTTGAGCCATGAGGATATGGGCCCGAATCTCATCCTTGAGGCTGCTGATAAAAAACTCTCGAAAAAAGGCATTAGACATTCCCTCTCTTCTAAAATCCAGGTGCTAAAAGGCAGCTATAAAGTCTTCCACCATTCCTAATTGTTTCAGCTTTGTCAAACGACCCAAATGGTTGGTGTCAGTGTCAAAGCATTCATAAAGATCTGCCACAAAGTGTGTCCAAGCAATATACCCTTGACGATAAGTTTTTCTCCATTGCCACCATTGCCAATGTTCTTGATATAGATGGAGAACACCATATTGGAGTTTGGACAAGTCAACTGTAATGCCATATAAAGAGAAGTAATGTTCCATTTGGGTTACTCAACCAGTGGGGTCTGAGCCATAAAATTTGATCACATCCACTCGTGGAAGGCATAGGTCACGTTGAAAGTGATGGTTCTGTAAGGTATGGGAATGAGAGGAATGGTCACCTTTAGTATGTGGAGGTGAGGAAGAAGAAGGGTTATCTATAGGGATATGCAGTTTGGTGCAGAGTGCCGAAAAGACTGATTCAAGATGGGTGGTGAGGTCTTGTTTGATTTCCCCCATTGAGGTCTGCATGGTTGTATTAATGGCGACAACATTGGCACTGAGTTGTTTCACTTCTGGTTGGGTCTCGATGAGACCAGATTGCAAGGTGTTGAAGCGAGCTTCCAAGTCTTGGCTACGAGTATGGGCCATGAGGATGGGGAAACTGAAAAGGGGTGGGCAGGGTAATTTTTTTTTCTTCGAAAAATGATATGGATGAATGTGATAAGGGCGAAGAGATGAATCCAATGGAATAAGTCTCAAATAACGGGGAAAATATTTCTAGATTTTTTTTTTTTTACGGAGTTATACTCCGGTCTGAAGAATACTGTAGAGAGGAAATGCCCAAATGATTAACCAGTAAGAAATGTGTATTTATTTGGCAACCCGAACACATTTGTGCGACAATAGATCTTGTCTATTTTAATTTGTTTATGTTTCTATCGCCAAGGGTTAGGTATTCAAGGGTTCTATAGGCAAGGGTTTTCCCTGTGCTATAGCTCTCTGATATATGTGCGAGGTCTAACAGTAGTACTCAACCCAATATCTCAGGGCACTAACTAAGGAGGATAGACCGTACACTTAGCCATACTACCTGATTACCCAGGTACTAGAGAGTATCTTCCTGAGTGTTGTTCTCAGTGACACTATAGCAGTCAGGCGGCCGATCAGTTTATCTAAAGAGGGCTTCAAGTAATCTAGGCCGATTCGTACAAAGTTGTTGTCTGATGCGCTACCACTCGAAGGGGTACCAACAGGGGTTACAAGGGTGTCCAACAGATGTGCGCTTAAGTACCACTTGTATTTCCTGCGTGTATGAATCCCTCAACCGCAGGTTTATGCACGTAACGATAGATCTCTGTGGCTTAAAGACGTCGAAATACGTCTCTACCCTGAAAAAAAAAATTTAACCCACACTTTCTATCAAGGAAAGTGCTCTGATACCACTTGTAATATACCAAATATAAAATGTATGAAAAACAAAAATAAAATGATAGTAATGGCAGAATAACATCAATATAACCAGAACATTCACCACAATAACACTGAAATAATATAAGAATCACAACAAAAATAACACTTTGAATTTGAAAGCAATGTTCATGGGCCTCTTCGAGGGGGAAACCTCTAGTTGAGCAGATATCTATTACAATAATATCCAAGCTAGGGTTCTCATACCCTCAACTCCTATTTATACTAAAAAGAAGCATCTAGAGGAAGATCCTTCTAGAAGCAGAAGATTCTATTAGGTCTTCTTACATCTGCCTTATTCTATTTTATTGAAAGGCCTTATTAATATTGACCTTTATTACGTCCGAATATATTTTTCTACCTATGTGCAGTTTAGGACCCTAACACCCTGACATTGACCCATTCCAACCAATAGTTGCGAAGTTCACCATGCTCTGGTATTCGAGCGATATGGGGAAACATTGGCAGTTGAATGCAGTATTCCATACCTACTACCTGCAGCTAAAGAGAGCTATTGAGTCTTTCCCTCGAATGAGGTCGAACACCCTGGAAAGGTTCAGACCCCTTATGAAGTTCCGCGTAGATAGAAATTTTATTTATATCACTGCACGCACAGATGAAAGTAAAGAAGAGCTTCAGTCCTACTACAAGCTCACAGAGGAGGACCTGGAAGAAATCACTAAGGAATGGCCCGCGGAGTTCCTTATACCAGTTGACCACACAACACTGTCCGATCCCAACCTCATTGGAAGTCTAATGGTTACTCGCAAAGAGTATGATGCACCCAGCAGTAGTAGGAAGAAAAAGAAGGAAGATGTACATGAAATACACAACACATCAGAAGAGACTACATTAGATTCACCAAGCGAAGGAGGTGATGACGAAGTAGACAAGGAAGAGGACAAGGGAGAAGAAGACAAGAAGAAGCAAGGTGAAGTAACACCGCCTAGGAACCCCCTTGATGAAGCAGAAGCATCCAAGAAAATAAAGGTTTCCCCAACGAAACCTACATCATGGAAGAAGTCCAAAGAGAGTAAGCCAAAGATGTAGAATGTGCTCACGATCGATGACTTCGACTTCATCATTAAAGTTGTAGTAGATGCCTCAGAAGATATTTTGTATAGAACTGAAGCCAAACAAGAATCCATGTATGATATAATTGAGACAGAGCTGAGAGGATTACAACAAGCCCTTCACTCCAGCCATGTAGTGTCCACTGCGCTCCTGCCACGAGAAGAACCAGAGTTGAGAGTTGAGCCTGCCCAACTCTGCAGAATAGCTGATGCGGTTGAATCTCGCCTTCATTGTGTGTAGGAAGAAAAAGAACATGCCTCAGTGGACCTGAAGAAAGCACAAGAGGAAATCATAGAGCAACACTGAGTTGCACAATAGGAGAAAGAACAACTACTCGGAGAATAGGTCAGAGTTAAAGAAGTATTCAACAGAGCACTTCACTCTATGATAGGATTGGAATAGATGGAAGAATACCCGGTAGAAAATCAAGTTGTGAAGATTATTGAAGCCATTCAACAACTTCAACAAAGGGTTGCAAAACTAGAGCTACAAACAGTGCCAAGCACTCCATAGGAAGTGCGAGACCAGAGAGAAACAACTGCCCAGAGCGTAGTTGAGAGGATCAAAGCATTAGCCGTGGAATGTAAACAACTAAGCAATCGTAGTGCATAGAATTATGAGCGCCTTACCGAGGACCCTGAACTGAAGACACTGGAGTCGCAACTCCAGGAAGAAAAGCAACAAGCAACAA
Organism: Picea engelmannii; assembly: GCA_009831015.1. Lineage (NCBI taxonomy): Eukaryota > Viridiplantae > Streptophyta > Pinopsida > Pinales > Pinaceae > Picea > Picea engelmannii. Next base: position 286,914 of record ML788967.1, read on the forward strand.
TAGTAGAAGCACAGTTGAAACTCATGTCAAAAGTTGAGAGGATAAAAATATCCCAAGAACATCACACAGCTCAACAACAGGTCCATGCCATACAAAGAAAGTCATGGAAGTGACTCAGAAACTCCAGCCAGTCTAGGATGTAGCTTGCCTACTTTTTGAGGAGAATGAAGGCCGAGGAGCAGAGCTAGAACAAGTAGTCACTTCGGTAGAAAAATGTTTATAAGGACCTGTGAACGAGGCAGTTGTTCAAAGTTCGCCGAGCAGGAGGCCTTGGTGCAACAACAGGTTGAAGCAGCTTGAACCAAGCTTGAGGTTTTTGAGGCAAAGTTACCTAGAGCATAATGACTCATGATGAGTCACAGGTGAGTGTTGGAGGCCTGTTGTCCCTTGACCAAGTTTTGGAGATCCTTGGTCATGTTTGAACCCTTTTGGGACTTTGACAGGCTGGTCGAAGGTGGAACACAAGTCAAAGCAGAGATCGCGGGATCTCGACCCCTTTTTAGGGAAACTTTTTGGATTAGGGTTTATGTAATGGGTATGGGATGTCGGCCCATGGGTTTACCCATGTTTAGGCCCCATTTTGTAATGTATAAATAGATAAGCTAGACGATGTAAGAAGTAGTACTTTTGGCTAAGTGCAAATCCGATCTATGTGATTTGGCTTTGTGTATTCTGTGTGAGACTTGCAAAGCTAAGTGCAAGTAGTTGTAAGAAGCTAGTGTGTAGATCATAAGAGGCTTTGTGCTATAACCTAGCTCGGGGAAGGAGGATCTGGCAGAGTACGCACAGATCTCCTGTCCTATGCAGAGTAGGATTTTTAGGCTCTTTTCTTATAGAAGATTGACATAAGATAATAAATAAGAGAAGAGTTGGTGGACGTAGCCCCAAGCTGGGGGTGAACCACATATATCCTGTGTCATGGTTGCTTTGTGCATTATGGTTGTATGCTAGTGATGTGATTTATGCTTAGTGCCGATATCTTTATGTATGGTGCATCTGATATAATAGCTTAGTGATTAGTAATATGAATGAATGCTAGATATGATCTCTTTCATATGATGAGTTCTTATATGTATTGGATCTTGTTGAATGCTGCGCTCCTCTATAATTAGGGTTTGGATTTGCGATGTGAATAAGGGTTAATTACTGTTAAATGTTAACTGCTAAGTTCTTTGTTAAGTGGCATAATCACATATCCGTGTCCCATCTATGTTGCAGATATTTCAGTCCTGTAACCACCCCTGCCTCTACCTTGGGTGAGACTTCATTTGCTTTGCATGTGTTTCCAAAAGGGCCGATAGTTAGGGTTTTGTTGGTGCGATGTTGAAGCGTTGAACCCTGTATCTTCCCCTATGCCAACAAAGGGGATGCAATCTCTCCCAAAAGGTTGAAGAATAAGGTATATCGTTTCACTACTAGCATTTATAATTTGTTACACACAAGTGACCAACCTTAAATAATAAGTGAGCTATTGTTATAGATTGAATAACAAATTGTGTTAGAACCCTTTGCAAATAAATCCCTCTTTTTTTGTTTGCTTGGAATAATAATGTCAGTTCAAATATGTTCTTTTAAAGAACATTTTTATTGTAATGAAGTGAAAATAAATTTCATTGGTGAAAACCTTGTTAAACATTTGTATGAATGCAATATTCTGGTTGAAACACATCTTTTTAACTTTCATTCTTATATTTGCACAGTTTATTGAAATAAAAATGAATAACTAGCTGTTTGTTATGGAAACATATGTTTTCATAATCATTTTAGCTGCAGATGCTACACAAATGATTCAATTAATCATAATTTAGCAAGTTCAACAATGAAATCGTCTAAGAAGGGGTGACTATTATTGAGTACTGCAACTAACATATTCCTGAAAACTAAAATGAAGTTTATGTTACTGATACTATCATTTTCCATATGATTTCATATATGTTACTTTCCCTTGGTCAGAATCCTTCATACTCAATATATATAGAAACTTTGTTTCCTGCTTTCACGTGGACCAAATTCATTTCCAATCCTTTTGTGGTATTTGATATTTTTGTTTATGGAACAAGGCTAATCTAACTCATTTTTCTACAATCAGGTTCAAGCAAAATCTGCAACTAAACGTTCTTCGAGTAAATACACAGTGAAAGGAAATTCTACAAGTGCATTATTAGAATCTCTACATGAGAATGGACAACTTAGATATGGAAATGGAAGTGCACAACCATGCTACAGTGGGCGATAAAGTACAAAAGCAGACACTTCCCAAGACAAATTGGCAAACTTCAAAGAAATTGGTTGGGAACAAGCATCTTCCAGTAACAACGATGGAGGGCCAACAGATGTACTGGAAACAATGGTTAGGAATCAGCTAAAAGAATAATTAAAAAGATCACCTACAAAATATTCATCCCCTCCATTTTCGGAGGCAGATGATATTCATATGAAAATGTCAGGGAAAATTAACAATGCAAGAACAACAATGGAGATATCAAAAAATGATTGCTCTCCTTTGGAGGTTAGTGACGGATTTACTTGCAAAAGGAAGAAACATGTTTCTAAGTGTAGAATGAAACAAATAGCATTAAGACATGAAATGTATATAGTTTCGAAGGAGATCAAGAGACAGTAGGATATTGTTGGTGACTTTGTGCCCATGAATGGTAGGCTCTGCTCAAGGTAGGAGGGCGAGGAAGTGAACTCTCACCCTAAACTGAAGCTATATAATAATTGAAACAATGGATTCTACTAGCACGATATATGGATTTTCAACAACCGCTGGTTATGGGTCATAAATCCAAGAAGGCATACCTGATACATAGATGATCATGGGTCATAAACCCAGGAAGTCGAACCTGATACATCAATGATCAGTGTTAAGAATATTGAAAGAATAAGTTCAGTTTCTGAAACAAGAGATCTGGTTCTTAAACAAGAGTTTCCTATCCTCCTTAGTTGTTGTACCTGGAACTGCTGCTGGAGGGTATGAAACTCCTGGGTGTGTCAAATTATATGTCGAATAAACAGTTGTTTTCTTCCATCACAACACTCCCCGATCATCCTTCTTCTTCAAAGCATATAGACAAACAAAAACACATATAAGAGTAGGGTTATATCCAATATAAAAAGGAATGAGATATTCAAGTATGCTCTGAAACATGGTACAAGACATTCCCAATATAATGACTACATGCACAAATCCGACTTTATCCTTCCAAATGCAACATAATTTCGGTACCCAAAGATGAACTATCACGAGTTCGAGGATTGTCGTCCTATAAACAATAGAGGATCCTGTGTTCTTTGATCTAAGCACCGGAAGGAGAGAATTGCAGATCTAAATGAGTACCCTAAATACATCACACAGAACTCATTACATAGTGGTCATCATTGTAAATGTCTTGGAGTGCAGTAGTGGCTTCGCCATAATCGAATTTTGTAAGGTTCATTGCATGCAAGCTTCCAACTGTTGGTGGGACAAAGACACATGGTATTTCACATAATTATTATTGATTACTCATATGAAAAAGTATTGATTTATTTTTTCGAATTATTATTTTATCTTAATTATTTGCCTTAGTTTTCTTTTTTTCTCTGGTTGATATTTTCCACGTGCATGGTGTTCTCGTTATTCAAGTACTCAAGTAATTCTCTTTCATTTTTCCCATGACATACGACACAACGCTAGGAAGATCTTAAAAACCTAACATGCTTGATTGGATCTCTGATTAAATTAAATTTTTGGTTTTGATTGCTAGAGAGCCCTATAAAAAAGCTAGTTCTAGGATGTTAAGCACAAGCATAAACCTAAATATAAATGGCAACATTACAAAAATTTGTTGTTTTAGTTGTTTGTGATGGTTTTTTTATGTGGGATTCATCAGAAAGATCACATGTTTTTTCCCTGGATTTTGTCATTTGTATGCAACAAGGTATACTCCAAGGTCCTTTGGAATTAGGTGAAATGAAAATATTTCCTGCTACACTATTGTTAGAGGAGAAAAGGCTCTTCATCTGTTGGAGAGTGGGCTGAAAGTGAAAGAATATGAGTTGATCTGAAGGAAATTTAGCGACATAGGGTGCTTTGGTTTTGGGATTCAGGAGTATATTGATTTGGGAATCAAGTGAGTTCAAAATTTACTTAATTTATATATGTGTGTGCAAGTAGTGCTCATTTATAGCTAGTGAAACAACCTTTCTTTAGACCGAGGGACTATCAAACTCTGTATTGTATACAAAGTGGTACAATTGGATACACACAACCCCCTTTTCACTTCATAAGAACCTTTTATTCAACCAAGCATGTTTGTTAGGGGTTGAACCTGGGTAGTTATGGTTGTAAGCTTATCTATATTATTGGTGGTAAGCATATCTAAATGCCACCATAACATCATTTTAATGGGCTAGGCATGCCTGCCAGGGTGTGAACCTGTGTAATTGCGATGGTAAGCTCATCTACATTCGTGGTGGAAAGCATATATAAATACCAATATATAACTATCTTTTATTGGGCAAGACATGCTTGATAGGGATTGAAATTGGGTAATTGTGGTGGTAATCACATTCATGGAGGTAAGCATATTTAAATATTGCCACTAAATGCACTAAACAAGAACTTAATGGAGTTGTGTGCTAATAGTGCTAAAATAACACTTCTTGATTTATTTAATTGTAAAATCAAATTCCATTTCCATAATGAGATCTTCTCAAGTCATCTTTCTAGTATGGTAGCATTAGTTTGCAAACATTTTGAGTCTGTTGTTTTTTTAGCTAGTGAAATGCCCTTTCTTTAAACCGAGGGACAATGAAGCTTGCGATGTGTATAAGGGGTACATATGCATAAATGAAACCATGTTTCCACTTCTTATCATCCTTTTATTGGGATAGGCATGCCTACCAGAGATTGAACCTGGGTAATTGTGGTGGTAACTTGATCCAAAAAGATCTTTTAAAGACTATGGTTGAGTTTTAAAACATGAGTTCATTAACTGTTTAGGAATTTGACGAAAGAGAAATAATTAATGATGTAACATAGAAACCATTATAAGATGTAAAAATCTGGAAATAAGTACAAAGAAACGACAAACCAGAACAACAAAAGTTGTTAACAAAGTTCGACAATATCGCTTACATCTCTGGGCCTTTGTCTCACTAGGTGAGGCTTTCTTATTTCTCTTCAAAGCTTCAAAAGTGAATCATAAAAGTGCCAAATGGATTACACAATGAAATGGCTGTGTTCTGCTAGATCTCAAGAACCAAACACAACTAACGACATTGAAAATAGATGAATGAAGCTCCCAGGAATGGCCTGCAAAGTTGCTCTCCTCAATGGATTCCTTACATAAAAATGGATTTTGATTTACAATTATTCAACATTTCTCCTCTTCTGAACCCGTCTAAAGCTTCCAAGAGCCTCTGGTTTATATAGGCTTGAATTTGGCAACAAAATCCCAACTCCCCCCCAATATCTGGCCTCAAAAAGGGCTCTAGATCCTCCAATCATGGCCAAAATATCCAGAAAGGCCCAATTTGGGAAAAAACTATATAAAAAGAATCCACTATGATATGAAAATCAATTTAATCCCCTAATACTGGGCACACACCCCTTTTGCAAAGTCATATGGGCCATATGGCCAAGCGCCAACCAAAAGGGTGCTATGCGATGGCCCCTCCTCCGTTAGCTCATGGTCTATCGACACATACATGGGACCTAGGGCCCGATTGGATGGATAAGGACCCCACCGATTGGCCCTAGTTGTTGGTCATACCTCTGGTCGCATGATGGTTAAGTGTTGGCCCTGTGGCCCCCACACCTTGCCTTATCGTATGATGTATATGCGCTGAGAGTTTAACAATCTGCATATGGGCGTATGGTATGCAACAAGACCACAGGATGCGGCCTAACCTCGACCCTTTACTCTTCGACCATAAGAAAAAAACACACCTTAAATATTATAATGCATCTATAGAGGTTAAGTTCCACCATGGGCGGGTTGGTAGCCCAACACTGCCAAGACTCTTCGCCCAGACCGGAGGTCACGAGTTCGACTCTCGTGGAGTCCATACAATTTTTCCAACTGCTAACCAATGGAGGGGTGCCACGTGACATCCCATGACTGGTCCACGTGGCACCATATAATTTGTCCATGCAAATGACACTTTTCATTGTCCAATTTGTCCACAGGTCTACCTTTCCATGTTGTCCCATGCCAATTTAGCTATACAGACGTGCCACATGTCACCCTTGCAGTGGTGCCACATGTCACAATATAACTCATCCACCTATCAACCATCAATTTCCCAGTCAGCATGCCAACACATCTTCCACATCACTGTACGATCGTACGGTCAGCTGCCACGTCAGCATTGTACAGATAGAAAAATTTTGCCTGTTAGGAAAAATGAACATAACATGATCTCTTGCTCATACGACGTCCATTTGAGCTCATTCAAGTTGCATTGGGTTCGTAACAATGAGGCCTACACACATGTCCATTTTGAAGCGATCATGAGCACTTTGGTTTTTAGGCCTTCTTGGACCCATTTTGGTACCTGGATCCATTTTGGATCACACCTCCCCACTAATACCTTTTGGTCCTCCAAAAGGATACTAACCAGCCATCAAATGCGAGATATGCCACCCCACTTGTTATTTGTCTTTAAACTCTATCCTGTGCACCTGCCTCATCAAGATCAACTGTAAAACAACCATTATAACTGACAGCATATTGATAGCCACTTGTAGTCTGTCACATTTTATTGAAGCCATTATCACCCATGTTGACAACATTACTAATGATAACATCAGAAATATGACTGCAAATGAGCTAATATGTTTGTAATACTTGCACGACATTAGATTATTTTGAAGCAAATTATGATTGAACTTCCATTCTACAATCATCTCATGTTCTTGCTTAAGATCAATTGATTGATTTGGGACAATTATAGGTGTGTTGCTTGCATGAGATACCTTCCTTAATTGTTCCATTGTTTGAAGAGATTGATTTGCTTTTAAGTGATGAGCATGTACAACATATTCTTTGCCTGCTTTGATTAAGTGATATTGATTTTGTTCCCTGTAGAAGATTGCTTTGCGATCATACAAATAAGGACTTCCTAAGACCATTCCACATTCATTTAGTGGCACCACATCACATGTCACCTCATCGACAAACTTAGATGAAATTGCAAACTTTAAAGTGCATTGATTTGTTATGTGCAATTTATGATTGCTGCTTATCCATTTAAGTGAGTAAGGTTTATGATGCATCTGAGTGTTTAATCCCAATTGTTTAACCACTTCCTTTTAAATCAAGTTAGATTGAGATCCACTATCTATCAATGTTTTGACCTTAGTATGTCTCATTATGACCCTTATGTGAAACAATTTACTTCTAGAATCAAATCCTCACCAATTTTACCTGTCAAACCAACCGCTGTGATTTTAGATTCATCATCCGAATCCGATCCCAAGTCTGTTGGTAGTGATGCTACTGCAACTGTTTGCCTCCCTTTTCTCTCTTTGAACCACTTCAGTCTCTTCTCGGGATGCAATTACCAACAATGGTCCTCATCATGCCCTTCTTTCTTGCAATGCTTGAAAGAGAGCTTCTCTTCCTTTCTTGCCATTGAATTTGGCCTCTTTCCATTCCACTTCCTTTGTCCTCTTTTCTCGAAGACGATTCCCATGATACACCAACTCCTATTTTCCCTACTTCAATGTATGTCACTTGAATATAAACCTCATCAATATTAGTAGGTACAAACATAAATACAGTGTTATGAATATGTGCAAGTAAACCTCCTATATACTTCATAAGAGTTTCTTGGGTATGTAATGGAATGTCTAACATTAATCCCATCTTACGAAATTCATCCGTGTATTCTTGCATTGTTTGTCCCTTTCTTAGTTTAATACCTTGCCATTCAATTAAAGCCTTTTATTTATAACCCAAAGGATAAAATTGTTTTCTAAGTGCAGAAACAAAAACTTGCCATGATGGAAATACATTACCCACTAGTTGTGTGCCATTTTGTAACTTGCTTTGCCACTAGATGAGTGATGTGTCTGCAAGTCAAAGCGATACCAATTTGATTCCAGTTTCCTCATCCTTGATTTGTTTCACACTACAATAAACCTCCATCTATCTGACCCAGTTATCAAGCCTCTCTGCATTGACTTCACCATAATACATGGGTAATTCAAACTTCACATCAAGCTTAAGTAAAGGCATATCATTTTTATGTTTATGGGAATGTTTTCTTGCGGTGGACTTGGAACTTGTACTTGAAGAAGAAGAAGTTGATGGAGAAGAAGGGGGTGAAGGAGGAGTTTTAGGAGGATCCTCTCCTTCTTCACTTTTGGCCTTTGAAGATTCATCTAGAATCGGTCTCTTCCATTCCAAGTAATCATTATATAAAACCTTCATAATCTACGACATGGTGAAGAAAGTCTTTCGAAACTCTACCTTGTCATGAGAAAGTCCCTCTTTCGTTGCCATCTTCTCAATTTGAGAAGTTCCCTTTCTTGATCCAATCTCAATATTCTCTTCAAAAATATCGCCTTCACCACGATTCAACTTTTCCCTAGTAATCATGAAAACTCAAAACCAACCGTCAACCAGCTCTGATGCCACTTGATCCAAAAATATATTTTAAAGATTATGGTTGAGTTTTAAAACATGAGTTCATTAACCATTTAGGAATTTGATTGAAGAGGAAGAATTAATAATGTAACATCAAATCCATTATAAGATATACAGATCTATAAATAAGCACAAAGAAACAACCAACTAGAACAACAAAAGTTGTTAACGGAGTTCGGCAATATCGCCTACATCTCCGGGCCTTTGTCTCAGTGGGTGATGCTTTCTTATTTCTCTTCAAAGGTTCAAAATTACATCATAGAAGTGCCAAATGGATTAAAAATGATCTAGCCGTTTTCTTCTAGATCTCAAGAACCCAACACAAATGACGACACTGAAAATGGATGAACGAAGCTCCCAGAAATGGCCCGCAAAGTTGCTCTCCTCAATGGCTTCCCTGCATAAAAATGGCTTTTGCTTTACAATTCTTCAACATTTGTCCTCTTATGAACCTGTCTAAGGTTTCCAAGAACCTCTGGTTTATATGGGCTTGAAGTTGGCAACAAACTCCCAACTCCCCCCCAAGATCTGGCCTAAAAAAGGGCTCCAGATCCTCCAATCATGGCCAAAATCTCTAAAAAGGCCCAATCTAGGCAAAAACTATATAAAAAAATCCACTCTGATATGAAAATCAATTTAAACCCCTAAGGCTGGGTGCACGCCCCTTTTGCAGATTCATATGGGCCATATGGCCAAGCACCATCCAAAAGGGTGCTACGCGTTGGCCCCTCCAACATTAGCTCCTGGTCTTTCAACACATACATGGGACCTAAGGCCCGATCAGACAGATAAGCCCCCCATCGATCGGCCCTGGCCATTGGTCATACCTCTGGTCGTGCAGTGGTTGAGTGTTGGTCCCATGGTCCCCACGCCTTGCCTTATCGTATGGTGTATATGCGCTGGGGGTTTAACAATCCGCATGTGGGCGTATGGTATGAAACAAGACCATGGGTTGAGGCCTAGCCCCGACCCTTTACTCCGCGACCATAAAAAACAACACACCTTAAATATTATAATGTGCCTATAGAGGTTAATTTCCACTGTGGGTGGGCTGGTAGCCCGACCCTGCCAAGACTCTTCACCCAGACTGGAGGTCACGGGTTTAACTCCCATGGAGTCCATACAATTTTTCCAACTGCCAACCAATGGAGGGGTGCCATGTGGTAGCCCATGACTGGGCCACGTGGCACCATATAAGTTTTCCATGCAACTGACACTTTTCATTGTCCAATTCGTCCATGGGTCTACCTTGCCACGTCGTCCCATGCCAACTTAGTTGTACGGACGTGTCACGTGTCACCCTTACAGTGGTGCCACGTGTCATAATATAAATGGTACACCTGTCAGCCATCAATTGCCCAGTCAACATGCCAACGCATCTTCCACGTCACTGTACGACCATACGAACTGTACGATCAGATACCATGTCAGCACTGTACGGACTGTACAGTCAGCAAAATTTTGCCTGTTTGGCAAAACAAACAGAATGCGATATCTTTTTCATATGATGTCCGCTTGATCTTGTTCAAGTTGTGTTGGGTTCATAACGAATCGGCCTACGCACACGTCCATTTTTATGCAATTCTAACCACTTTGATATTTAGGCCTTCTTGGACCCATTTTGGTTCCTGGATCCATTTTGGATCATAAGCTTACTCACATTTGTGGTGGTAAGCATATATACATACTAGTAAATGCACTAAAAGACAACTTGATGGACATATGTGCAAATGGTGCTTCAATACCACTTCTCTTGATTCCTTTTATTGTAAAATCAATTCCATTTCCATAATGAGATCTTCTCAAGTCATCTTGTTTCATTATGTCTAGTTTAGTTCCAGGTGACTTATGCAGGTTGAACCAAACCAATATCATCCAACCTTGGTATGCATGCTTTTGATTTCACATCACCATCTTGGACATTTTAAACATTATGAATTTCTTATTTACATATTCATGTTTCTCTTTACAAGTTGTCTTGTGTTGTAATGTTCTTTGACTTTCACATCGCCACCTTGCACATTTTAAACATTAAGATTTTCTTATTCAAATCTTCATATTTCTCTTTAGAAGTTTTGTTGTCTTCTAATGTTCT
>ML788967.1:297697-342601 GCA_009831015.1 Picea engelmannii
ATTTTGAAAGAAATGAAGATGATTATGTCAATAGTGGACACAATGTTGATGATTATTTTCCTCCAAATGATATGTTGGTGACGATGTTCTCAAACATTCAGCTGCAACAAATGAAGGTGATCGACATTCTCTAGTTCAGTCTCTTGACAATGTTTTTCTTGATACTCCTTGTGGTGATAAGGAAAATCCTTCTAGTGAGGATGTTGAAATAGTGGAGACATTGCAAAGAAACATTGTGTCTAGGACCAATATTAGACCTTTTTATATCAATCCAAATCATTCTAGTTATACAAGGTCTAGGAAATTTTTTCTCACGAATTCAATTTCCATAAAATAATTGATTTCAAGTGAATGTTGTCAAAAGAATTGTTTGAAAAGCATGGACTACATGTATGCCTTGAATAAAAGGAAGAAATATTTGTCAATGAATAAGAGCATGAAAAAATCATATTTGATGGGGTGCATGATATCCACCAATACAATATGTTATTATCACATTGAGAATATTTTACTTTGCAGAAAGGATTTCAAAAAAATTCACTCAATTGGTAATTTTCGTCTATCAAGAATCCAGAGAAGGTTGGAAAAAGTTCCATCATTTTATTCAAAGGTACATCATGGATAAGAGAGTGGCCATTCAAAAACACTGCATTGTCATGGATGCATGATTTCTTTTCCAAACATGGAGAGTGTATGCGAGATAGAGACACAATACATATTCCAAATAGTTTCTCAAGGAGGGAAATGTAGAACTTGTACAAAGGATATGCTGAAGGTGTTGAAGGAAAGGGTACTTTTATTACATATGCATATTTTACAAGTATATGGAAGAAACAATTCAACAATGTCTATATTCCTAAGAAGCCAAGGATGGGGGTTTGTAGTATATGTGCTACTCTTAAATCAAGAAGAGATAAATCTGAAGGGGCAGACATAGGTATGTATTTACTATTTTTTAAAATGAATAGTTATCAACTATGAAAACATACGATCAATATTTCCATTTTATGTCTTGTGCAGATTCCATAATCAAAGCACTTCAAGAACATCAGAATCAATAATCAAGTGAAAGACAAAAGTTGTACAAGCATCGGAAGAAGTGTTATGATGCGCCAAACAAATATTTAAGTATGATAATTGATGGCATGGACCAAAAGAAAACACTTCTACCACATTTTGTCCGTACACCCAAAAATTTACAGGAAGATAATTTCATTCAGTTTCACTTGGTTGGTTGTATGGTTTTCAATGGAAAAATGTGTCCAAGAGTTTACTTCACAGCTCCAAATATTCATAATTATGCAAATCTGACCATCACCATAATTCATCATGTGCTCACTCACTGGTCTGGAAATCTTCCTTTCTTTCAAAAGGCATTTAACATCTAGAATGTTGGGCATGCATGTAGACTCAGATGGTGCATTAATCAACAATAGAGAATAGTATGGATCATATACATCTTCATCAAAACATTCATCTGAAGACAATGTAAACTCTGATGGTATTTCAGAAACCATGAGTCAATCTGAATAAGTGTATGGAACATTTTACAAATTTTTGATCCATATGATGTTTGTATGGTAACTAAAAAAGAGCATTGAACTTACATATGATCTTACATGAAGCTATGAATCTTTTGTTATGTTTTATGAATGATATGTTTTTTTATTATGGATAATATAATAAAATTTCTTAGCTCATATGTTTTGAATATGGTCAATATAACAACACTTTTAAGAAATTGTTTATGTTTCATTCAATGTAACTTGTATTTATTTTTTTATTATTAAAAGTAAAAATTTATTAAAAAGTGACGTTGAATTTTTAAAGTATATTGTGATATTTTCATGGCATTATGTATTGCATTGTGCTTTGCGTGATAATAACATTTAAAACATAAGCATTTAAGATTTGATTTTATGATTTTGTTTACAGTAATGATGAGTTCTTTTACCACATTATAAAAATGTGTCATTTTCATACCCCAATTTTAGAATGGGTGCTACCAGTAGCAGTACTTTTCAATTTGATGGTTGATTATGAGGTTTTGGTTTTAATGGTACCAAGTGATAAAAATACGATTTCAAATGATCTCAAAATTTAACGTTTTGAAAAGAAAAAAAAAATTCAAAAACATCTTATTTGTTTTTAGGTGCTTATTTTAAGTTTTTTCTGAGCTACTGTCTAAGTTTTGAAGGCCATGTTTGAAAAATGTTGTAATTTTGACCCCGTTTTAAAAAATGGTGCTACCGGTAGCACCACCTTTTGATTTGGGGGTTGATTTTGACATTTTTTAAGCACAAATATGGGTTTTTTGGGCCAGAGTTCTCGTTTTGAGGTCACAGTTCTCATTAAGTTGGTAACTATGTTATCCTTAATCCATTTATCTGAGAAGGGTTTTTCAAATTATTCTCATGTGGAGTAGAGTTTGGTATATTGATCAAGGATTGTTCACCACTTATAAGCTTCACCATAAAAATTAAGGATTCCTCTAAAAGGAGCCTTACAATGTTCTTTTACCATCCTTAACCATTCCACATGATCGATTTCATCTTTATCTACATCTCTTGTAAATTTAGGTATTTCCATTAATTCTTAAGTGAGGTTTAACCCCAATCGTCAAATCACAACCTCAACTGATCTCAAATAATTATAATCCTTTTTCCAATATGATTTTCTATGTTTTTTTTTCCAATGTCTTTTGAATAAGCTCAATCACACATTCCAATCAGACTTTATGATAGTTTTAAGTGAACAAACCTTTGAAACCATGATTTGGAGTATGTCCTCCTGACCGACCTTCCTTCTGATGTATCTCTACAATTTTGGCCCTTTGGATTCTGAAATTGCGACCTTTAATCCTCTGATATGTCCTCTCTTCAATGCCACATGTCCGAGAAAATTTTTATGTGCCAAGTGGAAGTTGTGGTAACTTCCCCACACCTTGCTGATTTTTGGCCTTTCCAGGAGAGCGAACTTGTACATCTTGCCACATGCACAATATTTGATATCAGATTTTGAATGTCATACCACAAATACTAAAGGCCATCCTCTTTCCAATGAAACTAGTCTCATGGAATATGGAGCCTCTCTGAAGAATATATGGAAATTTTACTTGAAACACATGTTTGAGAGTAGTCAATAGGACTATTCATATACCCTATCTTCCATAGAGTGTATCTCAAAAATTATGATGACCCCAAAGATAAAATTTTTACCACATATACCTTGATATTTCCTTTAAATAATTTCCAAATTTCTCCTTTTGAAGTAGCTTCGAGAAAAAGTTATAGTGAAAATTCCAAAATGACTGTATTGAGGAAGCAAAACCCTAGGATCAATGCTCTGATACCAAATGTAATGATCCAAATGCTTAAATTATCAGAATAGAACAAAAGTACACAACATGTACATAATGTGAGTGTGGAGTGCAACTCCAATATAGATAAGTTACACAATAACTCCTTAAATAATAGGGGAACCCCCTCCAAATAACCAAATACCTTTCATACTTCACAATTCACATCTCATATAATAAATAAATCATCTCTTATATATATATATTCACACTTGCAAATGAGGCCCCTTTACTACTAGGCCGACTCTATTACATATATATTTACACATTACATGTACATAATGTAATGATCCAAATTCTTAAATTATCATAATATAACAGAAGTATAGACCATGTACACATGTGAGCGTGGATCACAAATCAAATATAGATAAGCTACACAATAAATCCTTAAAGAATAGGGGAATCCCCTCCAAATAACCAAATACCTTTCATACTTTACAATTTACATCCTATATAATGAATACATATATCTTATATATAGCTATTCACACTTGCACATGATGCCCCTTTACTACTAGGTCGACCCTATTACATATATATTTACACATTACATGTACATTTAGGCTCATATATTCCCCCCCTTGGGGTCATATCAGATACATTTAGCCACATATATTCCCCCTTTGGGTCATAACATATTTAGGTTGCTTCTGCTTACATTTTGATGTGCGTGGGGTTTGGAAAGGCTCCATCCACAACACTGAAGCATAAATCATCGATTCAAATTTGAATGAGCAAAGAGTAGGTAGCTTATAAATGAAGTAGGTATTACTTTTAAGAACAAGATCATGGAGCTTGTGAAGCAATTTTAACATAAACAATGGAATTACATTATAATATTTCAGTATTCTATTAAAAATAAATGTTTACAAGTGAAGCTTAGCATCATGACATTATTCGCCATCGAAATTTGATTATACTAAAATCAAATTTTCCTCTAATCCACATTTAAAGTTCTTAATTCCTCGTGAAAATAAGATTTGGTACTAATTTCAAATTCAAGTGAGCCCACTTTGTGTGGAAGCATGGAAATAAACATATAGCTTTTATGGTTATTCACACAATTGCCTAGTCAAACAAGACAAAACATGTCGAAATTGCACATCCCCTTGCATAAACATGAACCAACCTATAGAATGAATTCACTCCCTTTGACGATAGAAAGCTTATGTCAAAATTAAGCAACATAAATAGGGATGGTAGGAGTGGGAGGATGTTACTAGATCCTAAAGGAAGAACATAAGCAGCTTTCACCTGGGACTTTGAAATATCTACAAATAATCAAGTGGAGGCCTATGCTTTACTTAGGTTTTCTCATCACAAAGGAATACATTGTACACTCGATTGTTATAGGGGATTTAAGAATTATTATAAACATGATGGTCTCAAAAATAACCTCGACAAATAAATATTTTGTGTCAATCATTACCTAAATCAATAAGGAGGCTCTTTGTTTGAATACAATTTCTTTCTTTTGAGTCTTAAGGGAGTTAAAATTGCAACTCAACTCACTATCCAACAAAGACACAAACCTTAGCCAAGGAATTCTAAGAAAAAATGGGGGTTTCATATATTTTATCGTGCCTAAGTATCTTGTTGCATGAAGTTACACAATTTCATGAGTTAAGATACATCTCTCAACAATTATTAACCATGTGTCAATCTCCATTAACCATTGTTTAATGGTAGGGTGAGGACTAAAAAGGACAACAATCCATCCTTTTTGCATATGAGAATTCACACTAGTTCAGGCTTTTGAAGCCATTATCATGGATTACCACGAGTGAGGTGGTATTATGCTCTAGTCCATATTCATATTTGGCAATGAAAATTAGTGAACGAGCAGGAATTCTAGAACCAATTGGGTAAGCGTTTCTCTAGTTTGTATTATGGGAATATGGATTGTAGGTTCTTCTAATTTTTGTTCTTCATAGGATAGTTAGATGGGCCTCAATGTATCTCTAGAGACTTTTCTTTGGAAAGTTTCACTGGATAAGAAGGTCAACTCTATGTCTTCTAACTTCCAACTCATACCTAAGAAATTATGTGGCATTTTGGAAAGTTCAAAACTCGCCCTTAGCTGGTTAGTTCTTGATCTCTATATCTTTGTATTTTATTGGGGGAAATTTATCTCTGAAGGAAAAAGGATTACAAGATTTTTTGTTGGATGTATACTCTTTATGTCTTGTTAAACTTGACCAAAATTTAGTCCAACTCCTTTATATTCCAGTTTTGGACACAATGGACTATCGAGACCTTAAGGAAATCTATAGGAACTTAAGAAAGCATGAAGAGGACATTCAAGGAAATGATGCCTCTTTTTGATGTCTAGAAGCAGAGTGTAACATGTTAAGGAACATGATCATTAATCATGCTCTGTCCATAGAATTAGACTAGAGGGATTTGACTCATTTTGTGTAGGAGGATCACAAGGATGGGGAAACAATTCACTAGTTGAGAGACACCATGGAAATAGAGTGGTAAAGTTCCCTTACCTCTAATGTTGTATAAGAGGATGCCTACAATCACCATGTATTTCACTAAGTCTTTATGTTTTTCAAAGTAATTAGGATCTTAGGTGTTTTTTTATAATAAATTTATTACGAAGGATAGTTGGGATATTAGGTTTATAGAAATTTTCAAATCTTTTTGTCTATCTTAAAGGAGCTCCAAATTTTGTATGGACTTCATATATCAATACTTTTTGTATGCATTGTTGTTTAGTGATGATTTTAATATAATATTTCTCAATTTCTACTAAAACATAAATAAATAAAGCAACGTTCACTTCAACGTTGACTTGATATTAGTTATGTAGTAGACTATAAATTTCTGCCAAATTTCTAATGTTCTACATTGTAAACTTTATATTTTATTTTTTATTTTTTTATATAATAAAAAAATCAATCTTAATGATCTCATTGGACAATGCATTGGAAGTCTTATTGCAAACTTAGGTCTTCCCATTGTGTTTGTTCCTAACAATTCGTTTCTTTTACATGTTTATTTTTCATTCATCTTGGGATGTAATGTCTTGGTTATATCTTAAGTTTCAACCTTCTTTGTCAGTGCACATTAACACTGCATTAATACTGCAACCTTCTTTGTCAGTGCACATTAACACCTCCATTAACACTACATTGAATGTCAAGGTCTATTCTGGCAAATGCGGCCATCATAGGTCCACCGCCTAAACATTGCCACTTCATAAGATGGCCTTTCAAGATAGCCTTTCAAGCATCGCCCGACACCACTGTTACTTCCAACAGAATTGAAAGAATATGCAATGGCCTTTCAAGCTTCAGGAGACACCATTGTTCCTTCCAACAGAATTGAAAGAAGATCCAAAGGAAGAGAAGGAATTGTCAATAATCACAAGGAAAAATGATGATAAACTTCAAGAAACAGAAATGGAACTTATGATTCCATGCGGGCATCGAGGAAAAGATTGTGTTCCTGATAGAGACACAATCTGCTTTATAGAATCAACAAATGCACAATGTGAAACAACTTAGGCTGTATGTGAACTAATGTATAAGAAAAATGACAATAAATCATAATTAGATGATATTAAAATCAATGAAACAGGTGAGAAAAAGGGAAACAAGATTGTTCCATGTGAAATTAAGTCTCAAGAAGATAATAAGAAGGACCATATTATAGAGAAGAGCAAGGTAGAAGATGGAAAGAATGAAGAATTTGGGAATTCAGGATCTCTACCAGAGGCCATGATACCAAAGGTTTGTTTTGTTTGCATATATTTCTCATCTACATCTAATATAGCCTTGAATGCCCACATAGATCACTGTCTTTCTACTGAATCAAATGCTAAAAAAATTGGAACAAATTTTGCCAAGCCTAAAGTGAAGGTGAGAACAAAAATGATCAATAACAGACATAATTGTTGTGGCACCTATTTGTTGTTAGGTAGCTAGATAGGTAGTGGGGGGGCCCAGAGAGCCCATAGTGATAATAGTGGAGGCCATTAAATGTAAGGTGGACTAGGTCCACTATATTATTAAATAAGGCCCACTATGGTAGTTAGATATAATAAATGGGTAGTTAGATATAATAAATGTAAGAGGACTTCTTAGACGATTCTACTTCTAGAAGATTCCTCCTCTAGAATGTTCTTAGGTGATGGTAGCACTATATAAAGGTGTTCAAGCAATGTGGGATATGAAGAGAAGTATTATATTTGGAGCGATAGCTCATTAGGAGGAAGCCCCCTCGAAGAGCCAAGTGAACATGAGAGGATCCCTTCCATAATAGGATCCATTGTATGGTGTTTCCCTACCTCAAGGTTTTTCTCTAGTTCCTGTGTTCAATATTTGGTGAATGGTTTGGATTATTCTTGTTGATATTGTGGATCTATTTTGAGATTTATCTTTAGATATATTCAGGCACTTAACATTTGCACGCTGGAGGATTTGGATTACAGTACTAGCAAAGAGCAGTGTACCGCTGATGCACATCCATTGCCTTTAGATAATCTCAATTTCAGAGACACCACCAAGAGGATGAAACATTGCTGCAAATATTCAAACATCCATGCATATCAGAAGGGAAAGAAGCTATAGATTCTGTCCAATTTGAAGGAAGACCGCCAACCAGATTCAAGAGAGGATTGCCAAAAGAAAAAAATGCTTAGATTTTGATGAAAAATATGAGGAAGTGTCTCCTAAGAAGAGAAAAAGAGCGACCTTCAATTCAAATCAATTCCATAAAGGGTGTTGGCCCTTGGCCAAGTTTTGGAGACCCTTGGTCATGTTTAAACCCTTTTTGGACTTCGAAAGGATGGTCGAAGGCAGAGTGTAAGTCGAAGCAAAGATCATGGGATATCGATCCATTTTTAGGGAAATTTTTGGGATTAGGGTTTATGTAACGGGTATGGGATGTCAGCCCATGGGTTTAACCATGTTTAGGCCCCATTTTGTAATGTATAAATAGATAATCTAGGCGATGTAAGAAGTAGTACTTTTGGCTAAGTGCAAATCCGATCTGTGTGATTTGGCTTTGTGTATTCTATGTGAGACTTGAAAAGCTAAGTGCAAGTGGTTGTAAGAAGTTGGTGTGTAGATCGTAAGAAAATTTGTGCTATAACCTAGCTCGGGGAAGGAGGATCTGGCAGAGTGTGCGCAGATCTCTTGTCCTATGCAGAGTAGGATTTTTGGGCTCTGTGCTTGTAGAAGATTGACCGAAGATAATAAAGAAGAGAAGAGTTGGTGGACGTACCCCCAGGGTGGGGGTGAACCACATATATCCTGTGTCATGGTTTCTTTGTGAATTATGGTTGTATGTTAGTGAAGTTATTTATGCTTAGTGCCGATATCTTTATGTAAGATGCATTTGGTATAATAACTTAGTGATTAGTAATATGAATGAATGCTAGATCTGATCTCTTTCATATGATGAGTGCTTAGATGTATTGGATCTTGTTGAATACTTCGATGCTCTGTAATTAGGGTTTGGATCTGCGATGTGAATAAGGGTTGATTACTCATGAATGTTAACTGCTAAGTTCTTTGTTAAGTGGCATAATCATAGATCTGTGTCCCAGCTAGGTTGTAGACATTTGAGTCCTGTAACCACCCCTGCCTCTACCTCGGGTGAGAATTCATCTGCTTCACAGGTGTTGTCGAAAGGGTCGGTAGTTAGGGTTTTTTTGGTGTGTTGTTGAAGCGTTGAACCCTGGGTTTGCCCTTGTGCCAACAAATGGTTATGTTTCCAGGACCTAAAATTGTGATTGCTGGGAATTGAAGAAAAGAGAAAGTTCTGTGCGTAGGTCTGTCGTTGTAGTGCACAGTATTCTACTTGACTTGAGAAGCTCTGTGCTAAGAAAGGAACCAGAAGAGGTAAGATCTTGAAGCTTTGTGCTCTGATAAAGGTAAGATAAGTGGATTTTTTTTCTTCGAAAGAATGAATCTAGGTATGATTGATAAATTTTGTCCTAGCTTGAAACCTAGGGAACAATTAGAAGAAAGAAGATTTGATATGAATAGATCTGATAGAAATAATGAAAGATATGTTATTCCTATGCATAGAAAGGATTTTTGGATTAACAAATGGATGCATGATCCTATAAAGAATTTTTTTCAGGTTAGTTACTATGATCCCAATGCGCAGTACAAGAAAGGCCGAGGATCATTTAAGAGAAAGAGAGGAGTAACTCTTTGTTACAATTACAGAAGTCTGGGACATGTTACTAAGGAATTCCATGGTAGAAACCCTATTTGTCTTTGTTGTAAAGCTATGGACCATGAAGTTCTCGATTTCCCTAGAATGATTGCTAAGGTTGAAAGAATGAATATGAAACAAGAAAAATATGAGACAGGCCAAGAAACTAAGGATATGATAGAACCCCAGAAAGAATCGTAGATTTTATTACTACAGATGAAAGAAACCCTGAATGACCACAAAAATATCAACTTATCAGAGGTCTTAAAAGAGAAAGAGTACATAGAAATAAGAATATGAGACTTAGACATAGACTGTGTCCTGGATGAGGAAACACATGTGAATATCATGACAGAAAGAACTTGGGAAATTTTGGGAAAGCCTGCTATGGTTCCTTCATTAGGAGGAATAGGATTATTTAGAGGAAAGATGATAACCCTACGTGGAAGACTTACCCAGATATCTATGAATGCTCATGTCACTTCGACATAAGAAGAATTTGAGATCGTTAAGTTTGTTGAGAACAACACCCCATTTGCTATCTTTCTAGGAAAAACCTGGATTGAGAAAGATCAGATACGAAGGAAACAAGAAGAGGAGGATCTAGAACAAAAAAAGAAATAACTAAGATATTTCATGGCTAGGAGAATAACGCACTTACTGGAATACAAAAAGAACCAGTCGAAGCTACTAAAGACCAAAGATACAGATGTCGAAGTTGAAAGGACACAGGAAGACTGGAGGCACCTGTCTATACAAGAGAGTAGAGCACCTACCCCAGAAAGAGAAGAAGTATTACCTTTGAATCCTATGAAAGACCCTCCATAGTGCAAAGTTATCATGCCAAGAGGAGATAAGAATGATAATGGAAAGAGGAAACCGATGATTCATATCACAGGAAAGAAGGCCATAAAGTTAGAAAAATTGCAAGAAGTTCCAGAGAATACTTCGTAGAAGAAAGGTTTACAGAACTCGAACTTCGCCGGAATATCAATACAACACAGATTGGCACTTCGCCATGACAAAGAAATATGTCCATTGGAGGCAATATGACCGTTCAATCGATGCTCCTGAATGGTTAGAAAAATAGTTATGGCCTGAAAGTTTGCCATTGGACCGTTGGACTGCACCACAATGGATGGAATTGCATTGAATAAGGCTTTGCGACCTGTTGAAGGAAACTGTTATGATGATATCTATTTACCCCGTCTAGCATTGCACCGAGAACACTTTTTCCAATTGTGATTATCCGAGCCCATAGAGAACTAGTCGATTTCGCGCAACGATCATTGAAACCTCGCCATCTGTCCTATTACAATGAGTATTGTTCACCGACCTGAGATATTAGACCTCGAGTGTGCATGTTAAATGCAATTAGCGTTGTATAAAAAGCCGTTGAAGAGATTCTAATAGGCCTTATGACTGAGAAGGTGAAGTCCACAAGAATCCAAGCCTCATCGATGTGAGGAGTGATAGCCTCCCCATCGACTGCTCATGGATCTAGACCATCCCGAGCCGCGACCGAAAAGAGAACCAAGCATCGAGATGACTTGGAAATTGCGAAGTTAATACCATCCATCCTACCCAAATAAATCCCACCCCTGGTCGGTGTGGTGAGTTGTGACAGTGTCCCGAGGGACTTAGAATACACAATAATCACTGCATACCTTTCGAAGGGAATACAAGATGTCAAATCGTAGTTGGAGAGAATTCCAACCTTGAATATCAGTGAATATAATCTAGGAGACCGCAAGAGCTATGGCATGCTCGCACCTCACAAATACTTGACCAAGATGAAGAGGAAGAAATTGAAGATCATCCACCAACCATGGACTATGGAGATCGCGAGGTCCACTGTCTTGAACTTGCTGAAGATACCACATTTTGGAAGGCACCAGGAGGTTAACGCATGCGTTAAGATCCTTCTTTCATGCTTCCATGGAGGGTATCTATGGTTATACAGGTGCATCACCGTCTATCCAACGTTGATCCATAACATCACTGGATTGAGCATGCAGGGACCAAACCCAGAAGAATTTTATCTAGGGAAGGGTGTAGACTGCACCCTGACACAGAAGATCAAATAAAAATATAACGATGTAGAGAAAGGGACACGAGGCTACAAGGTATCCTCCATTCAGAATGGCGCAGTGCACCTTGATTTCCAGTTGATTGCTGGTAAGCTAGTAAGAAAGAAAAGACCCATGCAGGTCACAAGGTTTGTCATTGACTTCGCAGGAAAATGCATGGAAGGACTACAAATGAACTGGGCCAGTTACCTAGTCAATCAGTTAGAACTGGATTGTCGCGAAGCTTAGGATCAGAGCTACGAGTTTCATTTTAGCTGGTTGCTGATCCTCATCGTGTTTACTTCTTGGGAGATGCCAAAATGTGAGACCTTCCCTGTGTAATATACCAAATATAAAATGTATGCAAAACATAAATAAAATTCTAGTAATGGTAGAATAACAACAATATAACCAGAACATTCACCAAAATAACACTGAAATGATATAAGAATAACAATAGAAATATCACTTTGAATCTGAAAGCAATGTTCACGGGCCTCTTCGAGGGGGCAACCTCCATTTGAGCATAGCTCTATTACAATAATATCCAAGCTAGGGTTCTCATACCCTCGACTCCTATTTATACTAAAAAGAAGCATCTAGAGGAAGATCCTTCTAGAAGCGGGAGCTTCTATTAGGTCTTCTTACATCTGCCTTATTCCATTTTATTGAAAGGCCTTATTAATATTTACCTTTATTAAATCCGAATATATTGTTCTACCTATGTGTGGGTTAGGACCCTAACATGTCCACCCCCTTAAAAAAAGCCTTGTCCTCAAGGCTTGAGATGAGGAAATTGTTGCAGAATGGTAGCTAGTTCCCAAGTGGCGTCTACTGGAGTTTTATCTTTCCACTGGACTAGCACTTCCTTGATGGTTCTCTGACATAGGCGATTCTCATGCTGGTCCAAAACTTCTTCTGTCTATAGCCAAATGGATCCTTCTTCAGCTAACCCTGGAAGGTTGGTTTGAATTTGGCACTTAGCTCCAATCACCTTCTTTAAGCATGAAACATGAAAAACAAGATGTAGCTTCGAATGGCTGGACAAAGTTAACTAATATGCGACTTGTCCCACATGCTTGAGCATTGTATAAGGACCACAAAATTTGGGTGCTAGCTTCTGACAATGCTTGGCCTTGAGGGAAGTTTGCTTGTAAGGTTGTAGTCGAAGAAACACCTGATCCCCTTCTGCAAATTGACATTCAGAGCGACCTTGATCTGCTTGTTGCTTCATGCGATTTTGTGCCATGAAAAAATTCTCTTTGAGGGTACAGAGAATAGCCTCTCAAGCTGTAAGTGTTAGGTCAACTGCCTGGACCTTCGAGGCACCCAGTAAGTATGAGAGAACTGAAGGTGGATTCTGTCCATATACCACTTCAAAAGGAGTCATGTGGGTAGTTGTATGGTATGAAGTGTTGTACCACCATTCAGCTAGGGGTAACCATTGAGCCCACTGATTTTGATTTTCCAAGGAAAAACACCTCAAATATGTTTCCAAACACTTGTTGAAAACTTCCATTTGGCCATCAGTCTGGGGATGATAAGCTGTGATGAGATGCAATTCGGTGCCTTTTATCTTGAACCATTCTTGCCAAAAGTTGCTTGTGAAAGTTGGGTCGCGATAAAAAACAATAGAGTGCGACATGCCATGAAGCTTGAAGACCTGATCCATGAAGATTTGAGCCATCATGGATGCTATAAACGGGTGTTGAAGGGCACAAAAATGAGCATACTTGGAAAGGCGATCAACAACCACCATGATGATGGATTTATTTCCTGATTTGGGTAAGCCAGTAATAAAATCCATAGAGATATCCTTCCAAATAGCAGGTTGAATCGGGAGAGGTTGTAGTGTTCCCAATGATTTGACTATTTCTCCCTTGTTGCATTGACACACATCATATTCAGCTACAAAATTACAAATTTCCAGTTTCATACCATCCCAGAAAAAGGAACATTTGACCCTGTTATAGGTTTTGGTGAACCCGGAGTGCCCTGCTACGGGTGTAGCATGAAGCTCATAAAGTACCATGGATTTAATATTTTATTGTTTACTTAAATACAAATGGACTTTGTATCGAAGTTCCTCATGGATCCAAGAGTACCCTGGGGAAGCTGGAGCATTGGAATGCAATTGGTGGATCAGCTGCAAACTTTTGGGATCTTGTAGCCATTCCTGGCGAATGACTTGGAGCCAATCTAGTACAATGAATGAAAGAGAAAAAAGGGATCCTTCATATTCATATTTTCAGGAAAGTGCATCTGCAACCACATTGTCTTTTCCTTTCTTGTAAATGATCTCATAATCATATCCAAAGAGTTTAGTCACCCATTTTTGTTGTTCTGGGGAGGAAATGCATTGTTCCAGAAAATACTTGAGGCTTTGATGGTCTGTCTTAATTTGGCAATGTTGCCCCAATAGATAAGGATGCCACAGATCCAAAACATGCAGAATAACCAACATTTCCTTTTCATAGACATATTTTCCCATATTTCTTTCAGATAGTTTCTTGCTGGTAAAGGCCAAAGGTCGACCGTCTTGCTTAAGGACAACACCAATTCCTTTCCCCGAGGCATCACATTCCAACACAAAGGTCTTTGTGAAATCAGGAAGGGTGAGGACTGGAGTGGTGCACATGGCCATCTTCAAGGTTTGAAAAGCTTGAGCAGCGGCTGAAGTCCAAGTGAAAGAGTCTTTTTGAGGAGAGCAATGAGAGGTGTTGCAATATTCTCATAATTCTTAACAAACTTGCGATAATACCCTGTTAAGACTAGAAATCCACGCAAGTTCTTAAGAGTATTTGGGTGAGGCCAGTCTTGCATAGATTCACTCTTTTTAGGATCCACCTTAACGCCATCTTGGCCAACCAGATGACCCAAGTATTCTACTTCTGAGGTGCCAAAAGCACATTTAGACTGTTTCAGGAAAAGTTGGTTCTGAGAGAGTAGATGGAGAACTTGATCCACATGAGCAAGATGGTATGTCCAGGTTTTTCTATAGATAAGGATATCATCAAAGAAAACTAAGACAAAATGGCAGAGAAAGGGATGGAAGACATGATTCACGAGGCTTTGGAAGGTGGAGGGGGAATTACACAAGCCAAAGGGAATTACCAAAAACTCACAGTGGCCCTCATGAGTTCTAAAGGAAGTCTTGGGAATGTCTGCCTCTTTCATACGTATTTGGTGGTATCCCGAACGAAGATCCACTTTAGTGAAGAATTGGGCTCCACTCAATTCATCCAGGAGGTCATCAATGACAGGAATGGGGAATTTGTCTTTGATGGTAAGTTTGTTGAGGGCACGGAAGTTAGGACACATTCGCCAAGAACCTACTTTCTTCAAGACCATGACCATAGGAGATGAGTAGGGGCTTGTACTAGGGCGGATAATGCCAACATTAAGGAGTTCCTGGACCATTTTCTCAATTTCATTTTTTTGGGAAAAGGGGTGACGATATAGACAGATATTGGGAGGAAGTCTTCCAGTTACAAGGGGAATGGAATGATCATGAACACCACGGGAAGGAGGGAGTCCTTGGGGAGTGGAAAAGACCAATTGATGTTTAGAAAGGATGGCTTTGAGGTCTTGGGGTACCGAGGGTGTCTCTGTTGCTTGTATGGCATGGAGTTGGGTGATAACACCAGAATGAACCTTTTTGAGCAGCTTTTCCATGCGATGGGAACTATTGATCTCAGGTGAACTAGCGACGATGCCTTGGAACTTATATTGGTGGCCCTCCTGGTCGAATTGCATGGTTAAGTCTTTAAAGTCCATGAGAATGGGACCTAAAGTCCTTAGCCAGTCTGCACCCAACACAATGTCACAACCTCCCATGTCGATAGCAAACATATGGGATTTCAGGTGGTAGTCACCAATTTGGAGACACACATTTTCACAACGCCCTCCACATTTCATGGAACCACCATTGACAATCATGATTTGGAAATTATTGATAGCATGGATGTAGCAATGAGTTTCTTGGGCAATGCAACGATGAATAAAATTATGGGTTCTTCCACTATCAATCAGAATGATGACCTTCCGATGCTTGATGTAACCGATTAGCTTGAGGGTTTGGGGAGTAGAGAAGCTAGTGAGAGCATTGAGGCAAATGACCGATTCTACTTCGGGAGGGTCTGAGGGAGGGGTTATGTCAGTGGATTTAGGTGACTCAGACACAGAGGGAGTTTATTCATCTTCTTTCGAAATCTCCTTGGAGATGGCCATAAAATTATTTTGTTCTTTACACTTGTGGCCCAAGAAATATTTGTCATCAAAGTTATAACAAAGGCCTTTGATTTGGCGTTCAACCATTTCAGCCCTGGTCAATTTTTGGATCTTTATTGGAGCAGAGGGAGTAGTGGGATTTACTGGTTTAGGGCGAGGGATAAAGGAGGGTTTTCGGTTTTGAGAAGATACAACCTGTTGTGATTCTTTATCTCTTTTGGTAGCCTCCACCCAACTCTGAGGTTGAGCCATGAGGATATGGGCCCGAATCTCATCCTTGAGGCTGCTGATAAAAAACTCTCGAAAAAAGGCATTAGACATTCCCTCTCTTCTAAAATCTAGGTGCTCAAAGGCAACTATAAAGTTTTCCACTGTTCCTAATTGTTTCAGCTTTGTCAAACGACCCAAATGGTTGGTGTCAGTGTCAAAGCATTCATAAAGCTCTGCCACAAAGTGTGTCCAAGCAATATACCCTTGACGATAAGTTTTTCTCCATTGCCACCATTGCCAACATTCTTGATATAGATGGAGAACACCATATCGGAGTTTGGACAAGTCAACTGTAATGCCATATAAAGAGAAGTAATGTTCCATTTGGGTTACCCAACCAGTGGGGTCCGAGCCATAAAATTTGATCACATCCACTCGAAGAAGGCGTAGGTCATGTTGAAAGTGATGGTTATGTAAGGTATGGGAATGAGAGGAATGGTCACCTTCAGTATGTGGAGGTGAGGAAGAAGAAGGGTTATCTGTAGGGATATGCAGTTTGGTGCAGAGTGCCGAAAATACTGATTCAAGCTAGGTGGTGAGGTCTTGTTTGATTTCCCCCATTGAGGTCTGCATGGTTGTATTGATGGCGACAACATTGGCACTGAGTTGTTTCACTTCTGGTTGGGTCTCGATGAGACCAGATTGAAAGGTGTTGAAGCGAGCTTCCAAGTCTTGGCTACGAGTATGGGCCATGAGGATGGGGAAACTGAAAAGGGGTGGGTGGGGTAATTTTTTTTTTCCGAAAAATGATATGGATGAATGTGATAAGGGTGAAGAGATGAATCCAATGGAATAGGTCTCAAATAATGGGGAAAATATTTCTAGATTTTTTTTTATTTTTTTTACGGAGTTATACTCCAGTCTGAAGAATACTGTAGAGAGGAAATGCCCAAATGATTAACCAGTAAGAGATGTGTATTTATTTGGCAACCCGAACACAGTTGTGCGACAATAGATCTTGTCTGTTTTAATTTGTTTATGTTTCTATCCCCAAGGGTTAGGTATTCAAGGGTTCTATAGGCAAGGGTTTGCCCTGTGCTATAGCTCTCTGATATATGTGCGAGGTCCAACAGTAGTACTCAACCCAATATCTCAGGGCACTAACTAAGGAGGATAGACCGTACCCTTAGCCATACTACCTGACTACCCAGGTACTAGAGAGTATCTTCCCGAGTGTTGTTCTCGGTGACACTATAGCAGTCAGGCGACCGATCGGTTTATCTAAATAGGGCTTCAAGTAATCTAGGCCAATTCGTACACAGTTGCTGTCTGATGCGCTACCACTCGAAGGGGTACCAACAGGGGTTACAAGGGTGGCCAACAGATGTGCGCTTAAGTACCACTTGTATTTCCTGCGTGTATGAATCTCTCAACCGAGGGTTTATGCGCATAACGATATATCTCTGTGGCTTAAAGACGTCGAAATACGTCTCTACCCTGAAAAAAAAATTTAACCCACACTTTCTACCGAGGAAAGTGCTTTGATACCACTTGTAACATACCAAATATAAAATGTATGCAAAACAAAAATAAAATGATAGTAATGGCAGAATAACATCAATATAACTAGAACATTCACCACAATAACACTGAAATAATATAAGAATAACAACAAAAATAACACTTTGAATTTGAAAGCAATGTTCACGGGCCTCTTCGAGGGGGCAACCTCTAGTTGAGCAGAGATCTATTACAATAATATCCAAGCTAGGGTTCTCATACCCTCAACTCCTATTTATACTAAAAAGAAGCATCTAGAGGAAGATCCTTCTAGAAACAGAAGATTCTATTAGGTCTTCTTACATCTGCCTTATTCTATTTTATTGAAAGGCCTTATTAATATTGACCTTTATTACATCCGAATATATTTTTCTACCTATGTGCAGTTTAGGACCCTAACACCCTGACATTGATCCATTCGAGCCAATAGTTGCAAAGTTCACCATGCTCTGGTATTCGAGTGATATGGGGAAACATTGGCAGTTGAATGCAGTATTCCATACCTACTACCTACAGCTAAAGAGAGCTATTGAGTCCTTCCCTCGAATGAGGCTGAATACCCTGGAAAGGTTCAGACCCCTTATGAAGTTCTGCGTAGATAGAAATTTTATTTATATTACTGCGTGCACAGATGAAAGTAAAGAAGAGCTTCAGTCCTACTACAAGCTCACAGAGGAGGACCTGGAAGAAATCACTAAGGAATGGCCCACAGAGTTCCTTATACTAGTTGACCACACAACACTGTCCGATCCCAACCTCATTGGAATTATAATGGTTACTCGCGAAGAGTATGATGCACCCAGAAGTAGTAGGAAGAAAAAGAAGGAAGATGTACATGAAATACACAACACATCAGAAGAGACTACATTAGACTCACCAAGCGAAGGAGGTGATGACGAAGTAGACAAGGAAGAGGACAAGGGAGAAGAAGACAAGAAGAAGCAAGGTGAAGTAACACCGCCTAGGAACCCCCTTGATGAAGCAGAAGCATCCTAGAAAATAAAGGTTTCCTCAACGAAACCTACATCGTGGAAGAAGTCCAAAGAGAGTAAGCCAAAGATGTAGAATGTGCTCATGATCAATGACTTCGACTTCATCATTACAGTTGTAGTAGATGCCTTAGAAGATATTTTGTAGATAACTGAAGCCAAACAAGAATCCATGTATGATATAATTGAGACAGAGCCGAGAGGATTACAACAAGCCCTTCACTCCAGCCATGTAGTGTCCACTGTGCTCCTGCCACTAGAAGAACCAGAGTTGAGAGTTGAGCCTACCCAACTCTGCAGAATAGATGATGCGGTTGAAGCTCACCTTCGTCGTGTGTAGGAAGAAAAAGAACATGCCTCAGTGGTCCTGAAGCAAGCATAAGAGGAAATCATAGAGCAACACCGAGTTGCATAATAGGAGAAAGAACAACTACTCGCAGAATAGGTCAGAGTTAAAGAAGTATTCAACAGAGCACTTCACTCTGTGATAGGCTTGGAATAGATGGAAGAATACCCGGTAGAAAATCAAGTTGTGAAGCTTATTGAAGCCATTCAACAACTTCAACAGAGGGTTGCAAAACTATAGCTACAAACAGTGCCAAGAACTCCATAGGAAGTGCCAGACCAGAGAGAAACAACTTCCCAGAGCGTAGTTGAGAGGATCAAAGCATTAGCCGTGGAATGTAAACAACTAAACAGTCGTAGTGCATAGAATTATGAGCGCCTTACCGAGGACCCTAAACTGAAGACACTGGAGTCACAACTCCAGGAAGAAAAGCAACAAGCAACAATAGTACAAGCGCAGTTGAAACTCATGTCAAAAGTTGAGAGGATAAAAATATCCCAAGAACATCACACAGCTCAGCAACAGGTCCATACCATACAAAGAAAAGTCATGGAAGTGACTCAGAAACTCTAGCCAGTCTAGGATGTAGCTTGTATACTTTTTGAGGAGAATGAAGGCCGAGGAGCAGAGCTAGAACAAGTAGTCACTTCGGTAGAAAAATGTTTATAAGGACCTGTGAACGAGGCAGTTATTCAAAGTTCGCCGAGCAGGAGGCCTTGGTGCAACAACAGGTTGAAGCAGCTTGAACCAAGCTTGAGGTTTTTGAGGCAAAGTTACCGAGAGAATAATGACTCAGGATGAGTCACAGGTGAGTGTTGGAGGCCTATTGGCCCTTGACCAAGTTTTGGAGATCCTTGGTCATGTTTGAACCCTTTTGGGACTTTGACAGGCTGGTCGAAGGTGGAACACAAGTCAAAGCAGAGATCGTGGGATCTCGACCCATTTTTAGGGAAACTTTTGGGATTAGGGTTTATGTAATGGGTATGGGATGTCGGCCCATGGGTTTACCCATGTTTAGGCCCAATTTTGTAATGTATAAATAGATAAGCTAGGCGATGTAAGAAGTAGTACTTTTGGCTAAGTGCAAATCCGATCTGTGTGATTTGTCTTTGTGTATTCTGTGTGAGACTTGCAAAGCTAAGTGCAAGTAGTTGTAAGAAGCTAGCGTGTAGATCATAAGAGGCTTTGTGCTATAACCTAGCTCGGGGAAGGAGGATCTGGCAGAGTGCGCACAAATATCCTGTCCTATGCAGAGTAGGATTTTTGGGCTCTGTGCTTATAGAAGATTGACATAAGATAATAAATAAGAGAAGAGTTGGTGGATGTAGCCCCAAGTTGGGGGTGAACCACGTATATCCTGTGTCAGGGTTTCTTTGTGCATTATGGTTGTATGTTAGTGATGTGATTTATTCTTAGTGCCGATATCTTTATGTATGGTGCATCTGGTATAATAGCTTAGTGATTAGTAATATGAATGAATGCTAGATATGATCTCTTTCATATGATGAGTGCTTATATGTATTGGATCTTGTTGAATACTGCGCTCCTCTATAATTAGGGTTTGGATTTGCGATGTGAATAAGGGTTAATTACTGTTGAATGTTAACTGCTAAGTGCTTTGTTAAGTGGCATAATCACAGATCCGTGTCCCATCTATGTTGCAGATATTTCAGTCCTGTAACCACCCCTGCCTCTACCTTGGGTGAGACTTCATTTTCTTTGCATGTGTTTCCGAAAGGGCCGATAGTTAGGGTTTTGTTGGTGCGATGTTGAAGCGTTGAACCCTGTATCTTCCCCTATGCCAACAAAGGGGATGCAATCTCTCCCAAAAGGTTTAGAATAAGGTATATCGTTTCACTACTAGCACATATAATTTGTTACACACAAGTGACCAACCTTAAATAATAAGTGAGCTATTGTTATAGATTGAATAACAAATTGTGTTAGAACCCTTTACAAATAAATCCCTCTTTTTTTGTTTGCTTGGAATAATAATGTCAGTTCAAATATGTTCTTTTAAAGAACATTTTTATTGTAATGAAGTGAAAATAAATTTCATTGGTGAAAACCTTGTTAAACATTTGTATGAATGCAATATTCTGGTTGAAACACATCTTTTTAACTTTCATTCTTATATTTGCACAGTTTATTGAAATAAAAATGAATAACTAGCTGTTTTTTATGGAAACCTATATTTTCATAGTCATTTTAGCTGCAGATGCTACACAAATGATTCAATTAATCATAATTTAGCAAGTTCAACAATGAAATCATCTAAGAAGGGGTGACTATTATTGAGTACTGCAACTAACATATTCCTGACAAGTAAAATGAAGTTTATGTTACTGATACTATCATTTTCCATATGATTTCATATATGTTACTTTCCCTTGGTCAAAATCCTTCGTACTCAATATATATAGAAACTTTGTTTCCTGCTTTCACGTGGACCAAATTCATTTCCAATCCTTTTCTGGTATTTTATATTTGTGTTTATGGAACAAGGCTAATCTAACTCATTTTTCTATAATCAGGTTCAAGCAAAATCTGCAACTAAACGTTCTCTGAGTAAATACATAGTGAAAGGAAAGTCTACAAGTGCATTATTAGAAGCTCTACATGAGAATGGAAAACTCAGATATGAAAATGGAAGTGCACAACCATGCTACAGTGGGCGAGAAAGTACAAAAGCAGACACTTCCCAAGACAAATTGGAAAACTTCAAAGAAATTGGTTGGGAACAAGCATCTTCCAGTAACAACGATGGAGGGCCAACATATGTACTGGAAACAATGGTTAGGAATCAGCTAGAAGAATAATTAAAAAGATCACCTACAAAATATTCATCCCCTCCATGTTCGGAGGCAGATGATATTCATATGAAAATGTCAGGGAAAATTAACAATGCAAGAACAACAATGGACATATCAAAAAATGATTGCTCTCCTTTGGAGGTTAGTGATGGATTTACTTGCAAAAGGAAGAAGCATGTTTCTAAGTGTAGAATGAAACAAATAGCATTGAGACATGAAATGTATATAGTTTCGAAGGAGATCAAGAGACAATAGGATATTGTTGGTGACTTTGTGCCCATGAATGGTAGGCTCTGCTCAAGGTAGGAGGGCGAGAAAGTGAACTCTCACCCTAAACTAAAGCTATATAATAATTGAAACAATGGATTCTACTGGCATGATATATGGATTTTCAACAACCGCTGGTTATGGGTCATAAATACAAGAAGGCATACATGATACATAGATGATCATGGGTCATAAACCCAGGAAGTCGAACCTGATACGTCAATGATCAGTGTTAAGAATACTGAAAGAATAAGTTCAGTTTCTGAAACAAGAGATTTGGTTCTTAAAAAAGAGTTTCCTATCCTCCTTAGTTGTTGTACCTAGAATTGCTGCTGGAGGGTATGAAACTCCTGGGTGTGTCAAATTCTATGTCGAATAAACAATCATTTTCTTCCATCGCAACACTCCCCGATCATCCTTCTTCTTCAAAGCATGTAGACAAACAAAAACACATATAAGAGTAGGGTTATATCCAATATAAAAAGAAATGAGATATTCAAGTATGCTCTGAAACATGGTACAAGACATTCCCAATATAATGAATACATGCACAAATCCGACTTTATCCTTCCAAATGCAACATAATTTCGGTACCCAAAGATGAACTATCACGAGTTCGAGGATTGTCGTCCTATAAACAATAGAGGATCTCGTGTTCTTTGATCTAAGCACCGGAAGGAGAGCATTGCAGATCTAAATGATTACCCTAAATACATCACACATAACTCATTACATAGTGGTCATCATTGTAAATGTCTTGGAGTGCAGTAGTGGCTTCGCCATAGTCGAAATTTGTAAGGTTCATTGCATGCAAGCTTCCAACTGTTGGTGGGACAAAGACACATGGTATTTCACATAATTATTATTGATTACTCATATGAAAAAGTATTGATTTATTTTTTCGAATTATTATTTTATCTTAATTATTTACCTTAGTTTTCTTTTTTTCTCTGGTTGATATTTTCCACGTGCATGGTGTTCTTGTTATTCAAGTACTCAAGTAATTCTCTTTCATTTTTCCCGTGACATACGACACAATGCTAGGAAGATCTTAAAAACCTAACATGCTTGATTGGATCTCTGATTAAATTAAATTTTTGGTTTTGATTGCTAGAGAGCCCTATAAAAAAGCTAGTTCTAGGATGTTAAGCACAAGCATAAACCTAAATATAAATGGCAGCATTAAAAAACTTTGTTGTTTTAGTTGTTTGTGATGGTTTTTTTATGTGGGATTCATCAGAAAGATCACATGTTTTTTCCCTGGATTTTGTCATTTGTATGCAACAAGGTATACTCCAAGGTCCTTTGGAATTAGGTGAAATGAAAATATTTCTTGCTACACTATTGTTAGAGGAGAAAAGGCTCTTTATCTGTTGGAGAGTGGGCTGAAAGTGAAAGAATATGAGTTGATCTGAAGGAAATTTAGCGACATAGGGTGCTTTGGTTTTGGGATTCAGGAGCATATTGATCTGGGAATCAAGTGAGTTCAAAATTTGCTGAATTTATATATGTGTGTGCAAGTAGTGCTCATTTATAGCTAGTGAAACAACCTTTCTTTAGACCGAGGGACTATCAAACTCTGTATTATATACAAAGTGGTACAATTGGATACACACAACCCCCTTTTCACTTGATAAGAACCTTTTATTCAACCAAGCATGTCTGTTAGGGGTTGAACCTAGGTAGTTATGGTTGTAAGCTTATCTATATTTTTGGTGGTAAGCATATCTAAATGCCACCATAGCATCATTTTAATGGGCTAGGCATGCCTGCCAGGGTGTGAACCTGTGTAATTGCGATGGTAAGCTCATCTACATTCGTGGTGGAAAGAATATCTAAATACCAATATATAACTATCTTTTATTGGGCAAGACATGCTTGATAGGGCTTGAAACTGGGTAATTGTGGCGGTAATCACATTCATGGAGGTAAGCATATTTAAATACTGCCACTAAAT
The DNA here is from genome assembly GCA_009831015.1 of Picea engelmannii. Taxonomy (NCBI): domain Eukaryota; kingdom Viridiplantae; phylum Streptophyta; class Pinopsida; order Pinales; family Pinaceae; genus Picea; species Picea engelmannii. Next base: position 321,677 of record ML788967.1, read on the forward strand.
GCACTAAACAACAACTTGATGGAGTTGTGTTCTAATAGTGCTAAAATAACACTTCTTGATTTATTTAATTGTAAAATCAAATTCCATTTCCATAATGAGATCTTCTCAAGTCATCTTTCTAGTATGGTAGCATTAGTTTGCAAACATTTTGAGTCTGTTGTGTTTTTAGCTAGTGAAATGCCCTTTCTTTAAACCGAGGGAAAATGAAGCTTGAGATGTGTATAAGGGGTACATATGCATAAATGAAACCATGTTTCCATTTCTTATCATCCTTTTATTGGGCTAGGCATGCCTACCAGAGATTGAACCTGGGTAATTGTGGTGGTAACCTGATCCAAAAAGATCTTTTAAAGACTATGGTTGAGTTTTAAAACATGAGTTCATTAACTATTTAGGAGTTTGACGAAAGAGAAATAATTAATGATGTAACATAGCAACCATTATAAGATATAAAAATCTAGAAATAAGTACAAAGAAACGACAAACCAGAACAACAAAAGTTGTTAACAGAGTTCGACAATATCGCTTACATCTCTGGGCCTTTGTCTCACTGGGTGAGGCTTTCTTATTTCTCTTCAAAGCTTCAAAAGTGAATCATAAAAGTGCCAAATGGATTACACAATGAACTGGCTGTGTTCTGCTAGATCTCAAGAACCAAACACAACTAACGACACTGAAAATAGATGAATGAAGCTCCCAGAAATGGCCTGCAAAGTTGCTCTCCTCAATGGATGCCCTACATAAAAATGGATTTTGCTTTACAATTATTCGACATTTCTCCTCTTTTGAACCCGTCTAAGGCTTCCAAGAACCTCTATTTTATATAGGCTTGAATTTGGCAACAAAATCCCAACTCCCCCCCAATATCTGGCCTCAAAAAGGGCTCCAGATCCTCCAATCATGGCCTAAATATCCAGAAAGGCCCAATCTGGGCAAAAAATATATAAAAAGAATCCACTCTGATATGAAAATCAATTTAAGCCCCTAAGGCTGGGCACACACCCCTTTTGCAAAGTCGTATGGGCCATATGGCCAAGCGCCAACCAAAAGGGTGCTACGCAATGGCCCCTCCTCCGTTAGCTCTTGGTCTATCGACACATACATGGGACCTAGGGGCCGATTGGACGGATAAGGACCCCACCAATTGGCCCTGGCTATTGATCATACCTCTGGCCGTGTGATGGTTAAGTGTTGGTCCTGTGGCCCCTGCGCCTTGCCTTATCGTATGATGTATATGCGCTGAGAGTTTAACAATCTGCATATGGGTGTATGGTATGCAACAAGACCACAGGTTGTGGCCTAACCTCGACCCTTTACTCCGTGACCATAAGAAAAAAACACACCTTAAATATTATAATGCATCTATAGAGGTTAAGTTCCACCGTGGGTGGGTTGGTATCCCGGCACTGCCAAGACTCTTTGCCCGGACCGGAGGTCACGAGTTCGACTCTCGTGGAGTCCATACAATTTTTCCAACTGCCAACCAATGGAGGGGTGCCACGTGGCAGCCCATGACTGGTCCACGTGGCACCATATAATTTGTCCATGCAACTGACACTTTTCATTGTCCAATTTGTCCATAGGTCTACCTTTCCATGTTGTCCCATGCCAACTTAGCTATACAGACGTGCCACATGTCACCCTTGCAGTGGTGCCACATGTCACAATATAACTCATCCACCTATCAACCATCAATTTCCCAGTCAGCATGCCAACACATCTTCCACATCACTGTACGACCGTACGGTCAGTTGCCACGCCAGCACTGTACAGATAGCAAAATTTTGCTTGTTTGGAAAAATGAACATAACACGATATCTTGCTCATACGACGTCCATTTGAGCTCGTTCAAGTTGCATTGGGTTCGTAACAACGAGGCCTACACACATGTCCATTTTGAAGCGATTATGAGCACTTTGGTTTTTAGGCCTTCTTGGACCCATTTTGGTACCTAGATCCATTTTGGATCACACCTCCTCACTAATACCTTTTGGTCCTCCAAAAGGATACTAACCAGCCATCAAATGCGAGATATGCCACCCCACTTGTTCTTTGTCTTTAAACTCTGTCCTGTGCACCTGCCTCATCAAGATAAACTGTAAAACAACCATTATAACTGACAGCATATTGATAGCCACTTGTAGTTTGTCACATTTTATTGAAGCCATTATCACCCATGTTGACAACATTACTAATGATAACATCATACATATGACTGCAAATGAGCTAATATGCTTGTAATACTTGCACGACATTAGCTTATTTTGAAGCAAATTATGATTGAACTTCCATTCTACAATCATCTCATGTTCTTGCTTAAGGTCAATTGCTTGATTTGGGACAATTATAGGTGTGTTGCTTGCATGAGATACCTTCCTTAATTGTTCCATTGTTTGAAGAGATTGATTTTCTTTTAAGTGATGAGCATGTACAACATATTCTTTGCCTGCTTTGATTAAGTGATATTGATTTTGTTCCTTGTAGAAGATTGCTTTGCGATCATACAAATAAGGACTGCCTAAGACCATTCAACATTCATTTAGTGGCACCACATCACATGTCACTTCATCGACAAACTTAGATGAAATTGCAAACTTTAAAGTGCATTGATTTGTTATGTGCAATTTATGATTGTTACTTATCCATTTAAGTGAGTAAGGTTTATGATGCATCTGAGTGTTTAATCCCAATTGTTTAACCACTTCCTTTGAAATCAAGTTAGATTGAGATCCACTATCTATCAATGTGTCGACCTTAGTATGTCTCATTATGACCCTTATGTGAAACAATTTACTTCTAGAATCAAATCCATCACCAATTTTACCTATCAAACCAACCGCTGTGATTTTAGATTCATCACTCGAATCCAATCCCAAGTCTGTTGGTAGTGATGCTACTGCAACTATTTGCCTCCCTTTTCTCTCTTTGAACCACTTCAGTCTCTTCTTGGGATGCAATTACCAACAATGGTCCTCATCATGCCCTTCTTTCTTGCAATGCTTGCAAGAGAGCTTCTCTTCCTTTCTTGCCATTGAATTTGGCCTCTTTCCATTCCACTTCCTTTGTCCTCTTTTCTTGAAGACGATTCCCATGATACACCAACTCCTATTTTCCCTACCTCAATGTATGTTGCCTGAATATAAACCTCATCAATATTAGTAGGTACAAACATAAATAAAGTGTTACGAATATGTGCAAGTAAACCTCCTATATACTTCATAAGAGTTTCTTGGGTATGTAATGGAATGTCTAACATTAATCCCATCTTACGAAATTCATCCGTGTATTCTTGCATTGTTTGTCCCTTTCTTAGTTTAATACCTTTCCATTCAATTAAATCCTTTTATTTATAACCCAAAGGATAAAATTGTTTTCTAAGTGCAGAAACAAAAACTTGCCATGATGGAAATACATTACCCACTAGTTGTGTGCCATTTTGTAACCTGCTTTGCCACCAGATGAGTGATGTGTCTGCAAGTCAAAGCGATACCAATTTGATTCCAGTTTCCTCATCCTTGATTTGTTTCACACTACAATAAACCTCCATCTATCTGACCTAGTTATCAAGCCTCTCTGCATTGACTTCACCATAATACATGGGTAATTCAAACTTCACATCAAGCTTAAGTAAAGGCATATAATTTTTATGTTTATGGGAATGTTTTCTTGCGGTGGACTTGGAACTTGTACTTGAAGAAGAAGAAGTTGATGGAGAAGAAGGAGGTGAAGGAGGAATTTTTGGAGGATCCTCTCCTTCTTCACTTTTGGCCTTTGAAGATTCATTTAGAATCAGTCTCTTCCATTCCAAGTAATCATTATATAAAACCTTCATCATCTACGACATGGCGAAGAAAGTCTTTCGAAACTCTACCTCGTCATGAGAAAGTCCCTCTTTCGATGCCATCTTCTCGATTTGAGAAGTTCTCTTTCTTGATCCAATCTCAAGATTCTCTTCAAAAATATCGCCTTCACCACGATTCAACTTTTCCCTGGTAATCATGCAAACTTAAAACCAACCGTCAACTAGCTCTGATGCCACTTGATCCAAAAATATATTTTAAAGATTATGGTTGAGTTTTAAAACATGAGTTCATTAACCGTTTAGGAATTTGATTGAAGAGGAAGAATTAATATTGTAACATCAAATCCATTATAAGATATACAGATCTAGAAATAAGCACAAAGAAACAACCAACCAGAACAACAAAAGTTGTTAACGGAGTTCGGCAATATCGCCTACGTCTCCGGGCCTTTGTCTCAGTGGGTGATGCTTTCTTATTTCTCTTCAAAGATTCAAAATTACATCATAGAAGTGCCAAATGGATTAAAAACTGATTTGGCCATTTTCTTCTAGATCTCAAGAAACCAACACAAATGACGACACTGAAAACGGATGAACGAAGCTCCCAGAAATGGCTCGCAAAGTTGCTCTCCTCAATGGCTTCCCTCCATAAAAATGGCTTTTGCTTTACAATTCTTCAACATTTGTCCTCTTATGAACCTGTATAAGATTTCCAAGAACCTCTGGTTTATATGGGCTTGAAGTTGGCAACAAACTCCCAACTCCCCTCCAAGATCTGGCCTAAAAAAGGTGTCCAGATCCTCCAATCATGGCCAAAATCTCCAAAAAGGCCCAATCTAGGCAAAAAATATATAAAAAAATCCACTCTGATATGAAAATCAATTAAAACCCCTAAGGCTGGGTGCACACCCCTTTTGCAGATTCATATGGGCCATATGGCCAAGCGCCATCCAAAAGAGTGCTACGCGTTGGCCCCTCCTCCATTAGCTCCTGGTCTTTCAACACATACATGGGACCTAAGGCTCGATTAGAGAGATAAGCCCCGCGTCGATTGGCCCTGGCCATTGGTCATACCTCTGGTCGTGCAGTGGTTAAGTGTTGGTCCTGTGGTCCCCACGCCTTTCCTTATCGTATGGTGTATATGCGCTGGGGGTTTAACAATCCACATGTGGGCGTATGGTATGCAACAAGACCGCGGGTTGAGGCCTAGCCCCGACCCTTTACTCCGCGACCATAAAAAACAACACACCTTAAATATTATAATGTGCCTATAGAGGTTAATTTCCACTGTGGATGGGCTGGTAGCTCGACCCTACCAAGACTCTTCACCCGGACTGTAGGTCACGGGTTTAACTCCCACGGAGTCCATACAATTTTTCCAACTGCCAACCAATGGAGGTAGCCCATGACTGGGCCACGCGGCACCATATAAGTTTTCCATGCAACTGACACTTTTCATTGTCCAATTCGTCCATGGGTCTACCTTGCCACGTCGTCCCATGCCAACTCAGTTGTACGGACATGTCACGTGTCACCCTTGCAGTGGTGCCACATGTCATAATATAAATGGTACAACTATCAGCCATCAATTGCCCAGTCAACATGCCAATGCATCTTCCACGTCACTGTACGACCGTACAAACTGTACGATCATATGCCATGTCAGCACTGTACGGACTGTACAGTCAACAAAATTTTGCCTGTTTGGCAAAACAAACAGAATGCGATATCTTGTTCATATGATGTCCGCTTGATCTTGTTCAAGTTGTGTTGGGTTCATAACAAATCGGCCTACTCACACGTCCATTTTTATGCAATTCTAACCACTTTGATATTTAGGCCTTCTTGGACCCATTTTGGTCTCTGGATCCATTTTGGATCATAAGCTTACTCACATTTGTGGTGGTAAGCATATATACATACTAGTAAATGCACTAAAAGACAACTTGATGGACATATGTGCAAATGGTGCTCCAATACCACTTCTCTTGATTCCTTTTATTGTAAAATCAATTCCATTTCCATAATGAGATCTTCTCAAGTCATCTTGTTTCATTATGTCTGGTTTAGTTCCAGGTGACTTATGTAGGTTGAACCAAACCAATATCATCCAACCTTGGTATGCATGCTTTTGATTTCACAACACCATCTTGGACATTTTAAACATTATGAATTTCTTATTTACAAATTCATGTTTCTCTTTACAAGTTGTCTTGTGTTGTAATGTTCTTTGACTTTCACATCGCCACCTTGCACATTTTAAACATTAAGATTTTCTTATTCAAATCTTCATATTTCTCTTTAGAAGTTTTGTTGTCTTCTAATGTTCTTTGACTCTGATTGCAGACTTGTTGTTAGTCCAAACTGTAAATAAAAACAACTTCAGGCCTTCTATGGCCCTTGATCTTTTCCAGTGATACCTCTCCCTTGCATGCCGCCCAACTTTCTCTTTATATGACACCTCGCCTATCATGAAATTTGATAGTGGTGTTGATGACATTTAATTTTTCAGTTTGATTTAATATATTTTGTTGCTTAAATAACTATGTCGTGATAAAGCAACTACCATGTGGTAAGTCATGCTTAGGTCTAATCAAACCATATACCTAAAATATTTAATTAAATTATCCATATACCTGAAATATTAAATTAAATTATTGACCGACAAATTTGATAAAAATCACTTTAAAATTATTGCTTTTACTCTATTTTTTGTCCTCTTTTTAATCTCATTCCATCCCTACCCGTTTTGTTTTTAATTTTTCTTAAATAAAATCTCACTTAGAAATGGAATCTGACGATTAAATTGTTTGTTTCAATCTCGACCGTTTTGTACACTTCTTTTCCCCGGAATACAAATCTCACTTAGATGTCTAATTAAGAGACATTAATTTAATGACATAAATTAAGAGACATTCAAGGATTTGGAAAAGTAATTTAAATTAAGCCATCTCCCTTTGGGGATTCAGATTATAACAGAGATTTTACAAACATTTCCATGTTTATTATGAAAGCACCAATCATTTTATTTCAACATCACTGGCTTCAATCACAATTTATTGGAGTATCTCATGTTTAGCTTGTTAATGTTCATTTTTAGTATCTTAAGGGATGCTTGGAGTTTTTAACTGCACCCAGAAATATAATAGTTGTTTTGATGAAGTGCAGTCATTTATTTTAGGCTGATGCAAATTATTTATGATCACCAAGCTGTTTTTCTCCTCTAAAAATCTCTATTCCTCATCTAATATTCCGACAAAAAATCTGCAATAGAGTAATTTGTGGTTGAATTGCACAAACCTGTAGTGGAATCTTTTGGATTTAAATCAAATACCTTCTAGTAGATTCACAGACCATAGATTCATAGACCATAATAGAACAAGAAAAATAAAAATGCTAGCCAAAATCCTCTTCCTCCAATGGGCACTCCGTACCCTCTTCTCCCACAAGTTGTGCTTCAGCACCTTCTACGAACGGGGTGAGAAGCCAAAGTAGGATGCGGGTGACGTGTGAGGAAATAATACCGGTTCCTTATAAGGAGACTATGTCTAGCATAAAACATGGGCATTTGGAGAAAAAAACATCCTTTAACAAATTTATCGCCATAGAGGCAAACATCGATCACTAGGGAGTTTTGAAGCAAGTGGCTTGGCGGACTTTGGGCCAAATATGTTGAGGAAAAGTTGGGAAGGCACCCTAGAACTCAGAAGTAAAGAGAAGCCAAGTTCAAAGGCGACAAAAAAATATCCAAAGCTCGATCTTCTCCCTTCTATAAGTGTTTTATTTAGCCTTCATCTTGTTGGGGGTGGGGCTTATCCACATTATTGTTAGTTATATTTATCAATAGAATTAACAAATATTTTAATTCTCTCTTCTACGAGAGCTGCGATAAGTAATCCTTTCATAGAATTTGTGGTAAGCATTCTTTTCATACTTGTTGGTACATGCTTTGCACAAGAGTCTCATTGATCTATTTTGATTATTTGTGGACATTAAAACAAATTCAATTTTAATTTTGATTCTCTTTATCTTACCAAATTAGAGAGAAGATGCTGTGGAGAACATTATTTCACAATAAGTCGGAAGTTGTGTAGATCTAATTCTGTATTCATTTTTCTCACTTGTTTTAGTAGAGCCCTAGTTTGGACTGAAAATTTATGACTATTTAGTTTAGGGTTCTAAAAACTGTTGGTGTATCTACACCTTTATGTTTTATGTTTACTTAGGTTCAAGGTTTTAATTTTACTTAGCTTAAGGGCTACTGGGTTGTTAGAAGGGTTCATGGGTCCGAATATATTTCCCCCTATTATTATTGTAATATAGGTGGGGGGATTTCCCCACACCTGACCGTGATATGGCCGCTAGTGTAACAACATCCACCCACTATGTTCCAGACTCCCCTCCCCCAACAATATCGATCTATGAATCATTTTTTCCTACTAATCCACCTGGTCTCATTCAACTCTACTTGTTTCCTTCCCACCCCCATTACCTTCTTGCATTAAATATAGAAATAAATCTGTGCAACACTGACTTCTGAGTTGACTAAGTTGTGGAACATGTATGAGTTGGTAGAGAGGTAAAAGAAAGCATCATCTAAAGGTCCTATCCTAGCGATGCAGTCTGAATTCCTAAAAGTATCTATATTTTCTTACTAAGAGTACAATATATGAATTCTAATGTGTGTGTCAGTAACGTAAGTAAGATACTAGCCTCCTATAGTCTCCATTAGATTTGAACATGCACTAAGTTCCAAGTGAAAGCCAATATACGACTTAGAGTTAAAACATAATAGAAGGATAATCATCATTAAGGTCTAATCATGTCCCCTAAGTTCTTGAGAAGCAAATTCTTCTCAACTAATATCAGCCCCAACCCGACAGGGACTACACTGCCATGAAACACTTGTTAAATAATGTAATGTTTACAATAGTCACACATCTAGGACACACTACTTCTTTATTGCCATAAAAGATACTTATTTTCACACATATAGGACACAATACTTCTTTATTGTCATTGTAGAAACTTATCTTAATAACATATGTGACATGCTCTTCTAATTTTTGTTTGTTAAATATTCAAAAGTAACAAGGTTTTATTGGTTAGGAGAAGAACATGCATATTATAGTCCACCCATTGTTTTATTGGGTTTGTATAATTTTAGTCATATCTTATAGTAAGACTTTTGAAATCTACAAATGTTGACAATATTCAGGGGTTACAATTATAATAATTTGAGGTTTGTTGTTAATTTGTATTTAGGGGTTGGAGTTATAAGAATTAAAGGTTTTAATTAAAAATGGAGCAATGTGTGAATTTTGCAGTAAAATTTAGTCAATAATGTATTACCGAGTAGATGTTGCCTCTCTATGTATTGTGTGATGGAGATGCTCATGGGCCCAATGACCAACCAAAACTACATCTTCACACCCTTCTATGTGATGCATGTAGTGTTAGATGTAAAAACAAGAAATTGTTCGTGTCATAATTGTGATAGGCAAAGCCATTCCATGTCACTACAACATAAGAGGAAGTCTATTAAAAAACTTGAAGCATATAAGAATCTATTAAAATCCTGGAATTGTAACATCCCCCATCTTAACTAGGAAACATTACTTGTAGAGAATACACATAATTTCAAAATTTCTTTTGCTAATTAATTCCTGTAGCTTACCAACTACAAATTGAACACATTTTTAATTAAAATATGATACCCATAACTAAATGAATCTACAACATTCTAAAAGAACATGTATGCAGTTAATAAATCATCTATAACAACACATAAAACCATTCTTATTCACAGAGTAAAATGCACAACCATAAGACTCATAAGAAAACTTAGATAATAGATAAACACTTATCTTTGAAAGAAAACTTGTGCAACAAACTGCTTGGGAAGGCCGTTCCACCCAATCATAGACTTGTTGTTACAAATCTCAACAAAAATTCACCCTCGAGTTGGGGCTAGGAGTCCACAAAAGAAAGGTGCCTCACACAGTCCTCTCACAACTCAATACCTCACAACCCAATGGTATTCTCCTATAGCTATCCTAAATTTCCTCCAGCTCTCTTCCTCTTGACTTTCCCAACACAAGGAATGTACCCCTTCACTACTCTCAATCTATCAGGTGTCCCATTTATTTTTTAGAGTCTCTCTCGCACAAGAAACCAAGAATCTCTCTGCCGGGAACTGAATGGAACTCACTGCCAAGAAAACTACCAGGAAAACAACAACAAACACTTATTATTACAGTGAAACTCACACAAGAGTTCACTCTTCAGGAGTGACAACCCGTCTCTTCAATTTCCATCTCCAAAATGCTCCAAATATGCTCTAGGATGATCTAGAATTCTCCTAGCCTTCTTTCCCTAGATTTTGTGCTCTTTTTCCTTGCTCTTTGCTTGTTGTTTTTGCTAAGACTGAATGTGAGAAAACTACCAATTCTCCCCATATGAATTTCCTCTATTTTCCCAAGACAATTGACTTCTCACTCTGCCCAATGTTGATTGTACTACATCCCCATGCTTCCAATAACTATGGAAATGACTTCTACACCCACCCCCTGACAAGTATTCAGTGATTGGGCTCTCATACACTCAACCAAAAAAATAGAAGTTATCCCCAATGAAAATAAAATTAAGAAATATGGGTTTGGATTAATACCCACAATTAATTTCCTCCTTGGACCCCTGTTAGAAACTCTTAGACATTCCCTCTCTTGTGGATTAATCAACCCCCATATATGTCCATATTCCTAGAAACTAGTATCACATTATTTTTATTAAAATCAGAAAATACATTTCGTAGATTACGTCGCTTGGCCATAGGCATATTCATATCTACATTATGCATAAATTAAATTGGGGATTATAGTGGGGATGTTACATTCCCCCTCCCCTACAACTATGCATCGTCCTCGATGCACATTACGTTGATATACAAATACAAATTTACATCACAATAAAATTCTTTCAATTTTACAACTCCAACAACAGTTCCAACCATAATCTCCTATTCCATCTCAACTCGCTGACCCAAGGAATGTACCATTTATTTATCAGGGTTAACCCAAGGAATGTACCATTTGTTTATCAGGGATAACCCAAGGAATGTGTTATTATTTTATCAGGGTCCCTAGTGCAGTTGGATAGGACCCTGAGACGTGGTTCCAGAACTCTAGCTGCCCAAAATGGAGTGTTGCATTTTTAGCTTCTATTTTCTTCAAAATTGACAAAAAATTGTGGGTATTCCTCCCGCATAGTTTCTTCATGCTCACATGTTACATCTTCAGGACTGTAATAGTTCCATTGACCATTTACCAGTCCTATAGATTTATTCCCTAGCACTTTGAATTTCCAGTCTAGAATGTGTACTGGTTCCACCCGAAAATCCCCTTCGTTTTCCACTTGGATCACAGTCCAACCAATTATGTGGTTAGGGTCAGGAACATAGTTCTTTAATAATGATACATGAAAAAAATTATGCACTCTCATGGATGTAGACAATGCTAACATGTATGGAATCAACCCTATCTTCTCTAGTATTTCAAAAGGACCACAATATCATGCTGCAAAATTTGGGAAGCAACCCAATCTTATTGAGCTTTTCTTCACTTTCACTTTGAGAAAAACATGTTTGCCCACTTTAAAATCTCTAAAAACTCTGTTCTTATTTGCATAACTTTTTTTCCTGTCTTGGGCAATCTTTAAATTCTGCCTAATCTTTTCCATATTCTCTTCCATTTCCTTTACCAATTCTTGCCCAATGATAGCTCTGTTTGAGGGTTATCCCAACTCATTGGTGTTTTACACTTCCTTCCATACAATGCTTCAAATGAGATCATTTTTAATGAGGATTGGTACTCATTATTGTAAGAAAATTCCACTAAGTGGATATACTCTTCTCACTTTGGTGGTTGTTCCATTACATACATTCTAAGCATGTCTTCAATTATTCTGTTGGTCCTCTTTGCTTTCCCATCTGAATCTGGGTGATACGCTGAACTGAGATTTAAATTTTTTCCAAAGTCTTTGAACAAACCTTTCCAAAAATTAGAGGTAAACATTAGATCTTTGGAAGTGGGTTGCCAAATATAACTCAAAAACGAGATTACACAATATATATTATTTTTTATTCAATGGATATTTAAGTTACAATTGTGTGTATTATACATGTAAATGGATATAGTCACGTCCACATTGTCCAGTGGATGTGACTTTATAATAATAGTGTAACTAATAATTAATGAATTTTGTAATATACCATAAGGTATATTACAAGTAATCCCTTCCTGAAAAGATTTGTCCTCAAAGCATGGGCAAAGAAAAACGTTTAGATCTAAGCTCCTCATCTTCCCAAGTAGCTTCATCTTCATGTAAGTTCTTCCATTTGATCGAATACTCATTAATTCTTCTAAAACATAAAAAATTGGTTCATACTTCCAAGATACCTTCAAGAAGTAGAATTAACTTTCCTTCTTCATCTAAAAGAGATAATTATGTTTGTAAATGGATGGTAGGACCTAGCTTTTTCTTCAAACAAGAAACATGGAAAACATCATGTAATTTCCCTTTATTTGGAATATCAAGGGCATAATAAACTTGACTGATTCTCTTTTGAATTTGATAGGGCCCATAAAACTTAGGAGCCAAATTGTTTTTCTTTTAATTTTTAAGAGAAATCTGTTTGTAAGGTTGTAGTCGAACAAATACCCAATCTCCTATCATAGGTTCTCGGTCAATTCTTCTTTTTTTCATCTTATTGTTTGATTAAGTTCCTTGCTTGTTTGAGGTGAGCTTTAAGAGTGCGTAAAATTTCATCTAATGTAGCTAGATAGTCTTTCACAGCATGGACTTTGGAATTGAACACATATTCTTTAATTGAGGGAAGTGGATAACCATGCAGGGTTTCAAATATGGACCTTTTTTCTTAGGTATGATATGTACTACTGTACCACCATTCTGCTAGATGTAACAAATTAATTCATTGCATCTGACTTTCATTCACAAAATTCCTTAGATACCCTTCAAGGAATTTATTAACCACTTCAGTATGGCCATCAGTTTGGGAATGATATGAAATACTCATGGTTAAGGATGTCCCCACTTGGTGAAATAGTTCTTTCCACAAGTTGCTAGTGAACTTTGGGTCCTTGTTGCTTACGATAACCTTTGGAAATCCATGAAGCTTAAAAATATTTTTAACATAGCTATCAACAACTTGGTTAGCCTTGAATTTTAAAGAAATCCCAACAAAGCGGGCATATTTGGTTAGTCAATACATAATTACAAATATACCATCTTTTCCTTCAGAGGTAGGAAGACCAATGATAAAGCCAATGGATATTTCAGACCATTTTTGGATTGGAACATGAAGGGGTTTAAGAAGACCTAGAGGAGTGATTGTTTCAATATTTTTTCATTGACAAGCGTCACATTCTGCCACATATTTATGAATGTTGTACTGCATACCCTGCCAAAAGAAAGTCTGGCATATATTGCAGTAAGTTTTGAAAAACCCCACATGGCCTGCTGTGTTTTTCTTCAAAACTTGGATTTTGAACTTGGATGAGTAGGGTAAAAATATCCTTTGTTTGTACCACAATATTTCATTCTCCCAAGTGAATTTAGGATTTGTAGTTGGGTTTCTTTCCACTTCCTCTTTTAGCTTCCTTATTTCTGGATTTTTGACATACTCAGTTTGAAATTCTAAGATCTATTCGGGAATGACGATGGGAATAATGCATAGTGTAGCGTCACTATCAAGTTTCTTTGATAGCCCGTTCACAACCAAATTCTCCCTTCCTTTTTTATAAAGAATATTGAAGTCTAAGACTTGGATTTTTCTCACCCATTTTTGCTGCTTTGATGAAAGGTTCTTCTAAGTTAGAAAATACTTCAAGCTATTGTGGTATATTTTCATGAGAAATTTCGTTCCCAACAAGTATTGTTTCCACTTAACCAAGGCATGCATAATTGCCAACATTTCTTTATCACATGTTAATTTTTTTTGCTCCCTTGGTTTGAATTTTCGACTTTCAAATGCAATTGGATGATTATCTTGCATAAGTACGACACCTAATCCTATTCCTAAAACATCCCATTCAAGGACAAATGTCTTGGAGAAATATGATGCTGTCAAAACTAGGGTGGATTCCATTAAGAGCTTCAATCTTCTAAAACATGCTTCAACTTCGTCATTCCATTTAAATGCACATTTTTTCAATAATGTTGTTAATGGGGCCACAATTTGTGCGTAGTTTCAGACAAATCTTCTATAGTACCCGGTAAGACCTATGGATCCTCGTAATGATGAGATTGATTTGGGGCTAGGCCACTCAATAACTGCTGCAATTTTCTTCAGATCAACCTTGATTCTTTCATCTAATACAAAATGTCCCAAAAGTACTATCTCTTTTTGTCCAAAACTACATTTATATTTGTTAGCGTAGAACTTATTCTCTTGAAGGATTTTTAATACCGTCTCTATGTGTTTGAGGTGCGAGTTCCAGTTCTTGCTATAAACAAGGATATCATTGAAAAAGACAAGTAAAAATTTTTGTAGGTACGGAAAAATAAATAATTCATTACTTCTTGGAAGGTAGCAGGAGCATTGGATAAACTGAAAGACATGACCCAAAATTTGTACAACCCTTCATGGGTACAAAAAGCAGTTTTTGGCAACATCTTCCTCTCAAATTCTACTCCTTTATTCTTTCTCTTTATTTTCTTCCTTTCTTGTATTTACCTTTGGGAGTATTCTCCCTTTCTAACATCCTTCGACTTCTCTCTCTCTCTTTTGTATTTTCCCCATCTTTCTCCTAGATCCTTTTCATTCTCCCTTATTTTTCCTTTTAACCTTTTACCCTTATTTCTTTTCTAATCCCTTATTTTATTTATTTATTAAATGATCTGCTTTGAATCTTCCAATTCGTTTAACACAATCCTAATTTTTTAAATTAGGTAATTATGTTTTCACTTTGAATATTTCTCAACAACTATTTGGTTAATATTTTATTAATATTTCTCAACAACTATTTGTTTAATATTTTATCATTATTTTGTTTATTTTAATTATAATTTCCACAATGACTATCATGCTTTATTTCCTTTATAATCATGACCCCACCATACTCTTTTCTATCATTCTTCTAGATTTTATGTCCTTGATGATGGGTGGAGTGTCCACTCAAAAACTCACAGACATTTCAATCTCCAAAAAAACTCAAGCAATTATGACTAACTGTGAAAACCCACACACAGAAACAATAAATAATTATATAATATTAGTCAAACCTAAATTAATATATGGTTAACACTTCTCGATTGCATTCATCCATAGTGTGGTATAAGGGGAACTCATACCGTGCCCCTTCTTAGAGAAAAATTGGCCCCAAAACTGGTAGGAACTATGCTGGAAGTTAGAGTTCCACTCCAGTGATGATAACTTTTCCCTCGGGGGTTTTGGCCAATTTTAAGGTGACCCAGTTCATAGGTTTTTTGAAAAAAATGATCAAAATGTGTGGAACTTTGACTCATCGAAAAAATGGGACTTTCAAAAAATGGGGCGATTTGAGTGCCCAGTAGTAGATTCCTTCATCCATCCATACATAATTATAATGTGGTTTTTACCATTATTGAAAATGTATGAGTCTCACGTAGAACTTTAAAGAAATCGAAAACCCAGTGTAATGTGGAGAGATGGTGTATCATATGAGTCTCATATCATATGACACATGCTAATGAACTAAATTACAAACACACACACACACACACACACATACACACACACACACACACACACACATACACACACACACACAAGAAGTTCTATTCACATTAGTATAAAAGTGTTATAATCATTGTTTTTTGTGGCCTAAAAAAATAGGAAACTAGGCCATAGAGATAGCAGAGTTTGCATGTATTTAGAACTGTACATCTTCCAGAAGTTCATGACCTCCAAAAAGTTAGAAACATAACTATAATTCATATAAACTAACAACAAATCTTCACTAGAACACATAGCCACAAGGAAAGAAAAAATGAAGCCACTTCTAAAATAATAAACCATACTAAGGAACTTATCAGTAAAGGCCCGAAGAGCTTGTTGGCCTAGAAATTTGCAAATCTTGGGCAACCTTATTGACCAAAGGTTCCTTATCTTCTTCAATATGACTAGGCTGACATAAGTGCCAGGATAACTCTTAGCTCCATCCTTGCCTTCATTCTGCTCTCCATTAACTAATTTGAATGCTAAAGACCATCCTACATGCCACTTCAAACTTGGCTTCAAAAAACATGAACATATCCAACAACTCTTCATATTTGGCTCCTTGTTTCTCCAACACTTAAGAAATGAGGGTTTTATTGAGCCATTAATTCTCAGTTTCCTTCAATACCTTGGTGTTTCTGCTTCTAGAAAAATCAGAGTCAGAGAAGAAGCCCTTAAAACTCGTCTCAATTTTCTCATTCTGTGTTAGTTTCCTCTCATTTCAGACTACTTCTTCTAGGACTCTTATTTTCTCTTTCACCTCAGTAGAGCAATGTGTATGGTAAGTCTTCTTAGCCCGTAGGGAATCCATTTCGACCTTGGTTGCAATTGAGTCTAAGGTTTCCTTTTTGTCATGTTCATGCACCTTACACCAGTGTCCCTCGATTTTCCTCCAGCTAGGCTCCAGGCCCTCCATGTCAGCACCCCACTCCATGTTACCCATGCTTGGAAAGTACCAAAGTATGAGAGCCCACAATGCCACAACCATGAAACTGTAACAATTTATCCAAACCATGACACGGGCCTCACTAGAATGGAAAAACCTACTATTGCCCCAAGGAACAAGCTATTAATGAAATCTCCAAGCTTACTAAACCACATATGACCTTCTCCAACTAGAAAAAAGAAGAGTCGCTAAGTGTCCCAACCAAAGGGAAATAAATCCATAACCACTGCCAATGGGGTCGTTGAGCACCCTTGGAACCCAACCAACATTCTTGGCAGACCAATTGTTAGGATGAGAGCCATGAGCGAGTAGATCCCACCCCTTTTTATTCTTGCCAATCACATCCACAAAAGTAGATGGGATAGTCACCAAACGAGAGGCCCACTTGAGCCAAAGCAACCAACCTTTTCATTTGACTAGGCCCAAAGGGAGTTGGAATTTTGTTTTGATAGTTCAAATCACATTTGCTTAACGAAAGGCACTCAAGTCCCCTTCCATTTTCATGATAACCCGAGTTCTCATCCAACCCCGCACATAACTAGAATCAAACACCTCTCGACGCATCATAAACCTCCTTCTTGTACCATCGTTCTCCCACTAGCTGGTGTTCTCCCTTTCCACCAAGCACAATGAAACCTTATGGTGCCTTGGTACCATGACTATCATATCAAGCACGAGCATGGAGAGCAGTCAGGTTCCCAAGTGTAACCTTATCCAAGAAATTTTGTAATAATTTTTAATATGAAGATTTAATTATCAATAATTTTAATTGAAAAAAAGATTTTGTATTTTGTATATTTAATAAAAATAAAAATAAATAAACTTAACAATATTATTCAATTTAAAATATAAACTATTAAAAAAATTAATTAACATAAGAAAATGTAAAAGCAAAAAAAGAATAATACAAAGTTCAAGATGTAGATGCAATAGTTAGTAACTTTCAACACAAACTAATAAT
Source organism: Picea engelmannii (assembly GCA_009831015.1). Taxonomy (NCBI): domain Eukaryota; kingdom Viridiplantae; phylum Streptophyta; class Pinopsida; order Pinales; family Pinaceae; genus Picea; species Picea engelmannii. Next base: position 339,162 of record ML788967.1, read on the forward strand.
ATTATAATAATAAAAAACAAATAATATTATAATAATAAAAAACAAATTTATCAAAATTAATTTTCATTGTTTTGAAACATTCTCATTTGACTTGATTAATATATATTTAATAAATCTATGTTAAGGTGAATAAATGCTATTAAAACAAGTGATATTAGCAACAAAGATACTTATACTTGCCTTTTAAAAATGTTTTAATGTAATAGTTGTATGTAATCCAGAGTGAAAAGGCAAAGTGATTACGAAACACTTAAAATTCATAATAATATATTACTTGTGTATAGTCTAAAAGAAAAAGAGAAGTAAGAGTGGCTACTTCATTCCTTTAAAAGTTGAAGTAGAATTGGAGAGACCTAGATATTAGTAACTATTAACAATGTCACAAAGAGAAAAGGTAAAGTGATTATGAAACACTTAAAACTTGTAATAATATATTACTTGTGTATAGTCTAAAATCAAAAGAGAAGTGAGAGTGACTACTTTATACCTTAAAAATTAAAGTAGAATTAGATAGACCTAGGTGTTACTAACTATTAACAACCTCACAAGTGAAAATTGTTAATTCTTCAAAACCTTTATAAAAGATCTGATTTCATATACCTTTATGATACTTGAATACATGCTCATAATATTGTATAAAGCCTAGTTATAAATGTTTAATATAGCACAAGATATCTTACTATTATTTTTCTATATATATAATTATTAGATCTTTTTAACTACCATAAGTTACATTTTTTTCTTTTTCTTTTTTTTAACTAAAAAGTTTTGATTTTAACACACTTAAAATTTATGTAATTTTAACACCAACTACTTCACCACACAAAATTTATCATAATTTATTTTAAAAAATTAAAAGCATTTTTTTAGAAAAAGCACTCTTACCCATCTATAGAAACTATTATCCAATAATATTTGACATCTTTGCCAAATTTGGTCGAGAGCAACTATGAAAGAGCAAATGCCCATGAGTTTCCATGTCGCCCCAACGTAAAGCGGTGGGTTGTCCATGTGCCAAATTAACCGGGGATTAAAGCAGCACCACCAACACCGACACGATGTATTCTTAAATCTCAAATTCCTATCTACTCATAATGAGGATGAATCGGATGAATTTATAAAACTTAGATTCCCTTCTATTCAGAACAAGACCAAAACACTTTCAACATGTGATATAAGTCTCAAAAGTTTGCAAAGTTTTAGAGACATAACATAGGGACATATACTAGAGACATCCTAACACAATTTACCAAGGCCAAAGACCCTATGCTCCAACTAAATAAAATTGTTTCTTTTAAACAACCACAACCTAAATTTGTACTTTATTTATTTAAGTTAAAAACCAAAACATCAAAAATTAATATCGAAACCATAAATCCAAAATGGTGAGAAAAATGAAAATCATGCTTTATTTAAATTTGAGGCACCAAAATGTAAGATCATCATAGAATTCCTTTGGTTTATCTCCATTCTAGTAGCTGAGATAAAAAGCCTCATAATGCATTCATATCCTTTTATCTCAATCTTAGAGTAAACCTACTATGTCACGGCAATTTCATATTCAAAATTAATTCGTTGTCACCGTGGGCCGTCAAAACCATTTTTTTGGCCCATTACGTGTCAAATATAATTTGGAAACAAATCCGAGCATTGCGTGTCAAGTGCTCTTTCGTAAAAGAAAATCAATGATATGCAGATAGGTTATATTTATTAATTTAAAAAAATAAAAATAAATACAACTTCAAATCTACAGCCGCCTTAAACTTGAAGCTATGTTTATTATAATCTAGAAATTACTTAGTCAATTGTTGAAGTATGACTTAAATACTTTCTCTGATTTTCAAAACAGAAGTATGCCTTACATACTTTCTTTGGAATTAATGGACTCGGTAAACAAAGTTGACTTGTGATTCATACTTTTGAACAAGAAAAGTGATATTCAACTGCTTTGTTCAACTGTTTTATTTGTTGAAATAAATTACAATTTTGGAATGTGATGATATATATATATATATATATATATAATTTTTTTGTGCTTTAAATTATATTTATAAATTCAGAAATAAAAATTATTCACTTATCAATTAAACTAAAAGAACAAACCATATGGAAATTCAATTGTTCCACACCAATGGAGTCTGGAAGTCACAATCCCTGTTTTCCAGGAAGATGCGATGCTCGTAACTGATCATGAATTAAATGAATTGGAGACCCATCTGAAGACTGATTCCATGGACGGGTAATTATATCAAATGCACGAGTGATTCAGGAAAAGGGCAAAGGCCTTATCGGTCAACAGATCCTCTAGAAATGGCAATCCAACATGTATTACAAGGTTCGTAATGGCAATCTATAATCCAGTGCCGGTCAGAGACGTAACAGGTGCATGTTTGCGTAGAAATAAGTGAGCGTTTTCGAATAGTTGCTATCATACCCTTTAATAATTGCCCTCTCGCCCTCGCAATGATGATGTCAAAATTTTAAGTTTATTTATTAATTTTTTATAATCAATTGAAAAATATTTATTCAATTTTAAAAAATTTGGAATTATATTAAAAAAGGTCAACTTTGTTTAGCCAAGCTGATCGATCATGGTCAACAGCTCTAATAAAATAAGTCAACTTTGTTTAACCAAGCTGATCGATCATGGTCAATAGCTCTTTTGCACGCATTAATTTATAATCGACCTGAATTTATGGGAGTGGTTTAATTTGAGAGCAATCTTTTTTCTTGAGTTACTTTTTCAGAATGTTTTTGGGTGATGTAGTTTTGAATTTTAGATAGATTTAGAAGTTTGATTGATTTTCTGAACATCTAAGTTGATTTAAAATAGGACAAAATATTTGAAATAAAGTTTTGAAATACATAGAACTTTCATCCATACCAAAATCAAACTACCTTAACTGGATTCAAACCCATTTTTTTTCAAAAAAAGATTGCTCCATAATTAACTTACTAAATTTATTAATCTACCAAAATCACAGTCTTCATTTCTAGAATCACTCCACAATGTTCAATGGATAGAATCACTGCACGTGTAATTTAATAAGTCTTCCCAAAAAAGCAAACTTGGTCACAAACTCAGAATTTAGAAACCACAATGTTCAATGGGCGGATGCCACAAGGCATGTGGAATTTAAAGAAGCAAACTTGATAAACTTGGAATTTAAAGAAGCAAACTTGTGGAATTTAAACAATGCCATTGAGTGAGTTGCATTGAGTCTAATTCAAATGTTGACTTTACGCGCTGCAGTTCCGTGTGTTTTCGCTCACGCCCACTGTCTTGCGGCAGGTAGTCCAATTGGACTGTGTAGAGTTTTGTCCCATCGTGACATCATCACGACTATTTTCGTAAGACTTTCGATTTCTCCTCACCCAAATTGGGTTGTTTGTATCATATACCTGTGAAACAATCTCTCTGAAGCAAGTCATTCTATATA
>ML788967.1:343737-363313 GCA_009831015.1 Picea engelmannii
GCAGAAGATGAGGAGAAGGCAAGGAGACTCACTAAAGTTGGATTGTGGTGCATTCAATACAACTCCAGCGATCGTCCTTGTATGAGCAGGGTTGTTCAGATGTTAGAAGGGAATGGAGATGATGTGACCAATCCTCCCTTGCCCTTCAATTGCTTTGCTGAACCAGAAAAAGCTTTAGTATCTTCCGCTGTAAATTCTCTTTCAATTGAACTTGGAATCTAGGTTTCTATTCTAGACTCGCCTATTCAAACAAGGCTATACATTTTTGGAATCCATCCTCCATACCATACTTTGTGACAGTCAATGGCATGGATTCTGTAACTTGACTATGGAGGGAATGCACAAGCACTTGATAGGCCTGGCCTAGGTCTACGAAAAAATAAAGTTGTAAGTTTTTGGAATATAATCCAGATCGATGTGATGTTGTTAGTAACCCATTATTCATTATTGATAATTGTATGTGCTTCATATACCAAACCCACAAAAAACAGTATAAGTAATGTTTTATTAGTAATGGTTGCATCTTGGAGTGGACACGAATATTGAAAGTCAAGCATGAAAAGTAAAGTCAAAGATGAACGCGATTCCTGTGAAAGTCGAACAGGAATCGCGTTCATCCTTAAAAAGGCTATATCACGTGACATGAATAACAAGATCTTAAAACATTTAAATAACAAGTAACACGATCTTAAAACATTTGAATTAAAAAGTTTATATGGATAAAATTTGAATTAAAAAATTATATATAAATATTTTAATTATTAAAAAATATTTTCTATTTTTATTTTACAAGGATACTTTCTATTAAAAATAGATTAAGAGTCAATATCTCAATATCAAGAATCATACGATTTAAGTTAACTACTGGTTAGTTAAAGGTTGATTGAACTCATTTGTACATATGACCTAGGCTAATCTATTTATTGTGGTTATTTTAGATATATGTTACATGATGTGATAATACGATATTTGGATATATTATACTATATGATGTCAGTATTATTTATTTAACTTTGAAATTGCATCTTACTAATCTTATGTGTCAACATGCATGTGATCATATGTGAGGACGTCGATATGATGTTGGTATAATATATTCGATTCCATCTTGAAGGATATATACGTAGGATGATAAAGTAGATATACATAATTTCAAATTCATATATGATTTATGAGTTGATATGTATATGATCCCAATGGAATGTGGTTATTATGTTCATTCTCGTATGTGTTGTTGATCAAACCTATAGATTTGTTGGCTTTGTGGGAGACTAATGATGGAAACATTTTTCACTATTATATTGATAGCAAGTAGACCATCATTATTTTATAACATTATATACATGTCAAATTATTATATTGTTTAGCAAGAGTGTTGTGCAAGATACATGGGCTTGCCCACGTGATTACCATATGATGTAGCTCAATGTGTGGGTGAATGATGGATGCTAATGGGTAAGGACATAGAGACATCCATTCTATCTTCTAGGAAAAAAAAAACCCATGGGAGGGATGGAGGTATTTTCCCATTGAGTATCGTTAAGAATACCTTAAGATCATGGAAAGATGGGAGTAAGGTTCTAGGTTTCCTAAATAGATATTTTTAATTGCTTGGATGCTTGTCACACGATGATAGGACATAATGTATTTTTCCTACTTATGGAAGCCTTTTGATAGATGATTTGTGCCATGGAAAGTAGAGCTAAGATATATTGGTATGGGTGTAAGTGTCTAGCTCAAAGCATCCATGATGCCTAATCCATTTATGACATGTTATGTCCCTTTGTCTTGAGCATAATTGTTTTAATTGTGAAGAATTTGGGGTAGCAAGTAAAGTGAGTAAAATTATATATACTGAAGAAAAAATCAAATGACAATTTTCATATCCAGAAGTTGAAGAACCTCCTCATCCCTCTATTCCTAAATATTTTTAGTACTCCCTAAAGAGAGCATGGCTACTTTGAGAAAGTCTACAAGGGTATTTTTTTTCCGTTGTGGTATGGGTGAAAGTAATCTACTCGAAATATCCTACAAGATCCCTAGAAGCATTGATATGCTCCTCTAATTCTAAGTTCATGTTGCTTATGCTTCTTGAAATATACTCAATAACAAACTTTTAGTCCCCCTGAACCTACATTTTTTTTTTTATGGCTGGCGGAATCGACAACTAGTTGGGCACGTACTCACGTTACACATGGTCGTGTTATCCAGCTGCTACCACTATAACCTCCAAGTGTGCCCACGCTGCCCCACACACGACACACAAGTTTAGTTGGGGGGAGTTGAACTCGAAACCTCATGGAACTTCATATCACGACACTTGCCAATTGAACTGCTCCCCCGGGGGCTTCAAAAAAAGTTTGGAGGACATGGGGGTGGGATTTGATCCAATTATGTGTGCATGAGTCATGATATTATTTAATATAATATCTCTGGGTGCAACCACAGGTTCGACCACTACCTCAAGGTGCCCCCATGGCTCCAGGTTAGGCCCTCATGAGAATTGAACCTTTCCCAACGGTGAAAAACTCCTCGCTTTTCACCATTGGATCCAATCCCTTTGGGCCATGCACCTACATATTTTGGACTCCCTACTCCATAACTATTCTCATCCACAATTTTATTACCATGACTCATTATTTGTTCCCATGCCTAGATTGAATTCAAAATACTACTAGTGATTATATGATATATAACTCCACTAATAAATGGATTTCCTTGTGATGTGCCATGAAAAAAACTGATGATCTTGATTTTCCAATTTACGATACAACATTCTAGCTACTTCTCTAGAGAAATAATTTGTCAACATATGGATATCTGCTATAAGGAAAACACCTTCTAGCATAGGTTGTTAATGTTACAAGATTTGGAAAAATTATAATAAATAAAAAAAATTCCACTAAATCCTTTGCAATTGGTAGTAGAGTTTTTAGCACATGTTTTAATGGGTTTTCACTGTAACTAATTTTTTTGAGCAGATGGAGGTTTTATCAGAGGGTTTTTTCCCCTAGTATGCTTAAAACATGAAGGTGCACTATTCTACAACTATTTAATACAAATTATTGCATGTTATAGATTAGAAAGCATCAGTGCTCTAAGACCAAAGCGGAGCATTGGTGCACTCATACCTAAAAGAGGAGTCGTAGTGCACCCATATATTATAGGAGCATCATGGCCCATACCTAAAAGCGGACCATTGGTTGGCCCACACCAAAGTGAAGCACCAATGTTTGTGTGTCCACTCAAAAGTGAAGAATCAATGCTGGTGCACCCACATCAAAGTTGTGAAGCATTGATGTCGGTGCTCTAGGATCAAAGAGGAGCATCGATGCTCCAATGATAAAATATAGCACTAGTGGTACCAGATAATAAATCAATTACTAATTTATTATAAAAAAATATTTATACTTAATAATTTATTAACATTTATAGTAATTCCCTTTTTTTTGTTTTTAATATTTTTTATGAATACTTAATACTAATCTATTTAATTTAACAAATACATGATTACAAAATGTATTGATAGCATAAATTTTATTTTGAATATTCCAAGTATTAGTTCTTACCCTTCTTTATTAATGAAGCTTTGATTTACAATTAGAAAAATGAAAATACTTGCATAATATTAAACAAAAATTGTAATTCTGATTATTTGAAATAAAAATTATACTTAGAAGTATGCGAAACAAGACATTAGAAATAAACATAAGAGTAATATTATGAAAATGTACAATAACCAATATTGATATATGAAGCATTACAAAATAGTAATGATATTGAAACTAGACATACAAAACCACAGTGAGTGTCAAACCACTTAGGCCACTTAATGAGTGGATCTCTTGTAATTACAAAACCACTCAATTGTTACATGAATTTCTTTTTATGAAAACTCTCCAAAACCACTCATCCCCTAGAGGTAATATGCCCAAAGTGGAGAATCAATTCTCTCATAATAAAGAAGAGCACAAGTAGCTTTGGTGCTCCAAGACAAAATTGGAGCATTAGTACTCCTAGACAAAAGAGGAGCATAAATGCCCCAAGAACACTAGGCACAACATTGTGTAGGTTGAAGGAACTCATGAAATTGCAAGAAAAGGGAGTTGAAAACCCCTTTGGACATGCTCCCATGCTACAAAAAAGTGTTCCACTTTCTTGGTCAAGCTTTCCCCTCATTTGCTAGCCATACTTTTTGTTATAAACCCTACACAAATCCACTATTGACTTGCAAATAAAGGAAAAACACTTAAACCAATTTAAAAAAAAACTAGCAAAGCCAACTAATAAATAAGGAATAATATTAAGAAATCGAAAATTATATATATAAAATCAATAATGGGGATATTCAACCATGCTACACAAAAATGTACCACTTTCTTGGTTGAAATTGTCCCTCATTTGCTAGTCATATATGTTGATCTAAAACCCTAAAATAAATCCACCATTAACTTGCAAAATAGAGGCACAATCCTCAAACCAACAAAAAAAAGCAAAGCTAGCTAAGAAATTAGGAACAATAGTGGGAAATGGAAAATAATAGAAACAAAATCAATAATGGGAAGATATGAAATAATGAAGAGGAAAAAATGGGTTACTTGGCTGCAATTCTCTTTATCTTTCCTCGTATTGCATGGATATTTGTATTGCACTCTCTTGTAGACCCCCCTCATATTTATCTTCTCTCATAGGAAATGAAGAAATGAAACAAAACCTCATTTTTTCCTCTTTTTAAGAGTCATATTTAGGTTTTTCTTTCCTCTTTTAATAATTTAAAAAACATAATTGAATTATTGTTTGGTAATTTGGTGTATTAGGAGCATTGGTGTGCCCATAACTAAAGAGAAGCAATATTATACCCACACATTATAGTAGCAATTGTCTACCACACCTTAAAGAGGAACACCAGTGCACCCATACCAAAGAGAAGCACCAATGCTCCAATATCACTAGGTAAAAACACTATGCCACATAGAGAAACCTCATGAACCTACAAATAAAGGGAGGTGAAAACCCTTATGGATATGTACCCATACTACACAAAAAAAGTATCATTTTTTTTCCAAACTTACCTCTCATTTTCTACCCATATATGTTGATGTAAAACTTAAAATAAACCCACCATTAACTTGCAAAATAGAGGAAAAACCATCAAACCAACAAAACAAAACAAAGCAAAACCAACTATAAAATTAGTAAAATTTGTGAGAAATGGAAAAATAGAAACAAAGAAAATAATGGGAAGAAATGAAATAATGAAGAGGGGAAAAAGGGGTTTCTTGGCTACAATAATCTTTGTCTTTCCTTGGATTCATGGGTATTTTTATTGCACTCCCTTGTACATTTATCTCCTCTTCCTCTTCTCTCTTCCATAACCATGTGAATGAAGAAATGAAGCAAACACTTTCTTTTTCTTATTTTTAAGAGTCGTCTTTAAGTTTTTCCCACCTCTTTCAATAAGTTAAAAATTAATATGAATTATTTTTCAATGCTTTGGTGTATTAGGAGCATTGGTGCACCCCTACCTAAAGAGGATCACCCGTGTGCCCACACCTTATAGGAGCACTAGTGCACCAACACGTTAAAGAGGAATCCTAGTGTGCCCATACGAAAGAGGAGCATTGGCGTTCCAATACATAGGTGGAGTACTAGTGTATTTTTGGGATATTGGCGCTTTGGTGCACATGGGTCATGAAGCACCAATGCTACTAAACCAATGTGGAGCATTGTTGTGCTAGGACAAAAGAGGAGCACTAATGTATTCTAGGGTTGTTGACATTTTGGTGCACATCAATATGGAAGCACTTGTGCACCTAGACCAATGTAGAGCACCAATGTGTCTTCACCAAAGTGGAGAATCGATGTCTTTTTGGCATGTTTTTGCTTCAATGTTCTTGTAGCCATGAAGCACTGGTGCTTTTGATATTGAAGCACACTAATGTGTAGAAATTTAATGACAAAATCAACATGCACTAAATTCTGTCATACACTTAGCAACCTAGAGATAACTGTCATCTATGAACTCTGAAATGTATAAACCCACATTCAAAAAATATTATGAGCATAAATACACATTGCAAATCACTTTTGCAGTGGAATAAACAAAATGAACAACAATTACACATCCATGTAAAACTCAAAAATTTAGGCTATGCCAGGGAAAACCCCAATGTGGGGAAACCCAATGAGAGAGAGATCTTTTATTATCTTTAGGAAAGTTGTATCAACAGAAAATAACAAAACCCAGCAGAAGAAAACCACTTACAACCACAAAACTTCCCTTCAAAATGTTGTCCAGAAAACTGTGCTCAGTGAGTTGTATGGCCTGTACATTGCAGCTATACCAGCACACATAAAATGTGCCAAAAATGTACTATACAAACAACAGCCTAAAAACACCCCCAACAACAAGGAAAAATACCAGCAAGTACCTCGATTTACTTGCAACAAACGAGTCTCAAAATTTGTGCCCCTTTTCTCTATTATATGGATTGTATGGATCCATACAGTACAACCTCCAAAAAAAATAAATCTCCAACTTAGTGACACAACAAATTTTCTTGGGATTAGTGCCCTCTTTCCTCTTAGGAAATATGCTCAGTTTCTTCCCTTTCCTCTTCAAGCTATCTCTCTCTCTCTCTCTCAATCTTCTTCCTCTCTTCTTCTTGTCTTGCACACTACCCTAAGTATTCTCTTATAATCTGAAAGTGACCCTTCATATTATCCAACCCTAAATCCAATGGCCAAGATCTAATCTTTCCTTTACAAGATCAAGGGACATGATTCATTCCCTCTAAAATAAATCATTTAATATATTAAAGTACAATTTCACTTTATAACATAAGTGCACTTTATGAAATAAAGTCACTTTAATATTAGAAGGTACACTTCATTAAAAAGTCACTTTAATAAAAGAACCACTTTATCACAGCTTTATAAAAACCCATTTACAAAGTCAAGTGCCTAGTAGTGTAAACATAAGGTTACATCCGCATACAAGAAAAAACATGTGGAGTACCTCCCGAGCTACAAAATCTAACACTCCCTCTTAGCGAGGGAAGTAATCGCTGCCATCATCATCATCATCCGATACCATCACACTGTTCGCAGTAGGATCTCCCTCTAAACCTGGAGCCATCCTCAACACCTGTGCATAACTTGAACTAGAAAACATCTTCCTAACATCTATTATGAAACCTGAGCTCATAGGAGAATCCACTCCACCCTGAGAATCGGTTCGATCACACCAGTTGAGCCTCCTGCCGGTGCTCAGAAGAGACTCCCTCGCTTCTCTCAGAATGAAAGACTGAATCCTTGGGACCACCACAGTCTCATGAGCCTTTTGCTCCTCATCCAACCCTAAATCATATCCTGAAGGTTGTCCTCGCAACATGTATAACCTATCCACTCGATCACCAATCAGTTTTGGTTCAACCGGTTCCATTCCCTCCCTGTAGATAAATACATGTCTCCTCTTGAACAATGTACAATATCCAACATCCTCCAAGGCTAATACTGAGAGCAAGTTAACCCTCAACCCTGGAACAAAGAGAATTCCATCAAGCTCCAGGAATCCTCCATACTCGAGTCATAATATAACCCTTCAAACTCCATGTACAACTTGCACCATACCTCCTTCACTCTCCACCATCCGGTCAAGACCTGTCTCTGTGATAATAAGGAATACTCACCAGATTACCGTCATGTGACAAGAGGATCCACTGTCAATAATCCATCTGATATCACCCCCAAATCCTCCACTACCGACATTGGATACTAGAGTAACCAAAGAAAATTCCTTATCAAACTTGGAATAAAAGTTCTACATGGCCGTTGTAGCAGCTGTATCAGGCCCCTCCTATTCCTTCCTCTTATTCTTGTTCTTAGGACAATGAAAAGCAAGGTGCCCCAACTGGTTACAACAATGACATATTAATTTACTCAAGTCCCTCCCGAAATTTCCTTTCTTATTTCCCTTTACAACAAGAGCAACATTCTCCTCAACTCTGTCTTCCTTCTGAGCATTACTATGAGACCCCATGCAGATTTCCTCCTAAGTGAATTCTTCCCACAACCTGCTCCAATCTAGAAAATTTTCTAGACCCACCACAAACTTCACAAAGACATCCCATTCCTTTGTGAAGCCTTTCAAGCCTATCCTCCCCAAGTTGGTTTCCGAGATGATCTCTCCCAGTGAAACTAACTCTTCTTTAACTTGGGCTAGCCAGGTAAGATAGGATGCAACATTCTCACCCCTAGCCATTTTTGAGTCATGTAACTTATCTTTCAAGGCCATCTTCGAGTTGACATTCTTAGCCTCAAATAAATTATTCAAAGCTTCCCACATCTTATAAGATGTCTTGTTCTCAGACATATGTGGAATGAGTGGCTCCTTCACACCATCTAGAATGATCCTCTGTGCTTTGGCCTCCTTTACCTCATGAAAATCCAGAGCAACTAGATGTGTTGTGGGAGCCACAACAATAGAATTACCATAGTTCCAAATCTTGTTCTCCTTGAGAACAACTGACATCCAGACCTTTCATTACAAATAGTTGGAAATTCCTTCCAACCATTCCTCAAATCTAATGCATGCAACCATATTCCCTGTCATTATTCAAACAAAACAACCAACTAGTTTTCCCCTTTCAAACCTTGCCCAAAAATTTCACTGCTCACTGTAACTCAGAGCCAAAGCTCTGATACCATGTAGAAATTTAATGACAAAATCATCATGCACTAAATTATGTCATACACTTAGAAACCTAGAGATAATTTTCATCTATGAACTCTGAAATGTATAAACCCACATTCAAAAAATATTATGAGCAAAAATACACATTTCCAAGCACTTTTGCAGTGGAATAAACACAATGAACAAAAATTACACATCCATGTAAAACTCAGAAATTTAGGCAATGCCAGGGAAAACCCCAATGTGGGAAACCCAATGAGAGAGAGATATTTTATTATCTTTAGGAAACTTGTATTAGCATAAAACAACAAAACCCAACAGAAGAAAACCATTTATAGCCACAAAACTTCCCTCCAAAATGTTGTCAAGAAAATTGTGCTTAGTGAGTTGTACGACCTGTACGACCTAGTTGTACCAACACACAGAAAATGTGCCAAAACTATACTATACAGAAAATAACCTAAAAACGTCCCCAACAACAAGGAAAAATACCAACAAGTACCTTGGATTGCATGCAACAAACTAGTCTCGAAATCTACGCCCCTTTCCTCTGTTGTACGGATTGTACGGATCTGTACCGTACGAACTCCAAAACCATAAAAAATCTCCAACTCAGTTACACAACAAATTGTCTTGGGATTTGTGCCTTCTTTCCTCTTGGGAAATGTGCTCAGTTTCTTCCCTTTCCTCTTCAAGCTATCTCTGTCTCTCTCAATCTTCTTCCTCTCTTCTTCTTGTCTTTCACGCTACCCTAGGTATCCTCTTATAATATGAAAGTGACCCTTCACCTTCTCCAACCCTAAATCAAATGGCCAAGATCTAATCTTACCTTTACAAGATCAAGGGACATGATTCATTCACTCCAAAATAAATCACTTAAAAAATTAAAGTACAATTTCACTTTATAACATAAGTGCACTTTATGAAATAACGTCACTTTAATATTAAAAGGTACACTTCATTAAAAAGTCACTTTAATAAAAGAACCACTTTATCACAACTTTATAAAAACCCATTTACAAAGTTAAGTGCCTAGTAGTGTAAACATAAGATTACATCCACATACAAGACAAAACATGTGGAGTACCTCCCGAGCTACAAAAGTTAACATAACACACCATAATGATTTAGGCGTACTTGATCCGGATTTATGAGAGAAACAAAATGAAATCTCATATCTATAATATTAACACAGATACACAGTGAATAATAACAAAGATACAATAAAACTTGGCTTCTATTAAATAAGAAATATGCTGAAACTATAAAATGAAGACTGAAACAAGCTTGCTAGAATGGTGGTGGCTTATCTCTGAGAAGAGATGTGACGACTTCGCTCATTCACAAGAAGATGAGTACAATGAGGATCCCAATTCATTTTTACATCAAACATGAATTCCAAAACCCTAAACATCCAAAAACCTAACCCTAGGAGATGAAGTGCCAAAAGTCATGTGGGCCCCATTGGGATAAGTTGGTACATCAACTTCCCGGGGTCGTAACTTTTGCATATGATATTTGTTTTAGGCGCACGATAGCCTATTGGAAAGTTATATCCGAGGACTACACATTTTTCTATCACGCTTGACTCTATTTATTTTTTGACTGTGGTGGGCCCAAAAAACTCCGTTTAGAGCCTTAAAATAACCACAGAAGTTTAGGACCTGAAAAGCTAGAAAAAAACTGCCAAGATGAAAAATGAAACTTCCAAGATGACATATGTATGCGAGCCAGTTGGAATAGGTGGGTGGCCACCGATATCCACCCGGATCAATCCTCCCCCCTTAGGAAGCAATGGTATCCATTGCATTGAGTTCCCCCATCAGATGAGGAAATTTCTACAGAATTTGTCCTCGGGTGAGCCACTTGGCTTGGTGCATGAGCTACTCTACTTTGACAACATGATAGAACTGAAAATTTTGTTGGTGAGTGCCTTTGACCTGTGTTTCCATGATCTAATCATTGGATTCATGTTCCATGCATTCAGGGTTGAGCTCTGTTGGTGTCAACTATTCTGCTACCTATGAGGTGTCCAATAATGGTGGAAAGTATGGCCGAAGGAGGTCCACATTAAACAATGGGTGCAAGCCAAGGAAGGGGGGAGTGTTGACCTCAAAAGAATTGTCACCCACAACCTTGGTGATTGTATAAGTTCCATCGTGGAGTGGACAAAGCTTTTGATGGGGTCCTATAAGGTATTCTTTCTGCAAGTGTAGCCAAACTTTATCTCCCACATGAAACTTGTGTGGCACCCAGTGTTGATCATGGCACTACTTGTACTTGACATTGAACTTTTGCAAAATATCCTAAACCTATTGGTGGATGTGCTTGATTCGTTCAATGAACCGAGTGGATTTATTGGCTTCAGTTTGAACATGGGACAATTCTATCTGTGTGGGCGCAAGGGGTAGTGCAACATCCATGGGACCCAATGGTTGAAATCCCAACCCCACCTAAAATGGGTTGTGGCCAGTGGAGCTATGTATGGATGTCTTGTAACTGTGCTGAACATAGGGAAGAACATCATCTAATGACCTCTGTTGTGATGCTCTTCTTCTAGGCGACCATGATATCCATCTTGGAAAATCGATCAACAAACAAGAAAACACAGTCATTTCCCTGCTTGTTTGAAGGAAGGCCTGACATGTATTCCATCGAGATGGATTCCCAGGGCCTGTCAGGAGTAGGTAGAGAGGTGTACATGCCTTGTTTCTTAATGACTAATTTGGCAATGGCACATGCCATGTAGGAAGTGATATACTTGTTGACATCTTGTCAAAGTTTCAATCAATAGACATGTTGCTGCAACATTGCCACTATCTTCTCTATGTCGAAGTGTCCTTCCACTCAACTGTAGTGAGATTCCCAAATCATATTCACTTGATCTCTTGATGGAGTATAGAGATGACCTATATGGCACAAAAACCCATCTTGTAGATGAAAATTAGTGACAACTATGTTTTTTCCCAACATCTGGCAGGTAGTGGTGAATTCAGGATCTCACTCATAGAGTTGGGGCCATCCAGAGGTCTCATGTATGTAGGAGTTTATAACCATGGTTAGAGAGAAAACTGGATGTCCACTAAGGAAGTCGAAAACATGGTTGGTTCTCCATGTCTTATACTTGATGTTGAGATGGAGCTACTGCAAGTATGTCAACCACTTCTGATGGCGATCATTTTGAAATTTGGCTTGTGTCTACATGAACTGCAGAGGCTTATGATCAATGTGGATGACTGTCTCCTTCCCGAGAATGTAATGCCTCCACTGGTGACAAGATGTTACAATGGAGCACATTTCTTTGTCGTAAGTGGGGTACTTACATAAAATATATGATAGTGTCTCACTATTATAGGCCACACAATGTCCATTATGAGTGATAATTGTGCCCACAACATAGTATGAAGCATCAGTCTCAATCTCAAATGGATGTTGTAGGTCGAGTAATGAGAGCACTGGGGTTGAGAACAAGCACTACTTCAAATCATCGAACTTTTGTTGCGACTGGACTCACATAAATTTTTACTTTCCACTGCCCCTAGTCACTTGGCTAAGGGCCCATGTAATGTGGGAGAATCCCAACATGAACCTGCGATAGAAATTGTCAAGGCTTAAGAAGCTCCAGAGCTCAGTGAGTGTGGTCAGGGCTGGCCAGTCACGGATGACCTAGATTTTGGCTGGATCGACATGCAACTGATTCTCATCAACAATGTAGCGTAGGTACTGGACCCTCTTCATTCCAAAGGAGCATTTTTCCAAATTTGCATATAGTTTGTGTTGCTGCAGAGTGTGTAGAACCTATTGAATGTGCTGCAAGTGTTCCGCCCAATTCTTACTGAAGATTAGGATGTCATCCAAATACACTACCACAAAATAATTTTTGAAAGGCTACAAGATATCATCCATCATCCTCATGAAAGTTGTTGGGGAATTTGTCAAGCCAAAGGGCATGACCAACCATTCAAAAATACCTTCTTTGGACTAGAAGGCAGTATTCCATACACCAATCTACTCTATTGGGACCTGGTGATAGCCGAACATTAGATCAATCTTACTAAAGTATTTTCCCCCCCTTGAGTTGGTCAAGGAGATCGTCAATTTGGGGAATGAGGTACATGTTCTTGACTGTGATTTTATTTATGGACCGGTACTCAATGTAGAGTCTCTAGGACCCATATTTCTTCTGCACAAGCACAATTAGGCTTCCACAAGATGATGAGCTTGGGAGGATGTGCCCATTTTTTATCAGATCTTGGATTTGGTGCTTGATTTCCTCATTTTATGACAGATAGCGATGATAGATTGGCCCATTAGGTAGTAGTGTGCCGGGGGTCAGATCGATCGAGTTATTGACCTAATAGTGCAGAGGTACCTTAGTGGGTGAGGAGAAGATGTCTTTGTATTCTTCCATGACCTTATCCACTTTCTTCTATTATGTGGAGAGACCTGTCGCGGAGCCCATGGATGAATTTTGTATGCATTGATGGTTTCTCCTTATTTTTTTTCTAGAGTAACACCAGTTCACCCTTTTGAAAATTATTTACGGTTGCATTCTGATCAAAATGTCTTTTGATACTTTGTTGTCTCTAAGAAGTTCTATTCAAGGCCTTACTTCATTCTTCCTCCAATTTCAATAACCAAGTCACTCTATTTTGCATTGGTGAACTATCTTCTGCATTCTCTGTATCAACTACAAAAGTCAAGGCATTTAGCTCGAGGATAATTGGATTTTTTTCTTCTTTCCCATAAACCAATGTGTACTGAGACATCCTAATGTTGTCTTTCAAAGTCATTCTTCTCGCCCACAAAGCATCAGTCAAATTCAAATGCCAATTTCTTTGGTTCTTATCAATAGTTTTCTTCAATATATGAATGAGTGTCTTATTAGTGGATTTTGCAAAACCATTCCCTTGTGGATAATAATTTGATGACTGCCCCATAACAATCCCATATTCTCCACAAAATTCTATAAATTTTGAGCCAATGAAAATCGAGCCATTATCAATGATGGATTTTTTTGGGACACCGAACCTTGACAAAATATTATCTTTGAGGAACTTAATTAACTCTTCAGAATCAAACCTTTTTAATGCCACTACTTATGGCCACTTTGTAAAATAATCTGTAGCGGTGAGGATATATATATGTCCTTTGATTGAATTTGGATTTATTTGTCCAACGACATCGAGTCCCCATTGGGAAAATGGTTGTTCTACAAATATAGGTTGTAATGGCATTGCATATTTTTTCATTTTCCCTGAAAGTTGTTGACAAGATACACATTTCCTTATGAGTCTTCAAAAACTGATGGCCAATAAAAACTAACTCTTATTATCTTATGGGAGGTTGCGGTAGGTGCAAAATGTCCACCACATATTCCTTCATGGAATCCTTTCATCATTTATTGAGCTTTCCTTTCATCAACACACCTCAACAATATACCATCATAGTTCCTCCTGAACAATATATCAGTAATCAACACATATTGACTCGACTTCATCTTCAATGTTCTTCGCTCTTTAGGGTTCATGGTGACTGGAAATTGACCAGACCTCAAGTAGACTACAATATCTCTATACAACTCTGAATCTTCCATGGGTTCTCCTACTGAGATTGAAATCATTCCATCCAAAGAATCACTATTTGCAATGATCTTACATAAAACCTATCCTTTAACTCCCTTTAAAGGTTTAATTTCAATATCATATTCTTGAATCTTCGCCAGCCCATTTTCTCATTTTCCTTCTCTCAATTTCTGATTTAAAAGCATCTTCATAGGAGAGGATGGAACATACACAATGACATAAGAATTTAGTATGTAAAGTGCGCCATCACTTTCACAAGAGATAGGGTTTGCTTCTCAAATTTTGAATATCTCAATTCATAATCATGAAGGGTATTGCTCATGAAGCTAATTGGTAGTTCTTCACCCTTGGTATTTCTCCGAGTAAGAATAGATGAAACAACTGTTTCTGTAGTGAACGAATAAATGATGAAATCTATTTGAAAATCTGTGCTAATGAGGACTGGAGCTGTAGTGATTGCCTTTTTGATATTATTAAAATTTTCTTGTGTATCCGTGGTCCATTCAAACCTTTGGTCCTTTTTTAACAATAAATTGATCAGTGTCATAATACTTGCATAGTCAGGGACAAATCTTTGTACAAAGTTGATCTTGCCAAATAATGATTGAACTCCATTCTTAGATGATGAGGGGTTGAGTTCATTTATAGCTTTAAATATTTCTGGATCTATATAGATTCCTTCGATGCACAAAATATGACCCAATAGTTTTCCCTGAGTTACAAAAAATAAACATTTCTTTAGATTTAAGGAAACACCATATAACCTACATATGTCAAAAAATTTCCTCAGGTGATGAATGTGATTTCTCTTTGTTTTTTAGTGTACTATTAATTCATCTTGATAATTCACCATGAAATTTCCTATCAACCCCTCGAAAGCATGATCCATAGTCCTCTGAAATGTAGCTCCTGCATTTTTTAAACCAAAGGGCATCCTAGCATATGCATATGCATATGTCTCCCAAGGTGTTATGAAAGTTGTCTTTTCTCTGTCTTCTTTAACAACGAAGACTTGATTACACCCAAAAAAACCATCTAACATGGACATGCAAGCTGATCTCGTGACTTGTTGGAGAATAAACTCCATGTTAGGCAAATGATAATTATACTTTAAGCTTGATTTGTTAAGATCCCTGAAATATACACACATACGGATATCCCCAGTCTTATTTCTTACTATCACAGGGTTTGAAAGCCAATCAGAATGTCTAATGGGGTATATTGTTCCATCCTTCTTTAATTTCTCCAATTCAACCTTTACCAGTGGTTTTAATTTGGGGTTCATTATCCTTATCTTCTACTTGGCAGGCTTTGCCCCTTATCTCAAGGGAATAATATGTTGCAATATTGTTTTATCATATGCCTTCAAATCATCATAACTCCATCCGAACACATCAAGGTATTCTTTAAATAGTGCGACATATTGATCAACTTCGTCAATTCTGCAATCAACTCCCAAATTGACGTATTTTGGGGAACTATCAGTTCCAATATTATTTTTTCTTCTTTCTTGGACCTTTCAGAGCGATGCTTCTTCCAGGAGGTTTTTAGCATGATCGTCTCTTGTAAAAAGAGACTCAGATTGAATACAATTCCCCAGGACAACATTTATATGATTGTCCTCATCTTTATCATCATTCATAATTTTTTTTTCCAATTCTTCATCATTATCAATACTTGTAAATACTCATGATTACCAGGTACATAAGGTTGGAATATTATTCTTACTTGAAAATATGTTTTTCTCTAAACATCATCTGGGTTTGACAGTGAGGCCGCAAAATCTAATGAATCTGCCTTCTAATTTTTTTCCCTTGGGACGAAAGAAATGTTGAAAGAGCTGAAGGATTTAATCAATTCATTAACTCTTTTGAAATATAACTTGATTCTTTCTTTTTTAATATTATACGTCTGGGTAACTTGATTTATTACCAGCTCAAATTCGCCTGTCACAATTATATGATCTATCTTCATTTCTTGTACGAGAATCATTCCCTGAATCAAAAATTTGTATTCTGTCTCATTATTGGTACATGCAAATTCAAGTCTGATAGCATGTGGATGCACAATATTTCCTGGGTTTACAAGGAAAATTACAACTCCACTCCTAGAACTTGAGTAAGCTCCATCAAATGACATCCTCCAAAAACCTTCAAACTAATGCTTTTGGTTTTTCATATCTTGAATTTGCTCCATGTCTTCAATCTGATCCATGTCTAGGATAGCATAGTTTCCAATCCCAACATATATATAATCTTCCATTAGTTAATTATCCTTCTTTTTGAAAGAGAAAGGTATCCTAGGTTCATGAGGGACCTTAATCATTTCTCTTTCTTTATTTGGCAACATCATGCAGCTTCCATCGTTCATTATGTATCCTCCAATCATAGACGACCAAACTCTTCTTAAAACAACTCCATGTGCAGGAGGAAGGTCTACCATAACAATATGGGGAGCCGCCATGATCCAAGCATACACATATTTTATTTCTCCATAAGCTGGTACTTGTCTGGAATCAATTGCATATATACTTTCACCAGTCTCATAATATTTGGTGCCACTCATGCCCAATGCGCCCATGACCACCAGTGGCATAATATTATTGGTCGTGCCAGTGTCAGCTAAACAATTATGAAGTGAAACCTGATTATTTAAATTGAAATATAAAAAGGTGGGATTTTAGCTCTCAACTTTACAGTTGATGTGTTCTATCTTTGTTTCAGACTTATAACAATAACCTCCATTTTTCCAGATGGATCATCCAACAATCTCAAAATATTTTCCCTTTGTTGAGGGATCTTTACCACTTATGTAAAAGGAAGAGTTATACTTAGCTTACTCAAGTCCTCTACAACATTGTATTTCATTTGGGTAGGGTTTGATGTCAGGTGTGGCTTCTTTCTTCCAACACTATCTATCACATTTTCATTTCCCTTTTTCTCATTGACCTTTTCTTTATCTTTTTCCTTTTCCTTTTCAGAATCATTTTTATTCTTGGATTGATTTACAAACGCTCGTGTTTGGGAAACCTTCTCTTGCGAGTCATCCCAGATGGGGTGCCACGTAGCGGAAGGAGGCCACACAACTCTCCCATGATTTCAGCCATAAATATGGCCATTCGTCATCCTTCACCTCAGTCTTGAATGGAGGGCGATCTTAATTAATTACAGAGAAAGGGAGGACAACTCCCTCGAGTCGGGTTAATGGCAGTCTTGTGGATTAATGGTAGGAGGCAGGTGAGTACAACGGTCATGTTCACCTTGGGGATATCTCTCCCATTCAGCCTTGGCTAGAATTATTTTTCCTTCAAGCTCTGTCATCTTGCTCGCGCTGAGAATTGGATTATTGTGTAGTGGGTTCTCTTGGCAGTAATTCAGTGGATTATTCACCCCCTGGCTCAACCATTCTGAGAGAGATAGGTAAGCTGAGACATGGACCTTCCTAGTACAAATGCTCTTCTCAACAAAGACTCCTGCAACAACTGGAACAGACCCTGTCCATTTCCAGGACTCAACACACCACGAGGCCATGAACTCCACCGATGGCATATGTCGAGGAGGAATTTTTGGAGGAACCAATTCAGGTTCCACCAGAATATCTCCTGTACATGGTCCTAGATGATTACTTATTCCCCAGCACCAAAAAATATAATACAGGTACCCAGACTATCATGGAAGGTGCCACATGCGTTTTTGAGGAGGAATTCCCGAAGGAACTCCTCCACACGGATCCAGGCGCTTCCCTCCAGGACAACACCATTGAAGCTGATGCAGGAGTTGAGGTGGTCAAGGATGAATCCACTGAAACCACACAGGAGAACTTCCCCATCTTGGCGCCTCCACTGCTAAATGCAATTCCAGAATTCAACCAACTCCCCCCAATCTCTTCACCCTGGAGCAACTGGAGCTCATTTTTGATCTTATAAGCTACATGGTGGGCCAACTACATAGGGACACCCTCATTAGAAAGTGGATTGACATTCACTTCGATGCATTCTTGAATGCATTGTCCAAGGAGAATTTCCCGTCCTGTGCGTAACCCTTCGTGCCACGAACCAACAATGACACTCTCCCTAGAGCTTCAAATGATAGATCCCCTAGTGCCAATGATTAGCTTCTTGTTATTCTGTACTGGTACTCTGCATAATTCCTATCTAGTTGTCTGTACTGGGACTCTGCATAATTCCTGTCTAGTTTTCCTTTTTCAACAATTGTTAGTTTATTCTAGCTTGGAAAGACAGATCTGTCTGGAAAAACATCCACCACTTGCTCTAGTTTCCAACTGGTAGGGAATGTGGCAGATGTATTTTTTGGCTGAAATTATAACAAGTGACCACCTATTTCGGTTTACACTAGTTTGGAAAAACAGGTGGCAGGCCAATGACTTGTGTCTTTTTTGTACAGTGACAACACAATAATAGGATTTACAACTTTTTATTTACAAAAAAAAAACATTCTCTTGCAAGTCAGGGTCATTGTCGCCTTCTTCAAATATATACATGGTCGTCTTCCATCCATCCATCTGTACAATTTTAGAACTTTCATCAGGTAAATAATCGTTCCCTTGCTTAACCATTTTCTCATCATATACATCATCTAGAACAACTACATTTGGGATTGGTTGCGAGGAACCCTTTGTCTTTGTGGATTATCAATGTATTCAAACCTCACTCTTTTTTCTTGGGGAGGGTTCCTTCTTTGCTCTTGGACTGACATTCTCAGATTTTCTACATAATTATCCCCCTTTCTTAATATGTTTATCTCATTTTGCATTTTCCTGATGGTTCTATTCATTTGTGCAATTTCAATTCGTTGCTTAGTTTCTTGTGCTACAACAGGGTCTACCTTCACATCTCGTATGGTTCCCCTAAAAAATCCTCCTCCAATTGTTTGATTTTGGATCGGTTGTGGATTCCTCTCTTCGTTCTTTCTTGATCTAGAGGCTCCTTGATCATAAATATTTATGCCTCCTAGTTACATCTATACTTTTCCCAAGATAATATCGAGGTCAACACTTGTCTCAATCATAATTTCTTCCATTTCAGTGGCCTTAATCATTTCTTCCTCCAAGGTATCCATCTGGGATGTGCTGATAGTATATTTTACATTTGGGGGCATCACATTCTTGTAACAAGCAAGTATCACTGGGTCATTAGGTATTTTATCTTCTAGAATCTTACTCAAGGTTTTATTGAACCTGAGATTAAGATATCGTATTCTCTCATTATTCCTCCAACCAATCTGGGTAAAATTAGTGAGAAGGGGATGATATGCTACTGGAGGAGCGAACATAGTCA
>ML788967.1:386356-400894 GCA_009831015.1 Picea engelmannii
TGTGTGGCCCCTTTACTCCATATGTGAGTCAAGTCGGCAAGCTATCGTCAGCCTGCATCACCAATAATCATGTCAGAAATGTCGACATCAAATCATCAAGTCAAATGAAACATCATAATAAACATATCAACCCAAAAGCACACTCCCTGACTCAGTCCGGAGTCCAAGGGGGTTCTACCGATGCCTCTTCATCCTCAAGGTCGAAAACCCTGCACACTCAACAAAACTGAGTCAATAGCACCCGTCTACATCAAATAGTAACACATCATGTCATCTGTCAATCACATCATAATCAAATATAAACGGTCTAACATAAAAAGGGTCCAGATCACTTGCAAGCAAGTGTCCTCAAATAATAAGTGTTCTTAGTGCGCCAGAGCAGGATGTTACAGAAGGATGCGAGTGACATGTGAGGAAATAATACTGGTTCCTTATAAGGAGACTATGTCTAGCATCAAACATGGGCATTTGGAGAAAAAAACATCCTTTAACAAATTTATCACCACAGAGGCCAAACATCGTTCACTAGGGAGTTTTGAAGCAAGTGGTCTAGCAGACTTTGGGCCAAATATGTTGAGGAAAAGCTGGGAAGGTACCCTGAAACTCAGAAGTAAAGAGAAGCCAAGTTCAAAGATGACGAAAAAATATCCAAAGCCCGATCTTCTCCCTTCTATAAGTGTTTTATTTAGCCCTCATCTTGTTGGGGGTGGGGCTTATCCGCATTACTGTTAGTTATATTTATCAATAGAATTAACACATGTTTTAATTCTCTCTTCTACGAGAGCTATGATAAGTAATCCTTTCATAGAAGCTGTGGTAAGCATTCTTTTCATACTTATTGGTACATGCTTTGCACAAGCATCTCATTGATCTATTTTGATTATTTGTGGACATTAAAACAAATTCAATTTTAATTTTGATTCTCTTTATCTGACCAAATTAGAGAGAAGATGCTGTGGAGAACATTATTTCACAATATGCCAGAAGTTGTGTAGATCTAATTCTGTATTCATTTTTCTCACTTGTTTTAGTAGAGTCCTGGTTTGGACTGAAAATTTATGATTGTTTAGTTTAGGGTTTTGAAAACTGTTGGTGTATCTACACCTTTATGTTTTATGTTTACTTAGGTTCAAGGTTTTAATTTTACTTAGCTTAAGGGCTACTAGGTTGTTAGAAGGGCTCATGGGTCCGGATATATTCCCCCCTATTATTATTGTAATATAGGTGGGGCAATTGCCCCGCACCTGACTGTGATATGGCCGCTAGTGTAACAACATCCACCCACTATGTTCTGGACCCCCCTCCCCCAACAATATCAATCCATTAATCAATTTGTCCTACTAATCCACCTGGCCTCATTCAACTCTACTTGTTTCCTTCCCGCTCCCATTACCTTCTTGCATTAAATATAGAAATAAATTTGTGCAACGCTGAATTCTGAGCTGATTAAGTCGTGGAACGTGTATGAGTTGGTAGAGAGGTAAAAGAAAGCATCATCTAAAGGTCCTATCCTAGCGATGTAGTCTGAATTCCTAAAAGTATCTATATTTTCTTACTAAGAGTACAATATACGAATTCTAATGTGTGTGTCAGCAACATAAGTAAGATACTAGCCTCCTATAGTCTCCATTAGCTTTGAACATGCACTAAGTTCCAAGTGAAAGCCAGTATATGACTTAGATTTAAAGCGTAATAGAAGGCTAATCATCATTAAGGTCTAATCATGTCCCCTAAGTTTTTGAGAAGCAAATTCTTCTCAACTAATATCAGCCCCAACCCGACAGGGACTACGCTGCCATGAAACACTTGTTAAATAATGTAATGTTTACAATAGTCACACATCTTGGACACACTACTTCTTTATTTTCATAAAAGATACTTATTTTCACACATATAGGACACATTACTTCTTTATTGTCATTGTAGAAACTTATCTTAATAACAGATCTGACATGCCCTTCTAATTTTTGTTTGTTAAATATTCAAAAGTAACAAGGTTTTATTGGTTAGGAGAAGAACATGCATATTATAATCCACCCATTGTTTTATTGGGTTTGTATAATTTTAGTCATATCTTATAGTAAGAATTTTGAAATCTACAAATGTTGACAATATTCAGGGGTTACAATTATAAGAATTTGAGGTTTGTTGTTAATTTGTATTTAGGGGTTGGAGTTATAAGAATTAAAGGTTTTAATTAAAAATGGAGCAATGTGTGAATTTTGCAGTAAAATTTAGTCAATAATGTATTACAGAGTAGATGTTGCCTCTCTATGTATTGTGTGATAGAGATGCTCATGGGCTCAATGACCAACCAAAACTACATCTTCACACCCTTCTATGTGATGCATGTAGTGTTAGATGTAAAAACAAGAAATTGTTCGTGCCATAATTGTGATAGGAAAAGCCATTCCATGTCACTACAACATAAGAGGAAGTCTATTAAAAAACTTGAAGCATATAAGAATCTATTAAAATCCTGGGATTGTAACATCCCCCATCTTAACTAGGAAACATTACTTGTAGAGAATACACATAATTTCAAAATTTCTTTTGCTAATTAATTCCTGTAGCTTACCAACTACAAATTGAACACATTTTTAATTAAAATATGATACCCATAACTAAATGAATCTACAACATTCTAAAAGAACATGTATGCAGTTAATAAATCATCTATAACAACACATAAAACCATTCTTATTCACAGAGTAAAATGCACAACCATAAGACTCATAAGAAAACTCAAATAATAGATAAACACTTATCTTTGAAAGAAAACTTATGTAACCAACTGCTTGGGAAGGCCGTTCCACCCAATCATAGACTTGTTGTTACAGATCTCAAAAAAAATTCACCCTCTAGTTGGGGCTAGGAATCCACAAAAGAAAGGTGCCTCACACAGTCCTCTCACAACTCAATACCTCACAACCCAATGGTATTCTCCTATAGCTATCCTAAATTTCCTCCAACTCACCCACCCCCTGTCAAGTATTCAGTGATTGGGCTCTCATACACTCAACCAAAAAAATAGAAGTTATCCCCAATGATAATAAAATTCAGAAATATGGGTTTGGATTAATACCCACAATTAATTTCCTCCTTGGACCCCCGTTAGAAACTCTTAGACATTCCCTCTCTTGTGGATTAATCAACCCCCATATATGTCCATATTCCTAGAAACTAGTATCACATTATTTTTATTAAAATCAGAAAATACATTTCGTACATTACATCGCTTGGTCATTGGCATATTCATATCTACATTATGCATAAATTAAATTGGGGATTATAGTGGGGATGTTACATTCCCTCTCCCCTACAACTATGCATCTTCCTCGATGCACATTACGCCGATATACAAATACAAATTTACATCACAATAAAATTCTTTCAATTTTACAACTCCAACAACAGTTCCAACCATAATCTCCTATTCCATCTCAACTCGTTGACCCAATGAATGTACCATTTATTTATCAGGGTTAACCCAAGGAATGTACCATTTGTTTATTAGGGATAACCTAAGGAATGTGCTATTATTTTATCAGGGTCCCTAGTGCAGTTGGATAGGACCCCGAGACGTGGTTTCAGAACTCTAGCTACCCAAAATGGAGTGTTGCATTTTTAGCTTCTATTTTCTTCAAAATTGACAAAAAATTGTGGGTATTCCTCCGCATAGTTTCTTCATGCTCACATGTTACATCTTCAGGACTGTAATAGGTCCATTGAACATTTACCAATCCTGTGGATTTATTCCCTAGCACTTTGAATTTCCAGTCTAGAATGTGTACTGGTTCCACCCGAAAATCCCCTTCATTTTCCACTTGGATCACAGTCCAATCAATTATGTGGTTAGGGTCATGAACATAGTTATTTAATAATGATACATGAAAAAAATTATGCACTCTCATGGATGTAGACAATGCTAACATGTATGGAATCGACCTTATCTTCTCTAGAATTTCAAAAGGCCCACAATATCATGTTGCAAAATTTGGGAAGCAACCCAATCTTATTGAGCTTTTCTTCACTTTCACTTTGAGAAAAACATGTTTTCCCAGTTTAAAATCTCTAAAAACTCTGTTCTTATTTGCATAACTTTTTTTCTTGTCCTGGGCAACCTTTAAATTCTGCCTAATCTTTTCCATATTCTCTTCCATTTCCTTTACCAATTCTGTCCCAATGATAGCTCTGTCTGCAGGGTTATCCCAACTCATTGGTGTGTTACACTTTCTGCCATACAATGCTTCAAATGTGATCATTTTTAATGAGGATTGGTACCCATTATTGTAATAAAATTCCACTAAGTGGATATAATCTTCTCACTTTGGTGGTTGTTCCATCACATACATTCTAATCATGTCTTCAATTATTCTGTTGTTCCTCTCTGTTTTCCCATCTGAATCTGGGTGATATGCTGTACCGAGATTTAAATTTTTTCCAAAGTCTTTGAACAAACCTTTCCAAAAATTAGAGGTAAAATTTGGATCTCTGGAAGTGGGCTGCCAAATATAACTCGAAAATGAGATTACACAATATATATTATTTTTTATTCAATGGATATTTAAGTTACAATTGTGTGTATTTATACATGTAAATGGATATAGTCACATCCACATTGTCCAATGGGCGTGACTTTATAATAATAGTGTAACTAATAATTAATGGATTTTGTAATATACCATAAGGTATATTACAAGTAATCCCTTCCTGAAAAGATTCGTCCTCGAAGCATGGGCAAAGAAAAACGTTTAGATCTAAGCTCCTCATCTTCCCAAGTAGCTTCATCTTCATGTAAGTTCTTCCATTTGATCGAATACTCATTAATTCTTCTAGAACACAAAAATTTGGTTCATACTTCCAAGATACCTTCAAGAAGTAGAATTAACTTTCCTTCTTCATCTAAAAGAGATAATTATGTTTGTAAATGGATGGTAGGACCTAGCTTTTTCTTCAAACAAGAAACATGGAAAACGTCATGTAATTTCCCTTTCTTTGGAATATCAAGGGCATAATAAACTTGACTGATTCTCTTTTGAATTTGATAGGGCCCATAAAACTTAGGAGCCAAATTGTTTTTCTTTTAATTTTTAAGAGAACTCTATTTGTAAGGTTGTAGTCGAACAAATACCCAATCTACTATCATAAGTTCTCGGTCAATTCTTCATTTTTTCAGCTTATTGTTTTATTAAGTTCCTTGCTTGTTTGAGGTGAGCTTTAAGAGTGCGTAAAATTTCATCTGATGTAGCTAGATAGTCTTTCACGGCATGGAATTTGGAATTGAACACATATTCTTTAATTGAGGGAAGTGGATAACCATGCAGGGCTTCAAACATGGACCTTTTTTCTTAGGTATGACATGTACTATTGTACCACCATTCTGCTAGATGTAACAAATTAATTCATTGCGTCTGACGTTCATTCACAAAATTCCTTAGATACCCTTCAAGGAATTTATTAACCACTTTAGTATGGCCATCAGTTTGGGAATGGTATGAAATACTCATGGTTAAGGATGTCCCCACTTCGTGAATTCTTTCCAAAAGTTGCTAGTGAACTTTGGGTCCTTATTGCTTACGATAACCTTTGGAAATCCATGAAGCTTAAAAATATTTTTAACATAGCTATCAACAACTTGGTTAGCCTTGAATTTTAAAGAAATCCCAACAAAGTGGGCATATTTGGTTAGTCGATACATAATTACAAATATAACATCTTTTCCTTTAGAGGTAGGAAGACCAATGATAAAGCCAATGGATATTTCAGACCATTTTTGGACTGGAACATGAAGGGGTTTAAGAAGACCTAGAGGAGTGATTGTTTCAATCTTTTTTCATTGACAAGTTTCACATTTTGCCACATATTTCTGAATGTTGTACCACATACCCTTCCAAAAGAAAGACTGGCATATATTGCAACAAGTTTTGAAAAACCCCACATGGCCTGCTGTGTTTTTCTTCAAAACTTGGATTTTGAACTTGGATGAGTTGGGTAAAAATATCCTTTGTTTGTACCACAATATGTCATTCTCCCAAGTGAATTTAGGATTTGTAGTTGGGTTTCTTTCCACTTCCTCTTTTATCTTCCTTATTTCTGGATTTTGACATACTCAGTTTGAAATTCTGAGATCCATTCATGAACGACGATGGGAATAATGCATAGTGTAGCATCACTATCAAGTTTCTTTGATAGCCCGTTCACAACCAAATTCTCCCTTCCTTTTTTATAAATAATATTGAAGTCTAAGACTTGGATTTTGTCACCCATTTTTGCCGCTCTGATGAAAGGTTCTTCTAATTTATAAAATACTTCAAGCTATTGTGGTCTATTTTCATGAGAAATTTCATTCCCAACAAGTATTGTTTCCACTTAACCAAGGCATGCATAATTGCCAACATTTCTTTATCACATGCTAATTTTTTTTGCTCCCCTAGTTTGAATTTTCGACTTTCGAATGCAATTGGATGATTATCTTGCATAAGTACGACACCTAATCCTGTTCTTAAAACATCCCATTCAAGGACAAATGTCTTGGAGAAATACGATGCTGTCAAAACCAGGGTGGATGCCATTAAGAGCTTCAATCTTCTAAAACATGCTTCAACTTCGTCATTCCATTTAAATGCACATTTTTTCAATAATGTTGTTAATGGGGCCACAATTTGTGCGTAGTTTCAGACAAATCTTCTATAGTACCTGGTAAAACCTAGGAATCCTTGTAGTGATGAGATTGATTTGGGGCTAGGCCACTCAATAACTACCACAATTTTCTTCAGATCAACCTTGATTCTTTCATTTGATACAACATGTCCCAAAAGTACTATCTCTTTTTGTCCAAAACTACATTTAGATTTGTTAGTGTAGAACTTATTCTCTTGAAGGATTTTTAATACCGTCTCTATGTGTTTGAGGTGCGAGTTCCAGTTCTTGCTATAAACAAGGATATCATTGAAAAAGACAAGTACAAAATTTTGTAGGTATAGAAAAATAAATCATTCATTACTTCTTGGAAGGTAGCAAGAGCATTGGATAAACTGAAAGACATGACCCAAAATTTGTACAACCCTTCATGTGTACATAAAGTAGTTTTTGGGAACATCTTCCTCTCGAATTCTACTCCTTTATTCTTTCTCTTTATTTTCTTCCTTTCTTGTATTTACCTTTGGGAGTATTCTCCCTTTCTAACATCCTTCGACTTTTCTCTCTCTTTTTTGTATTTTCCCCATCTTTCTCCTAGATCCTTTTTGTTCTCCCTTATTTTTCCTTTTAACCTTTTACCCTTATTTCTTTTCTAATCCCTTATTTTATTTATTTATTAAATGATTTTCTTCGACTCTTCCAATTCGTGTAACACAATCCTAATTTTTTAAATTAGGTAATTATGTTTTCACTTTGAATATTTCTCAACAACTATTTGGTTAATATTTTATTAATATTTCTCAACAACTATTTGTTTAATATTTTATCATTATTTTGTTTATTTTAATTATAATTTCCACAATGAATATCATGCTTTATTTCCTTTATAATCATGACCCCACCATACTCTTTTCTATCATTCTTCTAGATTTTATGTCCTTGATGATGGGTGGAGTGTCCACTCAAAAACTCACACACATTTCAATCTCCAAAAAAGCTTAAGCAATTATGACTGACTGTGAAAGCCCACACACAGAAATAATAAATAATTATATAATATTAGTCAAACCTAAATTAATATATGGTTAGCACTTCTCGATTGCATTCATCCAAAGTGTGGGATAAGGGGCACTCATACCACCCCCCTTCTCAGAGAAAAATTGACCCCAAAACTGGTCGGAACTATGCTAGAAGTTAGAGTTCGACCAGTGATGGGAACTTTTCCCTCGGGGGTTTTGGCCTATTTTAAGGTGACCCAGTTCATAGGTTTTTTGAAAAAAATGATCAAAATGTGTGGAACTTTGACTCATCGGAAAAATGGGAATTTCAAAAAATGGGGCGATTTGAATGCCCAGTAGTAGATTCCTTCATCCATACATACATAATTATAATGTGGTTTTTACCATTATTGAAAATGTATGAGTTTCACGTAGAACTTTAAAGAAATCGAAAACCCAGTGTAATGTGGAGAGATGGTGTATCATATGAGTCTCATATCATATGACACATGCTAATGAACTAAATTACACACACACACACACACACACACACACACACACAAGTTCTATTCACATTAGTATAAAAGTGTTATAATCATTGTTTTTTGTGGCCTGAAAAAATAGGAAACTAGGCCATAGAGATAGCAGAGTTTGCATGTATTTAGAACTGTACATCTTCCAGAAGTTCATGACCTCCAAAAACTTAGAAACATAACTATAATTCATATAAACTAACAACAAATATTCACTAGACCACATAGCCACACAGAAAGAAAAAATGAAGCCACTCCTAAAATAATAAACCATACTAAGGAACTTATCAGTAAAGGCCTGAAGAGCTTGTTGGCCTAGAAATTTGCAAATCTTGGGAAGCCTTATTGACCAAAGGTTCCTCATCTTCTTCAATATGACTAGGCTGACATAAGTGCCAAGACAACTCTTAGCTCCAACCTTGCCTTCATTCTTCTCTCCATTAACTAATTCGAATGCTAAAGACCATCCTACATGCCACTTCAAACTTGGCTTCATAAAACATGAACTTATCCAACAACTCTTCATATTTGGCTCCTTGTTTCTCCAACACTTAAGAAATGAGGGTTTTATTGAGCCATTAATTATCAGTTTCCTTCAATACCTTGGTGTTTCTGCTTCTAGAAAAATCAGATTCAGAGAAGAAGCCCTTAAAACCCATCTCAATTTTCTCATTATGTGTTAGTTTCCTCTCATTTCAGACTACTTCTTCTAGGACTCTTATTTTCTCTTTCACCTCAACAGAACAATGTGTATGGTAAGTCTTCTTAGCTCGTAGGGAATCCATTTTGACTTTGGTTGCAATTGAGTCTAAGGTTTCCTTTTTGTCATGTTCATGCACCTTATACTAGTGTCCCTTGATTTTCCTCCAGTTAGGCTCTGGGCCCTCCATGTCAGCACCCCACTCCATGTTACCCATGCTTGGCAAGTACCAAAGTATGAGAGCCCACAATGCCACAACCATGAAACTGTAACAATTTATCCAAACTATGACACGTGCCTCACTAGAATGGAAAACCCTACTAATGCCCCAAGGAACAAGCTATTTACGAAATCTCTAAGATTACTAAACCACCTATGACCTTCTCCAACTAGACAAAAGAAGAGTTGCTAAGAGTCCCAACCAAATGGAAATAAATCCATAACCACTGCCAATGGGATTGTTGAGCACCCCTGGAACCCAACCAACATTCTTGGCAGACCAATTGCTAGGATGAGAGCCATGAGCGAGTAGATCCCACCCCTTTTTATTCTTTCCAATCACATCCACAGAAGTAGGTGGGATAGTCACCAAACAAGAGGCCCACTCGAGCCAAAGAAACCAACCTTTTCATTTGACCAGGCCCAAAGGGAGTTGGAATTTTGTTTTGACAGTTCAAATCACATTTGCTTAACGAAAGGCACTCAAGTCCCCTTCCATTTTCATGATAGCCCGAGTTCTCATCTAACCCCGCACATAACTAGAATCAAACTCCTCTCGACGCATCATAAACATCCTTCTTGTACCCTCGTTCTCCCACTAACTGGTGTTCTCCCTTTCCACCAGGCACAATGAAACCCTATGGTGCCTTGGTACCATAACTATCATATCAAGCATGAGCATGGAGAGCAGTCAGGTTCCCAAGTGTAATCTTATCCAAGAAATTTTGTAATGATTTTTAATATGAAGATTTAATTATTAGTAATTTTATTTGAAAAAAAGATTTTGTATTTTGTATATTTAATAAAAATAAAAA
This sequence comes from Picea engelmannii, assembly GCA_009831015.1. NCBI lineage: Eukaryota > Viridiplantae > Streptophyta > Pinopsida > Pinales > Pinaceae > Picea > Picea engelmannii. The sequence continues at coordinate 396,264 of ML788967.1, forward strand.
TAAATAAACTAAATAATATTATTCAATTTAAAATATAAACTATTAAAAAAAATAATTAACATAAGAAAATGTAAAAGCAAAAAAATACTAATACAAAGTTCAGGATGTAGATGCAATAGTTAGTAGCCTTCAACACAAACTAATAATATTATAATAATAAAAAACAAATTTATCAAAATTAATTTTCATTGCTTTGAAACATTCTTATTTGATTTCATTAATATATATTTAATAAATCTATGTTAAGGTGAATAAATGCTATTAAAACAAGTGATATTAGCAACAAAGGTACTTATACTTGTCTCTTAAAAATGTTAAATGTAATAGTTGTATGTAATCCAGAGTGAAAAGGCAAAGTGATTAAGAAACACTTAAAACTCATAATAATATATTGCTTGTGTATAAAAGAAAAAGAGAAGTGAGAGTGGCTACTTCATTCCTTTAAAAGTTGAAGTAGAATTGGAGAGATCTAGATGTTAGTAACTATTAACAATGTCACAAAGAGAAAAGATAAAGTGATTATGAAACACTTAAAACTTGTAATAATATATTACTTGTGTATAGTCTAAAATCAAAAGAGAAGTGAGAGTGGCTACTTCATACCTCAAAAATTAAAGTAGAATTAGATAAACCTAGGTGTTAGTAACTATTAACAACCTCACAAGTGAAAATTGTTAATTCTTCAAAACCTTTATAAAATGATCTGATTTCATATACCTTTATGATACTTGAATACATGCTCATAATATCTTATAAAGCCTAGTTGTAAATGTTTAATATAGCACAAAATATCTTACTATTATATATATATATATATATATATATATATATATATATATATATTTTTTTTTTTTTTTTTTTTNTATATATATATATATATATATTTTTTTTTTTTTTTTTTACTAAAAAGTTTTGATTTTAACGCACCTAAAATTTATGTAATTTTAACACCACCTACTTCACCATACAAAATTTATCATAATTTATTTAAAAAAATTAAAAACATTTTTTATATCTCTAAATACCCTTAATCCCATTAAGGGCACTACCAACTAACCCACTTTAGATGATTCCCACTCCATAAGGCCTAGAAAAGCACTCTTACCCATCTATAGAAACTATTATCCAATAATATTTGACATCTTTGCCAAATTTGGTCGAGAGCAACTATGAAAGAGCAAATGCCCATGAGTTTCCATGTCGCCCCAACGTAAAGTGGTGGGTTGTCCATGTGCCAAATTAACCGGGGATTAAAGAAGCACCACCAACACTGACACGATGTATTCTTAAATCTCAAATTCCTATCTACTCATAATGAGGATGAATCGGATGAATTTATAAAACTTAGATTCCTTTCTATTCATAACAAGACCAAAACACTTTCAACATGTGATATAAGTCTCAAAAGTTTGCAAAGTTTTAGAAACATAACATAGGGACATATGCTAGAGACATCCTAACACAATTTACCAAGGCCAAACACCCTATGCTCCAACTAAATAAAATTGTTTCTTTTAAACAACCACAACCTAAATTTGTAATTTATTTATTTAAGTTAAAAACCAAAACATCAAAAATTAATATCGAAACCATAAATCCAAAATGGTGAAAAAAAAATGAAAATCATGCTTTATTTAAATTTGAGGCACCAAATGTAAGATCATCATAGAATTCCTTTGGTTTATCGCTGAGATAAAAAGCCTCATAATGCATTCATATCCTTTTATCTCAATCTTAGAGTAAACCTACTATGTCACGGCAATTTCATATTCAAAATTAATTCGTTGTCACCGTGGGCCGTCAAAACCATTTTTTTTGCCCATTACGTGTCAAATATAATTTGGAAACAAATTCGAGCATTGCGTGTCAAGTGCTCTTTCGTAAAAGAAAATCAATGATATGCAGATAGGTTATATTTATTAATTTTTTAAACAAAAAATAAATACAACTTCAAATCTACAGCCGCCTTAAACTTGAAGCTATGTTTATTATAATCTAGAAATTACTTAGTCAATTGTTGAAGTATGACTTAAATACTTTCTCTGATTTTCAAAACAGAAGTATGACTTACATACTTTCTTTTGAATTAATGGACTCGGTAAACAAAGTTGACTTGTGATTCATACTTTTGAAGAAGGAAAGTGATATTCAACTGCTTTGTTCAACTGTTTTATGCTTTTGTTTTATTTGTTGAAATAAATTACAATTTTGGAATTTGATGATATATATATATATATATATATATATATATATATATATATATATAATTAATTTTTTTGTGCTTTAAATTATATTTATAAATTTAGAAATAAAAATTATTCACTTATCAATTAAACTAAAAGAACAAACCATATGGAAATTCAATTGTTCCACACCAATGGAGTCTGTAAGTCAAATCCCTGTTTTCCAGGAAGATGCGATGCTCGTAACTGATCATGAATTAAATGAATTGGAGACCCATCTGAAGACTGATTGCATGGACGGGTAATTATATCAAATGCACGACTGATTCAGGAAAAGGGCAAAGGCCTTATCGGTCAACAGATCCTCTAGAAATGGCAATCCAACATGTATTACAAGGTTCGTAAAGGCAATCTATAATCCAGTGCCGGACAGAGACGTAACAGGTGCATGTTTGCGTAGAAATAAGTGAGCGTTTTCGAATAGTTGCTATTATACCCTTTAATAATTGCCCTCTCGCCCTCGCAATGATGATGTCAAAATTTTAAGTTTTTTTATTAATTTTTTATAATCAATTGAAAAATATTTATTCAATTTAAAAAAAAATTGGAATTATATTAAAAAAGGTCAACTTTGTTTAACCAAGCTGATCGATCATGGTCAACAGCTCTAATAAAATAAGTCAACTTTGTTTAACCAAGCTGATCGATCATGGTCAATAGCTCTTCTGCACGCATTAATTTATAATCGACCTGAATTTATCGGAGAGGTTTAATTTGAGAGTAATCTTTTTTATCGAGTTACTTTTTCAGAATGTTTTTGGGTGATGTAGTTTTGAATTTTAGATAGATTTAGAAGTTTGATTGATTTTCTGAACATCTAAGTTGATTTAAAATAGGACAAAATTTTTGAAATAAAGTTTTGAAATACATAGAATTTCCATCCCTACCAAAGTCAAGCTACCTTAACTGGATTCAAACCCATTTTTTTTCAAAAAAAGATTGCTCCATAATTACCTTACTAAATTTATTAATCTACCAAAATCAGAGTCTTCATTTCTAGAATCACTCCACAATGTTCAATGGATAGAATCACTGCACGTGTAATTTAATAAGTCTTCCGAAAAAAGCAAACTTGGTCACAAACTCAGAATTTAGAAACCACAATGTTCAATGGGCGGATGCCACAAGGCATGTGGAATTTAAAGAAGCAAACTTGTGGAATTTAAACAATGCCATTGAGTGAGTTGCATTGAGTCTAATTCAAATGTTGACTTTACGCGCTGCAGTTCCATGTGTTTTCGCTCACGCCCACTGTCTTGCGGCAGGTAGTCCAATTGGACTGTGTAGAGTTTTGTCCCATCGTGACATCATCACGACTATTTTCGTAAGACTTTGGATTTCTCCTCACCCAAATTGGGTTGTTTGTATCATATACCTGTGAAACAATCTCTCTGAAGCAAGTCATTCTATATATGGTACCCATATTCTTCCTTTTCTTCCCACTCTCTCCCATTCCATCTCCTCCTCCTTATTCTATTTACCGAACCCTTTTAAGTTTAAGTCGTCACTGATAAATTTATATCTCCATCAACCAAATTCAATGACTCTGGTTGTTGATCTCTGTCTTCATGCTGCATCTGTTCTCCTCCTCCTCTGCTCAACATCGTGTCTCGGCAGTCAGTACGAGCGTTGTCTCTGGAATAATACATGTGGGGCTTTTCAATTCAGCTATCCTTTTGGTAAAATTAACAGCGGCTGCGGTGACCCTCAGTTCCAGCTTGAGTGTGGTCCAGGTGACCACGGCGGCAATCCTCTGATTAATATCAATGGAGACGAATATCACATATTGGAGCCATATATATTGGACCAAAATACGAGCAATAACACCATGACAATTGTCCACGCTAATTACTGGGGTGGCCAATGCAATCTTTCAGCTAACTATCACTCATTGTGGTCCGGTTCATATTTTCATATCCGCCCCAATACATCCACCAATCTCTCTCTTTGGGGTTACTGCGATCAAAGTGTGGTGGACAATCGTAATACTACATCAACATTGCTTCAGGGAAGATTCTGCGGCGATGTTTGGTATTACAGCTTGGTACCAGAGGCGTTGTCGACAAGCTTCTGTCAAGCGCATCTTCAAATACCAATTAGTCTGAACCTGCCCATTAACGGTGACTCTTTACCGGGGCAGGGACAGTCGACTGATACGGGTTTTGAGATAACATGGGATGTCGACCGGAACAGAGATCAAAGGTGTCGCGCTTGTTTGAAGAGTAAGGGGAGTTGTGGTTATGACATTTCGGAACCGACAACGTTTTTTTGCTATTGTCCCGATGGCTCCTCGCAGCTCGACAAATGCCTCGAAAATGGTAGGTTTCCCGATCGCCGTCTATGATTACAAATCTCAGTGCGTGAATTCTCTCAATCTATTAAGATTAT
>ML788967.1:402099-412188 GCA_009831015.1 Picea engelmannii
GCAGAAGATGAGGAGAAGGCAAGGAGACTCACTAAAGTTGGATTGTGGTGCATTCAATACAACTCCAGCGATCGTCCTTGTATGAGCAGGGTTGTTCAGATGTTAGAAGGGAATGGAGATGATGTGACCAATCCTCCCTTGCCCTTCAATTGCTTTGCTGAACCAGAAAAAGCTTTAGTATCTTCCGCTGTAAATTCTCTTTCAATTGAACTTGGAATCTAGGTTTCTATTCTAGACTCGCCTATTCAAACAAGGCTATACATTTTTGGAATCCATCCTCCATACCATACTTTGTGACAGTCAATGGCATGGATTCTGTAACTTGACTATGGAGGGAATGCACAAGCACTTGATAGGCCTGGCCTAGGTCTACGAAAAAATAAAGTTGTAAGTTTTTGGAATATAATCCAGATCGATGTGATGTTGTTAGTAACCCATTATTCATTATTGATAATTGTATGTGCTTCATATACCAAACCCACAAAAAACAGTATAAGTAATGTTTTATTAGTAATGGTTGCATCTTGGAGTGGACACGAATATTGAAAGTCAAGCATGAAAAGTAAAGTCAAAGATGAACGCGATTCCTGTGAAAGTCGAACAGGAATCGCGTTCATCCTTAAAAAGGCTATATCACGTGACATGAATAACAAGATCTTAAAACATTTAAATAACAAGTAACACGATCTTAAAACATTTGAATTAAAAAGTTTATATGGATAAAATTTGAATTAAAAAATTATATATAAATATTTTAATTATTAAAAAATATTTTCTATTTTTATTTTACAAGGATACTTTCTATTAAAAATAGATTAAGAGTCAATATCTCAATATCAAGAATCATACGATTTAAGTTAACTACTGGTTAGTTAAAGGTTGATTGAACTCATTTGTACATATGACCTAGGCTAATCTATTTATTGTGGTTATTTTAGATATATGTTACATGATGTGATAATACGATATTTGGATATATTATACTATATGATGTCAGTATTATTTATTTAACTTTGAAATTGCATCTTACTAATCTTATGTGTCAACATGCATGTGATCATATGTGAGGACGTCGATATGATGTTGGTATAATATATTCGATTCCATCTTGAAGGATATATACGTAGGATGATAAAGTAGATATACATAATTTCAAATTCATATATGATTTATGAGTTGATATGTATATGATCCCAATGGAATGTGGTTATTATGTTCATTCTCGTATGTGTTGTTGATCAAACCTATAGATTTGTTGGCTTTGTGGGAGACTAATGATGGAAACATTTTTCACTATTATATTGATAGCAAGTAGACCATCATTATTTTATAACATTATATACATGTCAAATTATTATATTGTTTAGCAAGAGTGTTGTGCAAGATACATGGGCTTGCCCACGTGATTACCATATGATGTAGCTCAATGTGTGGGTGAATGATGGATGCTAATGGGTAAGGACATAGAGACATCCATTCTATCTTCTAGGAAAAAAAAAACCCATGGGAGGGATGGAGGTATTTTCCCATTGAGTATCGTTAAGAATACCTTAAGATCATGGAAAGATGGGAGTAAGGTTCTAGGTTTCCTAAATAGATATTTTTAATTGCTTGGATGCTTGTCACACGATGATAGGACATAATGTATTTTTCCTACTTATGGAAGCCTTTTGATAGATGATTTGTGCCATGGAAAGTAGAGCTAAGATATATTGGTATGGGTGTAAGTGTCTAGCTCAAAGCATCCATGATGCCTAATCCATTTATGACATGTTATGTCCCTTTGTCTTGAGCATAATTGTTTTAATTGTGAAGAATTTGGGGTAGCAAGTAAAGTGAGTAAAATTATATATACTGAAGAAAAAATCAAATGACAATTTTCATATCCAGAAGTTGAAGAACCTCCTCATCCCTCTATTCCTAAATATTTTTAGTACTCCCTAAAGAGAGCATGGCTACTTTGAGAAAGTCTACAAGGGTATTTTTTTTCCGTTGTGGTATGGGTGAAAGTAATCTACTCGAAATATCCTACAAGATCCCTAGAAGCATTGATATGCTCCTCTAATTCTAAGTTCATGTTGCTTATGCTTCTTGAAATATACTCAATAACAAACTTTTAGTCCCCCTGAACCTACATTTTTTTTTTTATGGCTGGCGGAATCGACAACTAGTTGGGCACGTACTCACGTTACACATGGTCGTGTTATCCAGCTGCTACCACTATAACCTCCAAGTGTGCCCACGCTGCCCCACACACGACACACAAGTTTAGTTGGGGGGAGTTGAACTCGAAACCTCATGGAACTTCATATCACGACACTTGCCAATTGAACTGCTCCCCCGGGGGCTTCAAAAAAAGTTTGGAGGACATGGGGGTGGGATTTGATCCAATTATGTGTGCATGAGTCATGATATTATTTAATATAATATCTCTGGGTGCAACCACAGGTTCGACCACTACCTCAAGGTGCCCCCATGGCTCCAGGTTAGGCCCTCATGAGAATTGAACCTTTCCCAACGGTGAAAAACTCCTCGCTTTTCACCATTGGATCCAATCCCTTTGGGCCATGCACCTACATATTTTGGACTCCCTACTCCATAACTATTCTCATCCACAATTTTATTACCATGACTCATTATTTGTTCCCATGCCTAGATTGAATTCAAAATACTACTAGTGATTATATGATATATAACTCCACTAATAAATGGATTTCCTTGTGATGTGCCATGAAAAAAACTGATGATCTTGATTTTCCAATTTACGATACAACATTCTAGCTACTTCTCTAGAGAAATAATTTGTCAACATATGGATATCTGCTATAAGGAAAACACCTTCTAGCATAGGTTGTTAATGTTACAAGATTTGGAAAAATTATAATAAATAAAAAAAATTCCACTAAATCCTTTGCAATTGGTAGTAGAGTTTTTAGCACATGTTTTAATGGGTTTTCACTGTAACTAATTTTTTTGAGCAGATGGAGGTTTTATCAGAGGGTTTTTTCCCCTAGTATGCTTAAAACATGAAGGTGCACTATTCTACAACTATTTAATACAAATTATTGCATGTTATAGATTAGAAAGCATCAGTGCTCTAAGACCAAAGCGGAGCATTGGTGCACTCATACCTAAAAGAGGAGTCGTAGTGCACCCATATATTATAGGAGCATCATGGCCCATACCTAAAAGCGGACCATTGGTTGGCCCACACCAAAGTGAAGCACCAATGTTTGTGTGTCCACTCAAAAGTGAAGAATCAATGCTGGTGCACCCACATCAAAGTTGTGAAGCATTGATGTCGGTGCTCTAGGATCAAAGAGGAGCATCGATGCTCCAATGATAAAATATAGCACTAGTGGTACCAGATAATAAATCAATTACTAATTTATTATAAAAAAATATTTATACTTAATAATTTATTAACATTTATAGTAATTCCCTTTTTTTTGTTTTTAATATTTTTTATGAATACTTAATACTAATCTATTTAATTTAACAAATACATGATTACAAAATGTATTGATAGCATAAATTTTATTTTGAATATTCCAAGTATTAGTTCTTACCCTTCTTTATTAATGAAGCTTTGATTTACAATTAGAAAAATGAAAATACTTGCATAATATTAAACAAAAATTGTAATTCTGATTATTTGAAATAAAAATTATACTTAGAAGTATGCGAAACAAGACATTAGAAATAAACATAAGAGTAATATTATGAAAATGTACAATAACCAATATTGATATATGAAGCATTACAAAATAGTAATGATATTGAAACTAGACATACAAAACCACAGTGAGTGTCAAACCACTTAGGCCACTTAATGAGTGGATCTCTTGTAATTACAAAACCACTCAATTGTTACATGAATTTCTTTTTATGAAAACTCTCCAAAACCACTCATCCCCTAGAGGTAATATGCCCAAAGTGGAGAATCAATTCTCTCATAATAAAGAAGAGCACAAGTAGCTTTGGTGCTCCAAGACAAAATTGGAGCATTAGTACTCCTAGACAAAAGAGGAGCATAAATGCCCCAAGAACACTAGGCACAACATTGTGTAGGTTGAAGGAACTCATGAAATTGCAAGAAAAGGGAGTTGAAAACCCCTTTGGACATGCTCCCATGCTACAAAAAAGTGTTCCACTTTCTTGGTCAAGCTTTCCCCTCATTTGCTAGCCATACTTTTTGTTATAAACCCTACACAAATCCACTATTGACTTGCAAATAAAGGAAAAACACTTAAACCAATTTAAAAAAAAACTAGCAAAGCCAACTAATAAATAAGGAATAATATTAAGAAATCGAAAATTATATATATAAAATCAATAATGGGGATATTCAACCATGCTACACAAAAATGTACCACTTTCTTGGTTGAAATTGTCCCTCATTTGCTAGTCATATATGTTGATCTAAAACCCTAAAATAAATCCACCATTAACTTGCAAAATAGAGGCACAATCCTCAAACCAACAAAAAAAAGCAAAGCTAGCTAAGAAATTAGGAACAATAGTGGGAAATGGAAAATAATAGAAACAAAATCAATAATGGGAAGATATGAAATAATGAAGAGGAAAAAATGGGTTACTTGGCTGCAATTCTCTTTATCTTTCCTCGTATTGCATGGATATTTGTATTGCACTCTCTTGTAGAACCCCCTCATATTTATCTTCTCTCATAGGAAATGAAGAAATGAAACAAAACCTCATTTTTTCCTCTTTTTAAGAGTCATATTTAGGTTTTTCTTTCCTCTTTTAATAATTTAAAAAAAAAAAATTGAATTATTGTTTGGTAATTTGGTGTATTAGGAGCATTGGTGTGCCCATAACTAAAGAGAAGCAATATTGTACCCACACATTATAGTAGCAAATGTCTACCACACCTTAAAGAGGAACACCAGTGCACCCATACCAAAGAGAAGCACCGATGCTCCAATATCACTAGGTAAAAACACTATTCCGCATAGAGAAACCTCATGAACCTACAAATAAAGGGAGGTGAAAACCCTTATGTATATGTACCCATACTACGCAAAAAAAGTATCATTTTTTTTCCAAACTTACCTCTCATTTTCTACCCATATATGTTGATGTAAAACTTAAAATAAACCCACCATTAACTTGCAAAATAGAGGAAAAACCATCAAACCATCAAACCAACAAAACAAAACAAAGCAAAACCAACTATAAAATTAGTAAAATTTGTGAGAAATGGAAAAATAGAAACAAAGAAAATAATGGGAAGAAATGAAATAACGAAGAGGGGAAAAAGGGGTTTCTTGGCTACAATAATCTTTGTCTTTCCTTGGATTCATGGGTATTTTTATTGCACTCCCTTGTACATTTATCTCCTCTTCCTCTTCTCTCTTCCATAACCATGTGAAATGAAGAAATGAAGCAAACACTTTCTTTTTCTTATTTTTAAGAGTCGTCTTTAAGTTTTTCCCACCTCTTTCAATAAGTTAAAAAGTAATATGAATTATTTTTCAATGCTTTGGTGTATTAAGAGCATTGGTGCACCCATACCTAAAGAGGAGCACCCGTGTGCCCACACCTTATAGGAGCACTAGTGCACTAACACGTTAAAGAGGAACCCTAGTGTGCCCATACAAAATAGGAGCATTGGCGTTCCAATACATAGGTGGAGTACTAGTGTATTTTTGGGCTATTGGCACTTTGGTGCACATGGGTCATGAAGCACCAATGCTACTAAACCAATGTGGAGCATTGTTGTGCTAGGACAAAAGAGGAGCACTAATGTATTCTAGGGCTGTTGACATTTTGGTGCACATCAATATGGAAGCACTTGTGCACCTAGACCAATGTAGAGCACCAATGTGTCTTGACCAAAGTGGAGAATCAATGTCTTTTTGGCATGTTTTTGCTTCAATGTTCTTGTAGCCATGAAGCACATGTGCTTTTGATATTGAAGCACACTAATGTGTAGAAATTTAATGACAAAATCAACATGCACTAAATTATGTCATACACTTAGCAACCTAGAGATAACTGTCATCTATGAACTCTGAAATGTATAAACCCACATTCAAAAAATATTATGAGCATAAATACACATTGCAAAGCACTTTTGTAGTGGAATAAACAAAATGAACAACAATTACACATCCATGTAAAACTCAAAAATTTAGGCTATGTGACGCAAACGCGCCACCTAGGGGCACGTCCGCTCCCACAGGACCTCCTTTTCCTTCGGCCCGAAGAGCTAAATTGCTCTTTAACTTCCTTATCGGAATTTCTCAATACCCACAGAATGCCTCTTATGATCTCCCTACTCAAAATCGGGAAATTGGACCTCGTGATCGCGAGTCTTGAACTCACGGGATCGGTATGTACAAATCCCCGAACCCCGATGAATATCCACCATGTATTCCTTGCTCTTGTCGGGAATTCTCCAGTCGGTAAATCGGCACTGGCACTGTCGTGAATCCCTTACCTCACGGATTCCCGACTCCCGATCCCCGATGGTACCTTCTCCGATCCTTAGCTCCCTCCGGCTAACTCCTTCTCATGCGACCTGCGAGTCCACGAGACCACGTGCTTTCCCCTGTCGGAATTTCGAAATTCGTGGAATTGAAATGCGTAGAACTCACACCCGCGGGATCTTCGATCCTCCGATTCCCGATGACACCTGGCGTTGACCCACTGCAAGGCTCGACCTTCCAACACCTGTCCTATGCTCTGGCGCCTATGGCCCACACTCCAGTGGTGATCAAGAAATCGCATTTCAGGATATCGTGATTCCTGTAACCCTTGTTCACAGACCCTTCCAAGTCCCTATCTCCGATGCGGATGACACCTGTCCTCCACTGAAGTGCTATGACTGTGGGACCGTCATGCTTCGGGATTTCGTGACTTCTCCTGTCATGAGTTTCTCATCACCGAGAATCCCGATATGCCGATCCCCGATTCACGTGTGAACTCTCTCCTCCATGTCACCACTTCCTCGTCGCTCTATCGGGTATCACGAAATCGCGATTTATAATGAAACAAGACGTTATATGCGGAAACCCAGAAATGTCGAACCCCAACTCTTTCAGATCCTTGGACACATGTCGGGAAATCATAGATCACGATTCCTATATGCAAGAGTTTCATGACTCCGGAAACCCCAATTCTCCGATGAGCTGAACCCCGACTCTTCTTTGGATGTCTGACGTGTGTCCATTCAAGACCCGCGACTGAGATCCTTTCTCAGGATTTCGAGAACTACACGGTCTCGATTCTCTTGTTCAGCAAAACCCCGATGACCCTGATATCCAATGACTCCTCCGGGACCCCTCCTCTGTTAGCTAGGGATTAAACCCAACGCAACTTCCCGAGATCTAACAGCTGACAGAATTTCGTCGATATCCTCTGCGAATCCTGACCGTCGATTTCTCCTCCTTGAAGACGTCTCGAGAATGGATAAGTGTTCCCTCTCAGCACTTGCCCTTCAACGCCTGTCTTGAAGTTCTTACTTGGAATGTTTCACGGCACAACTTCCGGTGCTCTCCTTTGATGATACCACGAAGGTACTATACCTCCTGATCTTTTCCACTCCGATTCTTCAGCGGAACTTGTGCGCACTCCTTGCGCTCAACATTCAACAACTCCCCAAGGGTTGAATCCTTCCGACTCTGCGCACTTCCTGCAGCAACAATCTTCGATCTCCTTTGCTCATATTTACAACTAAGACTTCTTCTTCATCCTGCGCACTCCTTGCACGGCTTCAACAACCCACTTCCACTTCTGGGTGAATGAGGACAAAAGTTAAACTACTGAGCCTTCATCAACGCACTCCTTGCGGATGAATTCAACTGCACACCTTGCAGGAATATCCTGGCTCAGATAGAGAAACAATTGAAACTCATTCCATCTCCCCTTCAGACTTCAGGTTGAAACATGAAATCACATGCACAACATATACAAAGCAAATTCATATCAAGAAGCAAACATTCATGAGCACATAAACAATATACACAGAGAAACAACACCAACCATGAGTTTGAATCAGAACTTTCTTCTATTAATTCAAATGCCTGTACATGGGTGTTCTTCATACACTATTCTCTGCTTGCTCTTCTCTTTTCCTGAATGCTTCCATTCTTCACTACTATCTTACAATGGTACAATGAGGGTGTCTATATCTGTTTTCCCTCTCGGACTCTAAACTATCAAATCTAGACTTAAAATCTTATCTACTAGCATTAAATCTATTAAATTCCGACTATATACCAAAGGACGAGAGCTTAAAGGCTCAAGGTCCAATACATTAATATACAAATGCGCCTTCATAAATGGTTAATTAAAGACTTGAGCAACAATCCCAAAGTATTTCAAAAATTTGGGTTTGTTTATCCAGCTGATCTCCGCTTGATGTGCTAGCTCGCTTGATGAGTTGGCGATGCTCCTGCATCATACTCCTCGGCTTGAAAAATTTCATGGGCTCCTGTCCATGAGCTCCTGCACGGTCTGTCCATGCTTTTGAATCTCCGCTTTCGTCTCCCAGCTAGCATCTTCCACTGGATGGTTTTTCCATTTGACTAGATACTCGAAGTATTGCTTCCGCCTGGTCTTTTTTCTCACTCTCTTGTCAAGTATACGCTCCATCCGTGGCTTCTCTGCAATCGGCATCTTCTTCTGCCACTGGACCTCTGGCTGTTCATCGCTTCCAGCTCCTACTTCCTCAGCCTTATATGGATATAAGTCTGAGACATTGAATGTCGGAGATATTTCGATCTCATCCGGCAACTCAATCTCATAATCATTTTCTCCCAATTTCTTTAGGACTCTGCATGGTCCAATTTTCTTCATTTTCAGCTTGTTGTATGTTCCTCTCAGGAACCTTTCCTTCCTCAGATGTGCCAGAACTAGATCACCAACTTCAAACTGAAGTTGTCTCCGATGTTGATCCGCTCTGCGCTTATATTCCTGGTTTGATTCCAACAATCGCTCCTTCACCCTGCTGTGAAGTTCTTCCATCGCCTCTGCGAACTCTTCAACGTTTACGCTCTTAGTCATTATCTGCTCTGAGTCCCTCAGTTCAGATACTCCTCTTGGCTGCCTGCCGTATACAATCTCAAATGGACTTTTTCCTGTGCTCCTGTTCACTGAGTCGTTGTACGCAACCTCTGCTTGTGGCAACACATTGTCCCAGCTGCTATGGTGCTCTGTCACCAAGCTTCTTAATAAATCTCCCAGACTTCGATTTACCACCTCTGTTTTCCCATCCGTCTGAGGATGATAAGAAGAACTAAACATCAAGTTAGTCCCCATCTTCTTCCAGAGTGTCCTCCAGAAATGTCCAATGAATTTCGTATCCCTGTCCGAAACTATGCTTCTGGGTAAACCATGAAGTCGAATGACCTCCTTGAAGAACAAATTTACGATGTGAGTCGCATCGCTAGTCTTCTGGCATGGAATAAAATGTGCCATTTTGGAAAACCTGTCAACCACCACAAATATCGAATCATGTCTTCTTTGCGTCCTAGGCAATCCCCATACGAAATCCATGCTGATTTCATCCCACAGCCTCTCGGGTATGGGTAATGGTTGATAGAATCCCGCATTCTTCTTCCTGCCCTTTGAATGCTGGCAAATTCTGCACCTGTCAACAAACCTCTTGACTTCTGACCACATTCCTGGCCAAAAGTATGCTTCGCTCAGCTTTGCAAATGTCTTGTCGTGGCCAAAATGCCCTGCTAATCCACCACTGTGCTTCTCCTTTAATAGATTCTCCCTCATGGAGCAATTCAGAATGCATAACTGATTTCCTCTGAACAACAGTCCATTTTGGATCATGTAATCTATCCATGGGCTTCTATCTCTGAGAACTGGATTCTCAGCTGCTTCATATGCCTCTGCAAAATCTGCATCATCTGCATACATGTCCCTAAGATTTTCAAAACCCAATGTCTTGGGTCGGAACTCCTGCAGTAACAAACACTTCCTGCTCAAAGCATCAGCCACTTTGTTAGCAGTACCTGAAATGTGTTTAATTACAAATGTAAAATTCTACATATACTCTACCCATTTAGCATGTTTCTGATTCAACTTCTCTTGTTGAGTCACAAACTGTAA
>ML788967.1:412238-431107 GCA_009831015.1 Picea engelmannii
CAGCCACTTTGTTAGCAGTACCTGAAATGTGTTTAATTACAAATGTAAAATTCTACATATACTCTACCCATTTAGCATGTTTCTGATTCAACTTCTCTTGTTGAGTCACAAACTGTAATGCATGATTATCACTATACAGAACACATTCTTTCGGAATCAAGTAATGCCTCCACTTCTTCAACGCCTGTATGATAACATAAAATTCTTTGTCATATGTGGAGTACTTTACTTTTGCCTCATCTAGCTTCTTGCTGAAATATGCAATTGGTCTGTCCTCCTGGCTCAAGACCGCTCCTATGGCAAAGCCACTTGCATCACATTTCACCTGGAACACCTTCGTAAAATCCGACAACACCAAAACCGGTTGTTCTGTGATCTTTTGTTTCAACAAGTTGAAACTCTTCTCTGCCTCTTCAGTCCAATGAAAAGATTTATGTCTTTTCCTGACTGTGTCCATCATCGCTGCGCTAATTCCACTGAAATTCCTGATGAATTTTTGGTAGAAACTAGCCATTCCATGAAAAATTCTCAACTCGAAAATATTTCTCGGTGATGGCCAATTTTTAATTACCTCCACTTTACTTGGATCCATCTTTAATTCATTCGCCGATATGACAAATCCCAAGTAAATGAGTTCTGTCTTCATAAATGAAGATTTCCTCATGTTGATCAACAACTTCTCTTGCTGTAGCTTCCTCATTACTGCAGATAAATGCTTCAGATGTTCTTCTTTTGTTTTACTGAAAATCAATATGTCATCCAGATAAACAATGACAAACTTACCAATGAATTCCTTCAGCACTTCATTCATCAATCTCATGAAGGTACTCGGTGCATTCGTCAAGCCAAATGGCATGACTAGCCACTCATACAGTCCTTCGTTGGTCTTGAAGGCTGTCTTCCATTCATTGCCTTCCCTCATGCGAATCTGATGGTATCCGCTTTTCAAATCAACCTTTGAAATTTTTTTGGCTCCACTTAAATAGTCCATCAAGTCATCCATCCGTGGTAATGGAAACCTGTACCTGATGGTTATCTTGTTAATGGCTCTGGAATCAGTGCACATTCTCCAACCTCCATCTTTCTTTGGACTCAATACCGTTGGAACGACACACAGACTTAAACTTTCCCTGATCAGTCCTTTATCCAACAGTTCCTGTACCTGCCTTTTAACTTCTTTGTTCTCCTGCGGCGTCAACCTGTACGCGGCTTTGTTCGGAAAATTGGCTCCTGGTATGAGGTCTATATGATGACTCACACTCCTCATCGGCGGCAACGAATGAGGTAATTCGTCTACCACTATGTCACCGAACTCTTCCAGCAGTTCCTGAATTTCTTCTGGCAAATCATCCACTCTTGTGCTGGTCAAAACGATTTTTGGTTTCCTGACCACAAAGAATTGTGGATCTTCCTTCTTCTTCACCTCCGTAAGAAGCTCCTTCCCACTCATGAGAAGTACAATATTTCTCGGTTCTGGTTTTACTTCTTTATCTTTATTTGGAAGTAGCATATGTGTTCTTCCATTCTTCTCCAAAGTATACGTATTCATCTTCCCATCATGAATTATGTTCCTGTCATATTGCCATGGTCTGCCTAGCAATAAATGACATACATCCATAGGAATAACATCACAGAGTATTTTATCATTATATCCTCCTATCTTGATGTCAACTAAGCACTGTTTGGTGACACTTACCTGATGTCCCTTCTGTAGCCATGAAACTTTATATGGACTCAGGTGATCAGTTGTCTCCAACTCTAGTTTCTCCACCATCTCGGTTGAAACGAGATTATCTGTGCTTCCGCTATCCACGATAACCTTGCACTTCCTGTCTTTGGTCTTGCATGTGGTTCTGAAAAGTCTGTTTCTTTGAGCTGTGTCCTCCACCTCCTTCTCGGGTGTTAAGAGAACCTTACGCATCATCAATGACCTTCCGTCTTCTGTGTCTTCTGCTTCAGCATCTCGCCTCTGTGCCTCGGTGATGTGAGCTTCTCCTCCATCCTTCTTCCTATCTGGACAGTCAACTGCCTTGTGTCCATTCTTTCCACATGTGAAGCATGTGATGACTCCACCTCTGCCTCTTCCTCTACCTCTGGTACGAGGAAATGTGTTATTATCAGCGTATCCTCCGCTCTGTTCTGTCTGCTACCTTCACTGTTCAGCGTGCTGGCCTTGCTGTGAACTTCCACCTCTTTCCGTTCTAGTCTGAGGCTTCTTCCAGTCGTCCTTGGATTTTTGGAACCTATCTCGGGCAACTGACTTACCCTTTGGCTGGCTCCTACCTCGGCCTCGCTGTCCTGGCTTACGGCTCATCTTCTCTTCAGCTTTCAAAGCCATCTGATATGCATCCTCCACCGTTTGGATGGTTGTCATACTCATCTCGTCTTGGATATCGTATCTCAAGCCATTCATGTACCTGGAAACTTTTTCATCATCGCTCTCCCGATGACCTGCTCTGATATTTAGCTTGTAGAATTCCTCAGTATACTCCTTTACTGTCATCAGCTTCTGTCTCAGGTTCTGCATTCTCCTGAACAATGTGATTTGATAATCCCTTGGGATGAACTTTGCCTTCATCTTCGCAATCATTCGATCCCAACATTTAATCTTTTGCTTGCCTTTGGAATGTCTATCTGCTTGAAGTTCGTCCCACCATAATGCTGCATGTCCCTTCAATTTTGTGACAGCATGCCTGACCTTCTTATCCTCTTCGATGTCCTCATAATTGAAGTAGGTGTCAAGAGCTCTAATCCAATCTAGAAGCTCTTCTGCATCTAGATTCCCTTCATAAGTTGGGATGTCCATCTTTGTTTTTGAACTCATCCGAGCGATATCCTTAATTAACCGCTCATTGGCTGCATCTTTGGCTGCAACTTCTCCTTGTTGTTCAACTTCAACTTCGCCTTCGGAGTCAATTAGATCTCCAGCATTGGCTGTGCATCTCTGCGCTGCTTCCATATCTTCTAGTCTTGCTCGAAGATCACATATTTGTCTCTCAATTTCTATATTTTGTGCTTGTCTCCCTCTTCCTCTCTGGTTCCCCCTATCCTCTGGATTGGGTGATTGTCTTTCTCTCCTCGGTGGCATGGTGAAATTTTCTCTTCTCCTCTGTTATAGAAAACAGGGAAATTTTCTCGCTCTGATACCACTCTAACGCAAATGCGCCACCCAGGGGCACGTCCGCTCCCACAGGACCTCCTTTTCCTTCGGCCCGAAGAGATAAATTTCTCTTCAACTTCCTTATCGAAAGTTCTCAATAGCCACAGAATGCCTCTAATGATCTCCCTACTCCAAATCGGGAAATCAGACCTCGTGATCGCGAGTCTTGAACTCACGGGATCGGTACTTACAAATCACCAAACCCTGATGAATATCCACCACATATTCCTTGATCTTGTCGGGAATTCTCCCGTCGGGAAATCGACACTGGCACTGTCATGAATCCCTTACCTCATGGATTCCCGACTCCCGATCCCCGATGGTACCTTCTCCGCTCCTTAGCTCCCTCCGGCTAACTCCTTCTCATGCGACCTGCAAGTCCACGAGACCACGTGATTTCCCCTGTTGGAATTTTGGAATTCGTGGAATTGAAATGCGTAGAACTCGCACCCGCGGGATCTCCGATCCTCCGATTCCCGATGACACCTGGCGTTGACCCACTGCAAGGCTCGACTTTCCAACACCTGTCCTATGCTCTGGCGCCTATGGCCCACACTCCAATGGTGATCGAGAAATCACGTTTCGGGATATCGCGATTCCCGTAACCCTTGTTCACAGACCCTTCCAAGTCCCGATCTCCGATGTGGATGACACCTGTCCTCCACTGAAGTGATATGACTGTGGGATCGTCGTGCTTCGGGATTTCGCGACTTCTCCTGTCGTGAGTTTCTCGTCACCGAGAATCCCGATATGCCGATCCCCGATGCACGTGTGAACTCTCTCCTCCACGTCACCACTTCCTCGTCGCTCTATCGGGTATCGCGAAATCGCGATTTCTAGTGCAACAAGCCCATTGTATGCGGAAACCCCAAAATGCCGAACCCCAACTCTTTCAGATCCTCGGACACGTGTCCCTCAAATCAACGGCTCCGATCGTGTTGGGAAATCGTAGATCGCGATTCCTATATGCAAGAGTTTCACGACTCCGGAAACCCCGATTCTCCGATGAGCTGAACCCCGACTCTTCTCCGGATGTCTGACGCGTGTCTAGTCAAGACCCACAACTGAGATCCTTTCTCGGGATTTCGAGAACTACACGGTCTCGATTCTCTTGTTCAGCAAAACCCCGATGACCTTGATATCCAATGACTCCTCCAGGACCCCTCCTCTGTTAGCTAGGGCTTAAACCCGACGCAACTTCCCGAGATCTAACGACTGATGGGATTTCGTCGATCTCCTCTGCGAATCCTGACCATCGATTTCTCCTCCTTGAAGACATCTTGAGAATGGATAAGTGTTCCCTCTCAGCACTTTCCCTTCAATGTCTGTCTTGAAGTTCTTACTTGGAACGTTTCACGGCACAACTTCCGGTGCTTTCCTTTGACGATACCACAAAGGTACTATACCTCCTGAGCTTTTCCACTCTGATTCTTCAGCGGAACTTGCGCGCACTCCTTGCGCTCAACATTCAAAAACTCCCCAAGGGTTGAATCCTTCCGACTCTGCGCACTTCCTGCAGAAGAAATCTTCGATCTCCTTTGCTCAGATTTACAACTGAGACTTCTTCTTCAGCCTGCGCACTCCTTGCACGACTTCAACAACCCACTTCCACTTCTGGGTGAATGAGGAAAAAAGTTAAACTACTGAGCCTTCATCAATGCACTCCTTGCGGATGAATTCAACTGCACACCTTGCAGGAATCTCTTGGCTCAGATAGAGAAACAATTGAAACTCATTCCATCTCCCCTTCAGACTTCAGGTTGAAACATGAAATCACATGCACAACATATACAAAGAAAATGCATATCAAGAAGCAAACATTCATGAGCACATAAACAATATACACAGAGAAACAACACCAGCCATGAGTTTGAATCAAAACTTTCTTCTATTAATTCAAATGCCTGTACATGGGTGTTCTTCATACACTATTCTCTGCTTGCTCTTCTCTTTTCCTGAATGCTTCCATTCTTCACTACTATCTTACAATGGTACAATGAGGGTGTCTATATCCGTTTTCCCTCTCGGACTCTAAACTATCAAATCTAGACTTAAAATCTTATCTACTAGCATTAAATCTATTAAATGCCGACTATCTACCAAAGGACGAGAGCTTAAAGGCTCAAGGTCCAATACAATATACAAATGCACCTTCATAAATGGTTAATTAAAGACTTGCGCAACAATCCCAAAGTATTTCAAAAATTTGGGTTTGTTTATCCAGCTGATCTCTGCTTGATGTGCTGGCTCGCTTGATGAGTTGGCGATGCTCCTGCATCACTATGCTAGGGAAAACCCCAATGTGGGGAAACCCAATGAGAGAGAGATCTTTTATTAGCTTTAGGAAAGTTGTATTAGTAGAAAATAACAAAACCCAACAGAAGAAAACCACTTACAACCACAAAATTGCCCTTCAAAATGTTGTCCAGAAAACTGTGCTCAGTGAGTTGTATGGCTTGTACATTGCAGCTGTACCGGCACACATAAAATGTGCCAAAAATGTACTATACGGACAATAGCCTAAAAACACCCCCAACAATAAGGAAAAATACCAACAAGTACCTCGATTTACTTGCAACAAACGAGTCTCAAAATTTGTGCCCCTTTGCTCTATTGTATGGACTGTATGGATTCGTACAGTACAACCTCCAAAAAAAACAAATCTCCAACTCAGTGACACAACAAATTATCTTGGGATTAGTGCCCTCTTTCCTCTTAGGAAATATGCTCAGTTTCTTCCCTTTCCTCTTCAAGCTATCTCTCTCTCTCTCTCTGTCAATCTTCTTCCTCTCTTCTTCTTGTCTTGCACACTACCCTAAGTATTCTCTTATAATCTAAAAGTGACCCTTCATCTTCTCCAACCCTAAATCCAATGGCCAAGATCTAATCTTTCCTTTACAAGATCAAGGGACATGATTCATTCCCTCTAAAATAAATCATTTAGTATATTAAAGTACAATTTCACTTTATAACATAAGTGCACTTTATGAAATAAAGTCACTTTAATATTAGAAGGTACACTTCATTAAAAAGTCACTTTAATAAAAGAACCACTTTATCACAGCTTTATAAAAACCCATTTACAAAGTCAAGTGCCTAGTAGTGTAAACATAAGGTTACATCCGCATACAAGAAAAAACATGTGGAGTACCTCCCGAGCTACAAAATCTAACACTCCCTCTTAGCGAGGGAAGTAATCGCTGCCATCATCATCATCATCCGATACCATCACACTGTTCGCAGTAGGATCTCCCTCTAAACCTGGAGCCATCCTCAACACCTGTGCATAACTTGAACTAGAAAACATCTTCCTAACATCTATTATGAAACCTGAGCTCATAGGAGAATCCACTCCACCCTGAGAATCGGTTCGATCACACCAGTTGAGCCTCCTGCCGGTGCTCAGAAGAGACTCCCTCGCTTCTCTCAGAATGAAAGACTGAATCCTTGGGACCACCACAGTCTCATGAGCCTTTTGCTCCTCATCCAACCCTAAATCATATCCTGAAGGTTGTCCTCGCAACATGTATAACCTATCCACTCGATCACCAATCAGTTTTGGTTCAACCGGTTCCATTCCCTCCCTGTAGATAAATACATGTCTCCTCTTGAACAATGTACAATATCCAACATCCTCCAAGGCTAATACTGAGAGCAAGTTAACCCTCAACCCTGGAACAAAGAGAATTCCATCAAGCTCCAGGAATCCTCCATACTCGAGTCATAATATAACCCTTCAAACTCCATGTACAACTTGCACCATACCTCCTTCACTCTCCACCATCCGGTCAAGACCTGTCTCTGTGATAATAAGGAATACTCACCAGATTACCGTCATGTGACAAGAGGATCCACTGTCAATAATCCATCTGATATCACCCCCAAATCCTCCACTACCGACATTGGATACTAGAGTAACCAAAGAAAATTCCTTATCAAACTTGGAATAAAAGTTCTACATGGCCGTTGTAGCAGCTGTATCAGGCCCCTCCTATTCCTTCCTCTTATTCTTGTTCTTAGGACAATGAAAAGCAAGGTGCCCCAACTGGTTACAACAATGACATATTAATTTACTCAAGTCCCTCCCGAAATTTCCTTTCTTATTTCCCTTTACAACAAGAGCAACATTCTCCTCAACTCTGTCTTCCTTCTGAGCATTACTATGAGACCCCATGCAGATTTCCTCCTAAGTGAATTCTTCCCACAACCTGCTCCAATCTAGAAAATTTTCTAGACCCACCACAAACTTCACAAAGACATCCCATTCCTTTGTGAAGCCTTTCAAGCCTATCCTCCCCAAGTTGGTTTCCGAGATGATCTCTCCCAGTGAAACTAACTCTTCTTTAACTTGGGCTAGCCAGGTAAGATAGGATGCAACATTCTCACCCCTAGCCATTTTTGAGTCATGTAACTTATCTTTCAAGGCCATCTTCGAGTTGACATTCTTAGCCTCAAATAAATTATTCAAAGCTTCCCACATCTTATAAGATGTCTTGTTCTCAGACATATGTGGAATGAGTGGCTCCTTCACACCATCTAGAATGATCCTCTGTGCTTTGGCCTCCTTTACCTCATGAAAATCCAGAGCAACTAGATGTGTTGTGGGAGCCACAACAATAGAATTACCATAGTTCCAAATCTTGTTCTCCTTGAGAACAACTGACATCCAGACCTTTCATTACAAATAGTTGGAAATTCCTTCCAACCATTCCTCAAATCTAATGCATGCAACCATATTCCCTGTCATTATTCAAACAAAACAACCAACTAGTTTTCCCCTTTCAAACCTTGCCCAAAAATTTCACTGCTCACTGTAACTCAGAGCCAAAGCTCTGATACCATGTAGAAATTTAATGACAAAATCATCATGCACTAAATTATGTCATACACTTAGAAACCTAGAGATAATTTTCATCTATGAACTCTGAAATGTATAAACCCACATTCAAAAAATATTATGAGCAAAAATACACATTTCCAAGCACTTTTGCAGTGGAATAAACACAATGAACAAAAATTACACATCCATGTAAAACTCAGAAATTTAGGCAATGCCAGGGAAAACCCCAATGTGGGAAACCCAATGAGAGAGAGATATTTTATTATCTTTAGGAAACTTGTATTAGCATAAAACAACAAAACCCAACAGAAGAAAACCATTTATAGCCACAAAACTTCCCTCCAAAATGTTGTCAAGAAAATTGTGCTTAGTGAGTTGTACGACCTGTACGACCTAGTTGTACCAACACACAGAAAATGTGCCAAAACTATACTATACAGAAAATAACCTAAAAACGTCCCCAACAACAAGGAAAAATACCAACAAGTACCTTGGATTGCATGCAACAAACTAGTCTCGAAATCTACGCCCCTTTCCTCTGTTGTACGGATTGTACGGATCTGTACCGTACGAACTCCAAAACCATAAAAAATCTCCAACTCAGTTACACAACAAATTGTCTTGGGATTTGTGCCTTCTTTCCTCTTGGGAAATGTGCTCAGTTTCTTCCCTTTCCTCTTCAAGCTATCTCTGTCTCTCTCAATCTTCTTCCTCTCTTCTTCTTGTCTTTCACGCTACCCTAGGTATCCTCTTATAATATGAAAGTGACCCTTCACCTTCTCCAACCCTAAATCAAATGGCCAAGATCTAATCTTACCTTTACAAGATCAAGGGACATGATTCATTCACTCCAAAATAAATCACTTAAAAAATTAAAGTACAATTTCACTTTATAACATAAGTGCACTTTATGAAATAACGTCACTTTAATATTAAAAGGTACACTTCATTAAAAAGTCACTTTAATAAAAGAACCACTTTATCACAACTTTATAAAAACCCATTTACAAAGTTAAGTGCCTAGTAGTGTAAACATAAGATTACATCCACATACAAGACAAAACATGTGGAGTACCTCCCGAGCTACAAAAGTTAACATAACACACCATAATGATTTAGGCGTACTTGATCCGGATTTATGAGAGAAACAAAATGAAATCTCATATCTATAATATTAACACAGATACACAGTGAATAATAACAAAGATACAATAAAACTTGGCTTCTATTAAATAAGAAATATGCTGAAACTATAAAATGAAGACTGAAACAAGCTTGCTAGAATGGTGGTGGCTTATCTCTGAGAAGAGATGTGACGACTTCGCTCATTCACAAGAAGATGAGTACAATGAGGATCCCAATTCATTTTTACATCAAACATGAATTCCAAAACCCTAAACATCCAAAAACCTAACCCTAGGAGATGAAGTGCCAAAAGTCATGTGGGCCCCATTGGGATAAGTTGGTACATCAACTTCCCGGGGTCGTAACTTTTGCATATGATATTTGTTTTAGGCGCACGATAGCCTATTGGAAAGTTATATCCGAGGACTACACATTTTTCTATCACGCTTGACTCTATTTATTTTTTGACTGTGGTGGGCCCAAAAAACTCCGTTTAGAGCCTTAAAATAACCACAGAAGTTTAGGACCTGAAAAGCTAGAAAAAAACTGCCAAGATGAAAAATGAAACTTCCAAGATGACATATGTATGCGAGCCAGTTGGAATAGGTGGGTGGCCACCGATATCCACCCGGATCAATCCTCCCCCCTTAGGAAGCAATGGTATCCATTGCATTGAGTTCCCCCATCAGATGAGGAAATTTCTACAGAATTTGTCCTCGGGTGAGCCACTTGGCTTGGTGCATGAGCTACTCTACTTTGACAACATGATAGAACTGAAAATTTTGTTGGTGAGTGCCTTTGACCTGTGTTTCCATGATCTAATCATTGGATTCATGTTCCATGCATTCAGGGTTGAGCTCTGTTGGTGTCAACTATTCTGCTACCTATGAGGTGTCCAATAATGGTGGAAAGTATGGCCGAAGGAGGTCCACATTAAACAATGGGTGCAAGCCAAGGAAGGGGGGAGTGTTGACCTCAAAAGAATTGTCACCCACAACCTTGGTGATTGTATAAGTTCCATCGTGGAGTGGACAAAGCTTTTGATGGGGTCCTATAAGGTATTCTTTCTGCAAGTGTAGCCAAACTTTATCTCCCACATGAAACTTGTGTGGCACCCAGTGTTGATCATGGCACTACTTGTACTTGACATTGAACTTTTGCAAAATATCCTAAACCTATTGGTGGATGTGCTTGATTCGTTCAATGAACCGAGTGGATTTATTGGCTTCAGTTTGAACATGGGACAATTCTATCTGTGTGGGCGCAAGGGGTAGTGCAACATCCATGGGACCCAATGGTTGAAATCCCAACCCCACCTAAAATGGGTTGTGGCCAGTGGAGCTATGTATGGATGTCTTGTAACTGTGCTGAACATAGGGAAGAACATCATCTAATGACCTCTGTTGTGATGCTCTTCTTCTAGGCGACCATGATATCCATCTTGGAAAATCGATCAACAAACAAGAAAACACAGTCATTTCCCTGCTTGTTTGAAGGAAGGCCTGACATGTATTCCATCGAGATGGATTCCCAGGGCCTGTCAGGAGTAGGTAGAGAGGTGTACATGCCTTGTTTCTTAATGACTAATTTGGCAATGGCACATGCCATGTAGGAAGTGATATACTTGTTGACATCTTGTCAAAGTTTCAATCAATAGACATGTTGCTGCAACATTGCCACTATCTTCTCTATGTCGAAGTGTCCTTCCACTCAACTGTAGTGAGATTCCCAAATCATATTCACTTGATCTCTTGATGGAGTATAGAGATGACCTATATGGCACAAAAACCCATCTTGTAGATGAAAATTAGTGACAACTATGTTTTTTCCCAACATCTGGCAGGTAGTGGTGAATTCAGGATCTCACTCATAGAGTTGGGGCCATCCAGAGGTCTCATGTATGTAGGAGTTTATAACCATGGTTAGAGAGAAAACTGGATGTCCACTAAGGAAGTCGAAAACATGGTTGGTTCTCCATGTCTTATACTTGATGTTGAGATGGAGCTACTGCAAGTATGTCAACCACTTCTGATGGCGATCATTTTGAAATTTGGCTTGTGTCTACATGAACTGCAGAGGCTTATGATCAATGTGGATGACTGTCTCCTTCCCGAGAATGTAATGCCTCCACTGGTGACAAGATGTTACAATGGAGCACATTTCTTTGTCGTAAGTGGGGTACTTACATAAAATATATGATAGTGTCTCACTATTATAGGCCACACAATGTCCATTATGAGTGATAATTGTGCCCACAACATAGTATGAAGCATCAGTCTCAATCTCAAATGGATGTTGTAGGTCGAGTAATGAGAGCACTGGGGTTGAGAACAAGCACTACTTCAAATCATCGAACTTTTGTTGCGACTGGACTCACATAAATTTTTACTTTCCACTGCCCCTAGTCACTTGGCTAAGGGCCCATGTAATGTGGGAGAATCCCAACATGAACCTGCGATAGAAATTGTCAAGGCTTAAGAAGCTCCAGAGCTCAGTGAGTGTGGTCAGGGCTGGCCAGTCACGGATGACCTAGATTTTGGCTGGATCGACATGCAACTGATTCTCATCAACAATGTAGCGTAGGTACTGGACCCTCTTCATTCCAAAGGAGCATTTTTCCAAATTTGCATATAGTTTGTGTTGCTGCAGAGTGTGTAGAACCTATTGAATGTGCTGCAAGTGTTCCGCCCAATTCTTACTGAAGATTAGGATGTCATCCAAATACACTACCACAAAATAATTTTTGAAAGGCTACAAGATATCATCCATCATCCTCATGAAAGTTGTTGGGGAATTTGTCAAGCCAAAGGGCATGACCAACCATTCAAAAATACCTTCTTTGGACTAGAAGGCAGTATTCCATACACCAATCTACTCTATTGGGACCTGGTGATAGCCGAACATTAGATCAATCTTACTAAAGTATTTTCCCCCCCTTGAGTTGGTCAAGGAGATCGTCAATTTGGGGAATGAGGTACATGTTCTTGACTGTGATTTTATTTATGGACCGGTACTCAATGTAGAGTCTCTAGGACCCATATTTCTTCTGCACAAGCACAATTAGGCTTCCACAAGATGATGAGCTTGGGAGGATGTGCCCATTTTTTATCAGATCTTGGATTTGGTGCTTGATTTCCTCATTTTATGACAGATAGCGATGATAGATTGGCCCATTAGGTAGTAGTGTGCCGGGGGTCAGATCGATCGAGTTATTGACCTAATAGTGCAGAGGTACCTTAGTGGGTGAGGAGAAGATGTCTTTGTATTCTTCCATGACCTTATCCACTTTCTTCTATTATGTGGAGAGACCTGTCGCGGAGCCCATGGATGAATTTTGTATGCATTGATGGTTTCTCCTTATTTTTTTTCTAGAGTAACACCAGTTCACCCTTTTGAAAATTATTTACGGTTGCATTCTGATCAAAATGTCTTTTGATACTTTGTTGTCTCTAAGAAGTTCTATTCAAGGCCTTACTTCATTCTTCCTCCAATTTCAATAACCAAGTCACTCTATTTTGCATTGGTGAACTATCTTCTGCATTCTCTGTATCAACTACAAAAGTCAAGGCATTTAGCTCGAGGATAATTGGATTTTTTTCTTCTTTCCCATAAACCAATGTGTACTGAGACATCCTAATGTTGTCTTTCAAAGTCATTCTTCTCGCCCACAAAGCATCAGTCAAATTCAAATGCCAATTTCTTTGGTTCTTATCAATAGTTTTCTTCAATATATGAATGAGTGTCTTATTAGTGGATTTTGCAAAACCATTCCCTTGTGGATAATAATTTGATGACTGCCCCATAACAATCCCATATTCTCCACAAAATTCTATAAATTTTGAGCCAATGAAAATCGAGCCATTATCAATGATGGATTTTTTTGGGACACCGAACCTTGACAAAATATTATCTTTGAGGAACTTAATTAACTCTTCAGAATCAAACCTTTTTAATGCCACTACTTATGGCCACTTTGTAAAATAATCTGTAGCGGTGAGGATATATATATGTCCTTTGATTGAATTTGGATTTATTTGTCCAACGACATCGAGTCCCCATTGGGAAAATGGTTGTTCTACAAATATAGGTTGTAATGGCATTGCATATTTTTTCATTTTCCCTGAAAGTTGTTGACAAGATACACATTTCCTTATGAGTCTTCAAAAACTGATGGCCAATAAAAACTAACTCTTATTATCTTATGGGAGGTTGCGGTAGGTGCAAAATGTCCACCACATATTCCTTCATGGAATCCTTTCATCATTTATTGAGCTTTCCTTTCATCAACACACCTCAACAATATACCATCATAGTTCCTCCTGAACAATATATCAGTAATCAACACATATTGACTCGACTTCATCTTCAATGTTCTTCGCTCTTTAGGGTTCATGGTGACTGGAAATTGACCAGACCTCAAGTAGACTACAATATCTCTATACAACTCTGAATCTTCCATGGGTTCTCCTACTGAGATTGAAATCATTCCATCCAAAGAATCACTATTTGCAATGATCTTACATAAAACCTATCCTTTAACTCCCTTTAAAGGTTTAATTTCAATATCATATTCTTGAATCTTCGCCAGCCCATTTTCTCATTTTCCTTCTCTCAATTTCTGATTTAAAAGCATCTTCATAGGAGAGGATGGAACATACACAATGACATAAGAATTTAGTATGTAAAGTGCGCCATCACTTTCACAAGAGATAGGGTTTGCTTCTCAAATTTTGAATATCTCAATTCATAATCATGAAGGGTATTGCTCATGAAGCTAATTGGTAGTTCTTCACCCTTGGTATTTCTCCGAGTAAGAATAGATGAAACAACTGTTTCTGTAGTGAACGAATAAATGATGAAATCTATTTGAAAATCTGTGCTAATGAGGACTGGAGCTGTAGTGATTGCCTTTTTGATATTATTAAAATTTTCTTGTGTATCCGTGGTCCATTCAAACCTTTGGTCCTTTTTTAACAATAAATTGATCAGTGTCATAATACTTGCATAGTCAGGGACAAATCTTTGTACAAAGTTGATCTTGCCAAATAATGATTGAACTCCATTCTTAGATGATGAGGGGTTGAGTTCATTTATAGCTTTAAATATTTCTGGATCTATATAGATTCCTTCGATGCACAAAATATGACCCAATAGTTTTCCCTGAGTTACAAAAAATAAACATTTCTTTAGATTTAAGGAAACACCATATAACCTACATATGTCAAAAAATTTCCTCAGGTGATGAATGTGATTTCTCTTTGTTTTTTAGTGTACTATTAATTCATCTTGATAATTCACCATGAAATTTCCTATCAACCCCTCGAAAGCATGATCCATAGTCCTCTGAAATGTAGCTCCTGCATTTTTTAAACCAAAGGGCATCCTAGCATATGCATATGCATATGTCTCCCAAGGTGTTATGAAAGTTGTCTTTTCTCTGTCTTCTTTAACAACGAAGACTTGATTACACCCAAAAAAACCATCTAACATGGACATGCAAGCTGATCTCGTGACTTGTTGGAGAATAAACTCCATGTTAGGCAAATGATAATTATACTTTAAGCTTGATTTGTTAAGATCCCTGAAATATACACACATACGGATATCCCCAGTCTTATTTCTTACTATCACAGGGTTTGAAAGCCAATCAGAATGTCTAATGGGGTATATTGTTCCATCCTTCTTTAATTTCTCCAATTCAACCTTTACCAGTGGTTTTAATTTGGGGTTCATTATCCTTATCTTCTACTTGGCAGGCTTTGCCCCTTATCTCAAGGGAATAATATGTTGCAATATTGTTTTATCATATGCCTTCAAATCATCATAACTCCATCCGAACACATCAAGGTATTCTTTAAATAGTGCGACATATTGATCAACTTCGTCAATTCT
Organism: Picea engelmannii; assembly: GCA_009831015.1. Lineage (NCBI taxonomy): Eukaryota > Viridiplantae > Streptophyta > Pinopsida > Pinales > Pinaceae > Picea > Picea engelmannii. The sequence continues at coordinate 427,256 of ML788967.1, forward strand.
GCAATCAACTCCCAAATTGACGTATTTTGGGGAACTATCAGTTCCAATATTATTTTTTCTTCTTTCTTGGACCTTTCAGAGCGATGCTTCTTCCAGGAGGTTTTTAGCATGATCGTCTCTTGTAAAAAGAGACTCAGATTGAATACAATTCCCCAGGACAACATTTATATGATTGTCCTCATCTTTATCATCATTCATAATTTTTTTTTCCAATTCTTCATCATTATCAATACTTGTAAATACTCATGATTACCAGGTACATAAGGTTGGAATATTATTCTTACTTGAAAATATGTTTTTCTCTAAACATCATCTGGGTTTGACAGTGAGGCCGCAAAATCTAATGAATCTGCCTTCTAATTTTTTTCCCTTGGGACGAAAGAAATGTTGAAAGAGCTGAAGGATTTAATCAATTCATTAACTCTTTTGAAATATAACTTGATTCTTTCTTTTTTAATATTATACGTCTGGGTAACTTGATTTATTACCAGCTCAAATTCGCCTGTCACAATTATATGATCTATCTTCATTTCTTGTACGAGAATCATTCCCTGAATCAAAAATTTGTATTCTGTCTCATTATTGGTACATGCAAATTCAAGTCTGATAGCATGTGGATGCACAATATTTCCTGGGTTTACAAGGAAAATTACAACTCCACTCCTAGAACTTGAGTAAGCTCCATCAAATGACATCCTCCAAAAACCTTCAAACTAATGCTTTTGGTTTTTCATATCTTGAATTTGCTCCATGTCTTCAATCTGATCCATGTCTAGGATAGCATAGTTTCCAATCCCAACATATATATAATCTTCCATTAGTTAATTATCCTTCTTTTTGAAAGAGAAAGGTATCCTAGGTTCATGAGGGACCTTAATCATTTCTCTTTCTTTATTTGGCAACATCATGCAGCTTCCATCGTTCATTATGTATCCTCCAATCATAGACGACCAAACTCTTCTTAAAACAACTCCATGTGCAGGAGGAAGGTCTACCATAACAATATGGGGAGCCGCCATGATCCAAGCATACACATATTTTATTTCTCCATAAGCTGGTACTTGTCTGGAATCAATTGCATATATACTTTCACCAGTCTCATAATATTTGGTGCCACTCATGCCCAATGCGCCCATGACCACCAGTGGCATAATATTATTGGTCGTGCCAGTGTCAGCTAAACAATTATGAAGTGAAACCTGATTATTTAAATTGAAATATAAAAAGGTGGGATTTTAGCTCTCAACTTTACAGTTGATGTGTTCTATCTTTGTTTCAGACTTATAACAATAACCTCCATTTTTCCAGATGGATCATCCAACAATCTCAAAATATTTTCCCTTTGTTGAGGGATCTTTACCACTTATGTAAAAGGAAGAGTTATACTTAGCTTACTCAAGTCCTCTACAACATTGTATTTCATTTGGGTAGGGTTTGATGTCAGGTGTGGCTTCTTTCTTCCAACACTATCTATCACATTTTCATTTCCCTTTTTCTCATTGACCTTTTCTTTATCTTTTTCCTTTTCCTTTTCAGAATCATTTTTATTCTTGGATTGATTTACAAACGCTCGTGTTTGGGAAACCTTCTCTTGCGAGTCATCCCAGATGGGGTGCCACGTAGCGGAAGGAGGCCACACAACTCTCCCATGATTTCAGCCATAAATATGGCCATTCGTCATCCTTCACCTCAGTCTTGAATGGAGGGCGATCTTAATTAATTACAGAGAAAGGGAGGACAACTCCCTCGAGTCGGGTTAATGGCAGTCTTGTGGATTAATGGTAGGAGGCAGGTGAGTACAACGGTCATGTTCACCTTGGGGATATCTCTCCCATTCAGCCTTGGCTAGAATTATTTTTCCTTCAAGCTCTGTCATCTTGCTCGCGCTGAGAATTGGATTATTGTGTAGTGGGTTCTCTTGGCAGTAATTCAGTGGATTATTCACCCCCTGGCTCAACCATTCTGAGAGAGATAGGTAAGCTGAGACATGGACCTTCCTAGTACAAATGCTCTTCTCAACAAAGACTCCTGCAACAACTGGAACAGACCCTGTCCATTTCCAGGACTCAACACACCACGAGGCCATGAACTCCACCGATGGCATATGTCGAGGAGGAATTTTTGGAGGAACCAATTCAGGTTCCACCAGAATATCTCCTGTACATGGTCCTAGATGATTACTTATTCCCCAGCACCAAAAAATATAATACAGGTACCCAGACTATCATGGAAGGTGCCACATGCGTTTTTGAGGAGGAATTCCCGAAGGAACTCCTCCACACGGATCCAGGCGCTTCCCTCCAGGACAACACCATTGAAGCTGATGCAGGAGTTGAGGTGGTCAAGGATGAATCCACTGAAACCACACAGGAGAACTTCCCCATCTTGGCGCCTCCACTGCTAAATGCAATTCCAGAATTCAACCAACTCCCCCCAATCTCTTCACCCTGGAGCAACTGGAGCTCATTTTTGATCTTATAAGCTACATGGTGGGCCAACTACATAGGGACACCCTCATTAGAAAGTGGATTGACATTCACTTCGATGCATTCTTGAATGCATTGTCCAAGGAGAATTTCCCGTCCTGTGCGTAACCCTTCGTGCCACGAACCAACAATGACACTCTCCCTAGAGCTTCAAATGATAGATCCCCTAGTGCCAATGATTAGCTTCTTGTTATTCTGTACTGGTACTCTGCATAATTCCTATCTAGTTGTCTGTACTGGGACTCTGCATAATTCCTGTCTAGTTTTCCTTTTTCAACAATTGTTAGTTTATTCTAGCTTGGAAAGACAGATCTGTCTGGAAAAACATCCACCACTTGCTCTAGTTTCCAACTGGTAGGGAATGTGGCAGATGTATTTTTTGGCTGAAATTATAACAAGTGACCACCTATTTCGGTTTACACTAGTTTGGAAAAACAGGTGGCAGGCCAATGACTTGTGTCTTTTTTGTACAGTGACAACACAATAATAGGATTTACAACTTTTTATTTACAAAAAAAAAACATTCTCTTGCAAGTCAGGGTCATTGTCGCCTTCTTCAAATATATACATGGTCGTCTTCCATCCATCCATCTGTACAATTTTAGAACTTTCATCAGGTAAATAATCGTTCCCTTGCTTAACCATTTTCTCATCATATACATCATCTAGAACAACTACATTTGGGATTGGTTGCGAGGAACCCTTTGTCTTTGTGGATTATCAATGTATTCAAACCTCACTCTTTTTTCTTGGGGAGGGTTCCTTCTTTGCTCTTGGACTGACATTCTCAGATTTTCTACATAATTATCCCCCTTTCTTAATATGTTTATCTCATTTTGCATTTTCCTGATGGTTCTATTCATTTGTGCAATTTCAATTCGTTGCTTAGTTTCTTGTGCTACAACAGGGTCTACCTTCACATCTCGTATGGTTCCCCTAAAAAATCCTCCTCCAATTGTTTGATTTTGGATCGGTTGTGGATTCCTCTCTTCGTTCTTTCTTGATCTAGAGGCTCCTTGATCATAAATATTTATGCCTCCTAGTTACATCTATACTTTTCCCAAGATAATATCGAGGTCAACACTTGTCTCAATCATAATTTCTTCCATTTCAGTGGCCTTAATCATTTCTTCCTCCAAGGTATCCATCTGGGATGTGCTGATAGTATATTTTACATTTGGGGGCATCACATTCTTGTAACAAGCAAGTATCACTGGGTCATTAGGTATTTTATCTTCTAGAATCTTACTCAAGGTTTTATTGAACCTGAGATTAAGATATCGTATTCTCTCATTATTCCTCCAACCAATCTGGGTAAAATTAGTGAGAAGGGGATGATATGCTACTGGAGGAGCGAACATAGTCA
>ML788967.1:445880-458116 GCA_009831015.1 Picea engelmannii
AACTACTCATCAACTATGACTCATCAATATTTACCAACATCATCAACTATACACCTCATGTATGTGCACCAACTCATCAACTACTTGTCTCAACCATGTACTCAACATGTACCACAACCAAAATCCCTCATCAATTTCATCATACAAATCTAATTTGTAGCTATGTAATAGACCTGGTGTATATGATCACATTCATGCAAACCTTCCTTAACTTTAAAAACAAGAGACTAACATTTTCATCAAACTTTTCTTTAGTCTCACATGCCTAGTTTTGGATTAGTCAACAACCCTAACTTGAAGTAATCATAACTTTGAACCTGTAATGTATAAATATATAAAAATGATACACAATGTTCTTCAGTGTGTTTTATGCAATTCCTCCAAGTGTCACTACTTGGAAACTCTCAGAAAAGGAGTTATAGAAAAAATGGCATACCTTGCTGAATTCTGGCTTATTCTAGAGAGCGACCTTGTAGAGCGTTCCCCACAAAAAATGTTTGATGAATTGATATGAAAATATTACAAAACATAATACAGATTGTACCCTAACTAATACATTTGGTCTCACTGAATTTGGATCTTTTATGAATAATTTATGACGTTTTTACTCGAAACACCTGATTTTGACTAGTTTCAGGACTGACTACAAACCCTATTTTCCACGGAGTGTAACTACCAAAATACAATGAACCAAAAGATAAATTTTTAACCACAGATACTTGGATATGTTTTCTCACTTTCATAGCAATTTCACAGTCTGAATCATTATATAAAAAAAGTTATAGCGAAAATGGTGAGATGACCTATAAATAACATACCTTAGAAAGCACCATCAAAAGAATTTATCCTTCCTTGCGGCCTTCTTTTCTTCACCTTCACTCAGAATTTCAGTTTAGATATACTTGGTTACCTCATACACATAGATATTCAATATTATCAAGTGTGATTCAGGAAGGAGGTCAATCCCATTGTTATGTTTCTTCAAAAAATCTCTACAGTATTCTTCTTTGAAAGTTATCATCAGCTCTGGGAGCTTCAACATCTTATGGAAAACTTGCAGTGAAAGGGAAATCGGAGAATGATCTTGGAGTTGTATAACTCTATGGATTGGCACATACTTCTCCACAAACCATGCAACAAGTTCTTTACTTTCAAAAAACTCAAGAACACACCCAACGCGATCGATTCTAGATGCCCAAATTACATATTTCTTTGCAGGAGGAGAGGAATAATATGAATATGCTCTTGACCACTGGAAGTTCTAGTCTTCACGACCAAAGATACTTAAAGTATCACCAAAAAAATGTTGTCTAGATGATGTTGCCATAGGTTGACGGGAGTATTTCTTTAGCTAGATAATAACCTCAAATATTTTTTTTTCGGAGAGATGATGATAATTTAATCCCTTGGCAAATGGATATTTAATACAATTTAATGAGTAATTTCTGCGAGCCTTTCATCATTAAGGACGATCTTTTCGGATCTTGCACAACAATTGTTAGCATTAAACAACACTTAATGCATATTTGGAAAAGAAATAGAATGGTGGGGATGGACGAGAGTGAGTTTGAATATGATGTTTTTCATGAACCCGCCAACCCGGGAACCCGCAAACCCGCCATTATGGATGATCAAAAAAATGTTAAGTGTGGAAAGGCGGTTGGTTGGACTTGCATGCAGAAGGGATAAAATATTTTAGGGGCTCAACACCTGGTACAAGTTTGATGGTCAAAATGTTGATCACAAAACTTTGGGTGCAAAGTGGAGATCACGAAACTTGGAGGATGAGGGCTTGAACTCGTGAAGTTGAAAAAATGGCTAAGTGTAGTGTGGCAGTGGAATTATGACATGGGAAAGTGGATGGAGATGAAGGTATACCAACTCGAAAACCCACCAACCCACTGATTACTGAAATATGACTAAGTATGGTAACTAGAAAGGAAGAGAAGAAACAATATAAGAAAGAGGGAAACAAGGGGAGGTGTAGAAGAGGGAAAATAAATGGAAAAAAGAAGTTGGGAAAATAGAACAGGAAAGGAAAAATCAGAAATGGGAAATGACCTCAACACTCATGTAGTGGGAGTGTTGAGAAGGTACATGTCGACACCTGGAAAGGAGCACTGGACAACTTTCAAGAGAGTATTAATGTATTTGTGTGGTATAGAGAACTACACTATATGCTACCAAGGAAGACCTGGAGGTGAAAATGGTAAATTAAATGTACATGGCTTTGTCGACATCGACTGGGCTGGAGATTTGGATCGATCTTCAAGATGTTCAATGGAGAAATAAGCTGGATGAGTAAGCAACATGCAGTTGTATCCTTGTCAACAACAGAAGATGAATACATGGAGGCCACTCATGGAAGCAAAGAAGTGGTATGGATACAAAGGTTGTGTTTAGGAATCATGTTTGAGTAGAGAGATATGAAGGTAAGTTGCAACAATCAAAGTGCAATATTTCTGATAAATAATCCTGCTTATCATTTGAATACTAAGCACATTGATGCACAATACCATTTCATAAGGGATATGGTGGAAATCAACAAGGTGCTACTAGAGAAAGTAGACACGTTGGAAAACATAGCAGACTCGTTGACCAAGTCTGTGAGTGTTGTGAAGATATCTTGGTGTAGAGAGGCAATGGGCATTTTTGCCCTAGGTCTGTGAACAAAATTTCAAGAATCTCCTGTTTCAGCAAAGAATACAACAAGTGGGAGAATGTTGGGTTGTTATATTCTTTGCAGTGAAAGTCTAGTCGAGGTAGATTGATTAACGGTCGAAGGTCGAGGTGGATCGAAAATAAGTCAAAGGTCGAGGTCATCGACTGGGTAAATTCAAATTCAAAGATATCAATGGAAATTCAACCAACAAGAAGTTGAAGTGTGGGCATGAGATGACCGACTAGAGACCAAATGAAAGCCGACTGGTATTCGACTAGTAATCTGACTTGGAGTCGACTATAACAAAACCATGGGATTTGCAGGATTTGTAGCCAATGATATGCATGGATATGTAACCATTTTTTGGGCGCCAAGTATTTAGGGTTTTTCATGTTGTAAAGCCTATAAATAGGCATGTTGTAAAGCCATAAAGGCTAATGAAAATGTAAATATGAATAAATCGTAGGTTTCTAGTCATGTAGATGTAAGCCAGATTGGTTATAGGGTTGTTCTTATGAAGGAAAGAGGGTATGATTTAGATTGTGTATTAGGTGTGGACCAAGGTTAGACATGTCACCTTTTATTCATATTGAATAAGACAACAAGAGAGAAGAATGCTCAAAGGAATGTTGGTTTTCCCAGTTTGGGTTTATGGGGTAAAATATCTTTGTACTGTGTGATTACTTTATCATTTACGTTCTTGATTAAATTATTCTTCTCGTATGCTAAGATTAGTGTGGAAGTGTCTCTCATTTCCTGACTGGATAATGATCCTATTCATCACAACCCTTTGGATCTAGTAGAGGAGATATTCTCAAGGCTGGAAGAGTAGGTCGTTGACATATCTCACAATATGTCTCTCCTCATGGTAGCTCTATCAAGCAATATCAGACTGTTCAAAGAAAATGGAGGCTCAAACTCAAAGATTGAATTAGATGGAAAATCAGGGGATAACAAAGACCCAAAAAATGAGTTGCGGAAATAACCCGAGAAAGAGTAGCTGAGTTCCAGTACCATAAACCCTTCACAATATTTATTCAACATGGAAGAAAAATTGGACATAAATCCATTCCAAGGTGAGATCAATGCATTAAAACTGAATTATTGGTTGCAACAACTAGAATTTTATTTTACCATTCACCATATATATGAAGGAAAAAATATATCATTTTCCAAACTGAAGTTAGAGGGCCATGCTTTAAACTGGTGGGAAATCCATACATAAAATCTTAGGCTAGAGGGTGATCCATTGGCAACTAGGTGGGAGGACTTCAAAACCCTCATCAAGTCACAATTATACCCTATCGGGTATGTAGAGGACCAGCGAATCCATTGGAACTAATTCAGGAAGAAGCAAAAGCAGAGTGTACAAGACTACACTACCAAGATAAAAAACATGACCAACATGATGTGTATCTCTCCCATGAGCCCAGATGTACTCCTCAAGCATCTGCAGGTCTAAATAGCCATATATGAAAGAAAGTGATGCTTTTCAAGACAAGGACAATGTATGACGCATGTGTATAGGCATAATTGTTGGACAACTAAGAGGGGGGGGGGTGAATCAGTTGTTACTATGCTTAAACAATTATGCCCATTTTAAACTCTTTACAAAACACTCAATGATGATCACAATAATGCAAGGAAGTAAGAAATATAATATTCAACATCAATCACACACATGAAATATATAGAGACAAATATTTCCTAAGGAAACCCATAAAGGGAGAAAACCTCTTCTTCTTGATATGATAAGTAGTCTTTATTTTTTGTATTATCATTATTATGAGCACCAACTCCTTTTGAAGCTACCACCTTTGTTTTACAAGAAACAACTTGCTGAGACCACAAACTCTCTGGTTTCTCTAGCGCCCACTAGAAGGAAGCACCAACTCCATTTGTGTTCCAGCACCAACTGGATGGAAGCACCAACTTCCAGTCACACAGACACCAACCTGTATAATAGAGAACAATGGTTCTCCCTTGCACCACCCTACCACCCTGGTTTTTCTGGCTACAACCAGATGGGAGCCACAAATCCTTGTGTTCAAGCACCCACTTGAAACACTGAGAACAATAGTCCTCCCTACCACCCTGAGATATAAATCTTTGCTACTGTAATTTATACAGTGATACATTATTTAATAATGGCTTACCGGTCTCATCACTGCTCTGCTCTGCCTGCATCAGTGTCTTCCTGCTTTCATCTTCTTGAGCTTTCTGTTTTTCTTCTCTGTCTTTGCATGTGCACCTCAACTTTCTCTTCCTTTATCAGATATGCATTTTAGCTTCTGCTCACAGACGCTCGGCTGACTTCTACACACATCAATTGTTGCACACAACATGCTTCTACCCACATGAATAACTATCAAAAGAAGCAACCATCTCTTCTCTTTTTTGCATATATTTATCATGACAAGTTCTCTGTCAGATCATCCAGGCAACTCTTCATCTTTTTTGGTGATTATCCTAGGTTTGTTCTTCATAAGTGGCCATTATATTGAGATTCTTTGGCTTCTCTGGTAGTTACAGTCTTCGACACTTTTCCATCTGTCAATTGTTTCTATGACGAGTCTTCATTCCACTGGCAGTTACCTTGAGATTCTTCATCTCCTCTGGGGATCACTTTGAGGCTCTTAAAATTCTATGACAGGTACAATCACTTTGTTCTGGTAGTTAAAGAGAGAACCTCCGCGTGCTCATACCTTTGGCGTCTTTTCCCTTCCTGAGAAAAATTCACAATGGGCGCTAGATTTTTTGTCTAAGCCCCTTCCTTTCGTGTGACCATGAGATGTGATTAGATGCCTATCCAAAATATGCTTTGTGAGTTCGTGCATCAGATATCCAGTTGCGAGTTTCCTCAATTCTCCCAACTCATGAAACTATGAGGTGGAGCTTAGCAATGCTAGATCCTTACTCTATTTTCTCTCCACGTGACCGTTGGTTGTGACCACATGCCTAAATTCCGAGCACTTCACGATCTTGGTCTAGCAAGCGATAGCTCCTTCTTTCGATATGACCTTGGGTGATGATATCACATGACCACGTGATTGCAGGTGCATCCAAAGGTGGTTTAAAACAAACTGCATTTAACCCCACAATTTACCTCGATCCTCCATGGTTCCTTTCTCCAAAACCATCATTTCAATTGTGGCCTGCCCTCAACTTATTAAAGTTTGCATGCCTTCAATTCCCACAATGCGACGAGACTGTCAATCTCATGATCTTGATGGTGCTCTTGAACGGACAGTTCAGATTTGTTCTTTCACGATCTCCGGTCATATCTAACCTCATTAAATCAACAGTCCTCAACATTCCGTATTTCAACGGTATAGATCTCTCCGTGATCCAATGGTCAAGATATTCTCTTCACGTTTCATTATGTCGAAAGTTGGCTCACATCCCTTCTTTCAATTCTTGAACTCACACTTGCGTTAGATCAACGACCCACAATCCTTCCCCGATCAACGACTGTGATCACCTTCTGCATTTTGGGATTTCATGTTTCACGACATCAAAAATCAACTCATGCCTTTCTTCTAAGACCAAAACCTCGACTCTTCGCTTACCAGATTGATTCTCTGAGATCCAATGACCCAGATCTCCTCTTCACACTTCGAGACTTCGCACTTCACGATTCATCTCTTGTCCGATCGACGACCCAGATCAGTCTATGATCCGACGGTCCATATTTCATCGAGACTTCATGTTTTTCGATGTCGGAGGTTATCTCACCTCCCTTATTCCGATTCCCGATATCTGAAATACTCCATATCAGATCAACGGTCCACAACTCCCCACGATCTAAGGGCTCAGATAAACTCGCGAACTCAGACATCGCGAGTTCCTACAACTCTCACCTTTGAATTTTCCAGTTCTTGAGTCAGTGAAATGATGATATTTCACCACGTGTCTTTCCCACCACCAATGCCTAGGATAGAATCCACTCCACCTCTTGCAAATATTCCAAAGTTTGATTCTTTGAACTCCTAGATTTTCTGCCACCTATCATCCCTGATGATGGACGGTTCCGATGACTTCGGAACTTGTCTCGTGCACTTTCATTGGGATCCAAAAACTATTGGTCCACGCACTCAGATCTAACGACTGAGATCTATTCTCCTCTTCTTTGCATGCTCATTCCTCATGTCTGGAATCTGATACAAAGTTCCATATTCTTCACATTTCTCTACCCAGCGTCCACTTTTTCTCCTCCTCATAAGCTTACAATTTATTCTGACTTAGAGGATTCCAACGTTTCAAAGGTTCCACTTTTGAACTACCTCCTGTGAGCTCTGTGACTTTTGGGTCTCGTTTGCACATTTCAGAACACTGTCTCTCTTGAGCTTTGGAAATGGAACCATCATTGTCGTTGTTATTTCCATGAATGACAAGCACACTCTTCTTGTAAACATGCCGACAATCTCCCCCTTTGGCATTGATGGCAACCCTGAAAGGATGCACTATTCTTCATACCTCCAATTGTCGCAGACCACACCTTTTTCTCCCCCTTTGAAATCAATGTCAAAGAGAACTGAGAGTGATTCTATTCTCCCCTTGATTAGATATACTATGAGCACTCTCCCCTTGATCAGATAGACTATTTTAACTTGATAACATGGTCATGCCCAACTTCTGGCATAGATACTCAAACTGGGCTTTTGGAAGCGGTTTAGTGAAGATATCAACAATATGATCTTTGGATGGAATATAACATGAAGAAACAACAGTGTTGGTCACCTGTTCCCTCAAGAAGTGATACTTGATGGGTATATTCTTGGTATTGGAGTGAAATACAAGATTCATTGACACACTAATTGCACTAGTATTATCACAATGAATTGGGATCGGTGCAATATATTTTACCTCCAAGTCTGCAAGTGTCTGAATCATCCACAATACTTGGGTACAACAAGTGGCAACTGCAATTTATTGAGCTTCTGTAGTTGATAAGGAAATGTAACCTTGCTTCTTTCTCAACCATGCTACAAGGGAATCTCCTAAGAAGAATGCACCTCCACTCGTGCTTTTCCTTTCATCCACATAGTTATCCCAATCAACATTTGAATAGATTGATAGTTGAAAATTCTGATTCCTAGGATACCATAGGCCATAGTTCATTGTTCCTTTCAAGTATCTGAATATTCTTTTGACAGCTAATAAATGACTTTGTTTAGGCGCAACCTGATATCTTCCTACCATTCCAATAACATGCATTATGTTTGGACGAGATGTTGTGATGTACAATAGGCTACCTATCATAGACCTATATGAACTCTGATCAACATTAGGTGAGTCATCATCCTTTCTTAACTTGCATCTAGTGACCATAGGTGTGCTCATAGGTGTAGACTATTCCATTTGAAACCTTTTCAACATTTCTCTTAGATATTTCTCTTGAGAAATAAATATTCCTTCAGACCTCTGAGTAATTTGCAGACCAAGAAAAAATGATAGTTCCCCTATCATAGACATTTCAAATTCAGACTGCATGGCAGAAGCAAACCATTGTACCAATGAAGCATTATTTCTTCCAAAGATGATGTCATCTACATAGATCAACACAATGAGAAAATCATTACCCTCTGTTTTGATATATAGATTGTTGTCAACTGTTCCTCTCTTAAACTCTTTGTCTTAAAGATACTTATCTAGTTTGTAATACGAGGCACGCAGAGCTTGTTTCAACCAATATAAGGCTTTCTTCAGCTTGCAGACAAAGTCAGGGTTATCTGATAGTTGGAAACCCTCTGGTTGTTCTATATAGACTTCTTCTTTTAGATCTCCATTTAGAAAAGCTGTCTTGGCATCCATTTGATAGACTTTAAACTGTTTATGACAATCATAGGAAATAAACATTCTAATATCTTCTAATCTTGCTACGGGCGCAAATGTTTCATCAAAATCCAGTCCTTCTATTTGAGCATATCCTTTGTAGACCAATATAGCCTTATTTCTTACAATATTTCCTTGCTCATTAATCTTTTTTTTGTAGACCCATTTGGATCCTATTAAATTTTTATTTGTTGGCCTAGGAATGAGTTCCCAAGTGTCATTCTTTTCAATCTGGTCTAGTTCCTCATTAATTGATTTTAGCCAATTTACGTCTTTACTAGGTTCATTAAAGTTCTTAGGTTCCACCATGGATATCAAGGCTATATGTGATTGCTCGGTGTCTTTGATTATCCTTCTCTTGGTTTGTACACCTTTGTCTTTCTCACCAATTATCTGACTTTCAGGATGATTCTTTTGAGTAATTCTGGAGGAAGGATTTGTTTCTGTCTGCTTATTTGAGTCTGCATGAGTATTTGTATCTTCATATGACTCAGAGGCTTCTTCTTCTGATTCTTGGACCTGTTCATCTTCAGTTTCAGCTGTGTCCTCTGTAGTAGACTCAATATTGCTCACCTCTCTTACTAGGAATCCTTCATCAACCTTTAAATCGATGCAATCAACTAATTTATGCAATCTTTTATTAAAGCATCTATATCCTTTACTATTGGTAGCATATATGCCAAGGTTTTCATTATTATTCTTTATGTAGCACTTACTCCCAAAGACTTTGAAGTGTTTGATTGAAGCAAGTCTTCCATACCATAGTTCATAAAGTGTCTTGTCACTATGTGGTTTGAGGTGGGCTTTGTTAAGAATATGGACTACTGTGTGTATTGCTTCTACCCAGTAAGTTTGACCAATGTTCTTTTCATTCATCATTGACCTGGCCATTTGCTGAACTATTTTGTTTTACCTCTCAACTACTCCATATTGTTGTGGAGTTCCTGGGATTGTGTATTCTCTATTGATCCCATGTTTATCACAAAATTCCTTGAAATCACTTGACAAAATTCTCCTCCTCTGTCTAATCTTACTGCCTTTAACTTGTTTCCTGTTTGATTCTCAATTAAAGACTTAAATATTTTAAATTTCTCAAATGCTTTAGCTTTTTCTTTGAGAAAAGCAACCCAAGTCAGTCTAGAGTAATCATCAATGATCAACATAAAGTAGTTTTCCTTCCCTGCTCCTTCTTGTCTTGATGGTCCACATAAATCCATATGAACTAATTGGAGTGGTTTCTCTGTTGAAGTAGAGCTCTTGGATTTAAACTGTGTCCTGGTTAGTTTTCCTACTTGACAGGGTTTACACATAGAATCTTGTGGCTTTGATATTCTTGGAAGATCTTTTACTTCCTCAAGATTTTTGAGCTTGATTAAGTGGTCAAAGTTTAAATGTCCAAGTCTCCTATTCCATAACCATCTTTCATCATGTTTTCTTACATGACATTCTTCTCTATCTTCTTTCAGTACATATACATTATTATCTGTTTTTATGCCTTTAGCCACGACTTGTCTTGAGTTTACAAACTTTATCTTACAATCTTTGGAAGTGAACACCACTTCACATTCTCTGTCACACATTTGAGTTACAATGAGCAAATTATGTTTCAACCCGTCTACAAGCAGAACATCCTGGGGTTTTCCTTTACCATTACTTAAACTTACCATCCCTTTACCCTTGATTTTACCTGGTTCATCATTTCCAAAGGTTACATTTCCTTTTTTTCTTTTACTTATAGACATAAACTTATCCTTGTTTCCAGTCATGTGCTTGGCACATCTACTATCTATATACCAAGGGTCTTTTTGTTTTTGAGATGAAAGTACTAGACCACATTTTTCACTATCTTTCTTTTTCCATGTGTTGGCATTTCTAGCTAAGGATTTCATCCTTAGATCTCCCTTGTAATTCTTCAGATGGCAGTTTGCAGCTTTGTGGCCGAAGTTATGACAGTTATAACATTCGAGCTCATTTTTCAATAGGTCAAAGTGATTGGTGATACATTGTCTACTCATTGGCTACTTAGTTCTATGTTGTAAAGATAGTTTATTTCTTGAACTCCTCAGTTGCATGTCTCTAAACTTAATTTGACAATTTTCAATCTTATGACCAAAATTAGAACAGTAAAAGAAGTAACCATGGAATAAATTTTGGTACCTGAAGGATGGCCTTCTTCTTGGCATTTGTTGCTCCATCTTCCGATATATTTGTTTTTTATCAGGGATCATCTTGTCTTGATTATCTGGTGTCATAAGACTCACATGGTCTGATTATCTGCTGACTTGGAACTTGATCATCTTTATTGGCTCTTTGATTTCTGGCCGTTTGCTACTTTAACCATTTACATAACCTAAACTAGTCTTCAACAAAGGAGATCTTTGTTTTCTCAGAATTTCGTTTAGTTCTGTCGAGGCTTTAATTCTTGGAATATTTTGGAGATACAATGTTTTAAACTTCTCCATCTCTTTTCTGGTTTTTACTACCTCTTCTTCCAAGGCTTCACACCTTGCCTTCTTCTCTGATAACTGTTGTTTCAGAATGTCCTCTATTTTCTTTGCGTATTCTAATTCCACTTGTAGCAGGGAAAAGTCTTCATCAGGTTTTTTACTGTCTTTCTCGAGAGTCAAACTGTATCAACAATTGTTTTTTATTTTTCTTCTTAGATATGAGTCTAGCAATTTCTTCTAGAGAACTAATCAATTCTCCTTCCAAGTCAACCATAACTTCTTCATCATCAACATCACTTCCTGTTATTTTATTATCATAGTCCTTTTTGTCCACAAGAATAAAGTCATTAACCTTACCTTCACAAGAAAAATCATTATCCGTGTCTCCTGAAGAGTCATCATTGTTTACACATAAAATTTTCTTTTTACCAAATGTATTGGATTTGTAATTCTCTTCACCTTTATCATTCTGGTCCTTCTTCTTGTGTGGACACTTAGATGCAAAGTGACCTATATTTCCACATTTAAAACAGTTGAAAGGCAACTTGCCTTGGTACTTTCCTAATCCTTTCTTTAGTCTTCTCACAAATTTTGCTTCAATTTCATCAAGCTCATAATCCTCATTCTTATCTACTTTAAATGATGCTTCTCTAGAGGTGGGTTTATCTTTACCTATCCTCATTTCATAAGTAGTTAGAGTTCCTAGGAGTTGGTCAATAGGAAGAGCTTTTAGATCATTAAGTTCTTCTATAGCAGATACCTTTGGGTTGAACTATCTAGCAGAGATCTCAAAGTTTTCTGAACTAAAGAGACATCCTCAATTTTGTCACCAAGTCCTATCATTGAATTTACTAGTTATTCAACTCTCAGAAAGTACTTCCCAACAGTTTCATCCTTTTTCATCTTTATCTATTCAAACTATAATCTATAGGTTTGAATCTTGGCATACTTTACCTTCTCATTACCTTCATAACTGCTAATGAGTTTGTCCCACATTTCTTTGGCAGATTCTAAGTGCATAAATTTTACAAATTATGCTTCTACAAGCCCACTCAGAATAGCATTCATATCCTTAGCGTTGAAGATGAATTCTAGCTTGTCATCCTTAAAAGCTAGTACAACTAGCTTTACATAATCAGTCTCTACCACATCCCATATATCTGCACCTAAATCCATTATGTAGGTTCTCATCCTAACTTTCTAGAAGGAAAAGTTTGTTCCATTGAACAGGGGGGCCTTGTTGGTTGAAGTTACTTCATGGCTAGTCATTTTTAAGCTCTAGGATCTACCCT
>ML788967.1:458166-470974 GCA_009831015.1 Picea engelmannii
TGGACAACTGAGAGGGGGGGGGGGTGAATCAATTTTTACTGTGCTTAAAAAATTATGACCATTTTAAACTCTTTACATAATACTCAATGATGATCACAATAATGCAGGGAAGTAAGAAATATAATATTCAACATCAATCACACAGATGAAATATACAGAGACAAATATTTCCTAAGGAAACCCATAAAGGGAAACACTGTCTCTCCTGAGCTTTGGCAATGGAACCATCGTCGCTGATGTTCTTTCCATCAATGACAAGCATACTCTTTCTGTAAACATGCCAACAATAATATTTGGAAAACATAAACCATAAGAAATGGCATCCAAGTGGTTCCAAGAAAAAATAACACCATGAAGCTTCCAAGGAGGGGAAAAAGAAGTGGAAAGGGGGAAAGGATAATAATATAAAAACCTTTGCACATCAGTTCAAGGATCCCAACAACCATTGTAACCATTGCAATATTGGTGGGCACATTGAGAAAAAGTGTTGAAAACTACATCCAAAGTTGAACCCGAAGAACCACAAGAAGGAAGCAAAGAAAAATAATCTTCTAGCCATGGATATGAGAAATTAGATTGATATAAACTCCGTTGGGGATGAGAATATTTTCTGCACATCAATGAAAAAGGAGGTGAATCTAAGTAGCCTTAATCACTAGGAAGAGAAGGACATGACCAAACTCTTCCACATCAAGATCCATGCCAAGAAGACCAAAATAGATGCCTTGTTTGACTTTGGTTCACAAGCTAATCCCATAGCAGCGGATCTGGTCAACAAGCTTGGATTATATGTTTATGACCATCCTAGACCATATCCATTGGGATGGGTAAGTATGTATGCATATATAGGGGTAATGAAATAATGAAATATTAAATTTGTTGTAAGTGCTAATTTTAATGATGAAGTGGAATTGGACATAGTACCCCTTGATGTATATGGAGTAGTGTTTGGAATCCCCTACATGTATATGAGGGATGCAATATTCATGTGGAGAGCCAAATAGTATCGAATAATCAAGGATGGGAAGTCCTACATTATCAACGGACATAAAGGTAAGTAAAATATCTCACTGTAAGTGCCAACCAAGCCTAGAAGTTGATTAGTTCTAGTAAGAAATATGTTTTACTTTTCTTAAGAGAAAATTAGTCTAATGATGAGTTTACAAGAGTAAAGGCATCCTTAGAGGGGCGTACTAAAGAGAAAAACAACATATGGAGGAGTTTCTACAGGAATACAAATGTTACGAGGAAAATATCTCTATGGCTAGGGGCAAACCACAACAGACGGAAATGACTGCAAAAATCATCTCTAATCTCAAGTATGATATATAAACAAATATGATAGCAAGACAAGATAAAATGCCTACCTCATCCAGATGTTTGATGAAGTCCACCGTTGAGCACTTGACCCAAAGAAATATACCTGCAACTATCCTCAACAACCAAGCAACGCAATAATATGGTGATAATATATATTGTTAGCACATTCAATAGCATAATCCATCAACATTCCTAACAAATATGCCCATGGAATAATAATTCAAATATTTGCAAGATTTTAATTGGATGAGAAAAGAGTATTTATATTAAGATATAATCAATAGAAGTGAATGAGTTACAAACTTCCGTGTCGGTACGGTTCAGAACCGAGAAACTAAGTTCCTTCCAGCTGGGACTCCACCACTTCAATCCTCCACCAAACGCAATATCATATAAGAGAGACAATGAAGTTCTCAATCAATAAGGGAAGAGCTTGGGGGTTGAACAATGTGTTTAGACTTAAAGGACAAAGGGATGCAGATTCAATGTGAAGTGAATAATTTCTCCAGAGTAACTTTGCTCTCAAAGTTGAATTCTTTCTCTTCTTTTCCATAGCTTAGATTTGGCCCATTTATAGCCTTCAAGTGGAACTGAAGGGCCGATTCATAATGTTTCCAGTATATGGAAGGCCATGGATCATTGATCTCGTGATGTGGCATGGACACCCCACACCATTTTTTAATTTTGGGAACATTTCCCAATGTACACGGGATGTAGTGGTGCAACCTGCATATACACATTCTGTAATATAGGCATGGTGCGCATATGTGGAAAAATCATGTTTTTAGCTCTGGGATTTGAAAAAAGGGACTTCAAGTTTGCATAGGGAAATGAAAAAGGCCCTCTATGCAAGAGTGCATAGGGTGAAGAAAATATTTCTATAACAGATGCCCCCTAATGTGTGAGGTCAGAGGAGTATCTACAATGGCCAAAATACATTATAAGACCCAGAAGTGGAGTAATGGGGACCCAAATGGAAGAACTAGTTGCTCATTACAATCTATACCAACTTTGAATACATGGCTTCCAATTTGAATTGCACTACAAATCCATGTGAAAACATACCAAACAACTATCTATGGCCATGAATAGGAAAATACTAATGTGGTTACATGCCAGAGGCTGTCATAGTCACGAACAAAGCTCAGTAAAACCAGTCTCAAAATCAATATGAAGATATCTGTATACAATGGAGTACAATCTGATCTCCCATGATCACTGAAGTAACACACGTGTTGGTCTAATGAAAAGGTAGCAAAAACTCAGGAAATATGCGACTATAAACTGATGTCTTCAAGTCCTCTACACTATCCGCCAAAGGTGCAAGTATACATCATGTGAATAAACGAGTTGAGGTCGAACACAATGATACTTCATTTGATTATCAGTCATTGAGATATACCGTTAACAAACGCAAGACAACCTACCGATGATGAAAGTAGGTATCAAGGCACCAAGTACATTCTTACAAGTGTGAATAAAGGAGTCAGAGTCGAACACATTGTAATTTTCCTGACATGGCTAGTCTAGGAAATGTTGCTAATGTGTGTATAGGATCAATTGTTTGCAACATATAAATGGTCATACAAATAATAAATGCGACAAAGGACTGCAAAGTTTATATTATGATATCTCTGCGGATTACAAAATGACTGAATGTGGCTGAATAAACTAAAAATACTTGACTAGATCAACAGACAAAGGATCTTAGCCAGAATACAAATAAGAAACTAAAAGATAATACCTGAAATATGGGAGCACTGCAGAATCAATGGATGCGCTGGGACTATGGCAGCTCTGACGGTAACTGCTGGAAGTCTGGAAAGTTCTCCCTGGGAGCTATACTTCTCGGAATGGCCTAGAAACTTTCCCAAATGATGAGCTCTATTCTAGTCCTCAGTACTGGTATCTGTTGGACCCCTCTGCTGATGAATATGAACCCCAGATGGATACCCCTGGGGGAATGCACCCCTCTTCTTCTGGCAAAATGCGTCCTAGTGATTCCACCATCAGAATCAAATGAGATATGTATCAAAATGACCGCCTTGGTCTACTGGGAAATGGGTCGGAAGGGTTTCCCTGAATCTGGTCTGATGCTCGCTCTGGAACCCCAAATGTGCCCGCAAAAAGTGCCGCATGTCCAAGTATGGAAAATGATTCGCAGTTGATTCCTCCATCAGAATCTGATGAGGAACTAGGAAAAATATGTGCCTTTCCCTCCTCTCAAATGGGTCGGAGGGAAATCTCAAAATTCTGCCTGGATGGGATAAGTCAACTAAAAACCCTCTCAGAAGCTGCGCCCTCACTCTGGATGAATGCACCCTTGTTGTTGAACACTGTGTAACTGTTGTTGAAAAATGATGGAAGACCTGAATGATCTTCTTGGTGACTAGGGTGTGTCTCTCAACATCGAAATTAGCCACTGGTGTCTTCGTCCTGGAATCCATTGAACTATCTCTCCTGAGATGCGCCTCTTCTCCTCAATGACAAGTAATAATATGCATAATGATGAATTAGGTCACTGACCCTTCCTTTATAGATTTCCAAAACCCTAAATCATATTGAAACCCTAATTCATTGTTGACTTCCAAAACCCTAAATCACTACTGAAACCCTAATTCACTGTTGACTTCTATTTTTATCTCATAATGACTTAAAAGCGCTTTTAACCTTTTTTAGCTCAATGTCACTTTCCAAATATAACACCTGTGACTGGAGTGACCTCTAGTAACCCTATTTACCCCTCTTTGGCCCTGGATATAGTCTAATGGGGTAGTTTATACCATTAATCCTCCTCTCTGGAGCTCTTATTTGGAAAGGGAAATTATAGTCCTCCCTTCCCGAAATTTCTTGTCCTCAAGCAATACCAGTCCAGGGTGCTGCAACACCTGCTCACTCTCCCAAGTAGCGTCCTCTACTGGAATCCCTCTCCATCTGATCAAACACTCTCTGATGACCATGCTCCTCAGTTTCCACTCCAGGAACTCCAAAACCTCTTCTGAAACTAACTCCAACTATCCCTCCTCATCTAATGGGGGAAGCTCCTCTGATGTGCTAATGAATTGTCCCACTGCCTTTTTGAGGCAAGACACTTGGAACACGTTATGCATCTTTCTCCCCTCTGGAAGCTCTAGCTTGTAAGCAACCTCGCCTAATCGACACATGATCCTGTAAGGAACATAAAATATATTCTTGAGCTTCTCGGCCCCAATATTCTTCAGATATGACCGTCTATAGGGTTGGAGTCTCAAGAAAACCAAATCTCCAACCTCAAAGATGCGCTCTATCCTATGCCTATCCGCACTTATCCTCTGTCGGTTTTGCATAGTCTGCAGGTTCTCTTTCAACAAATTGAGAATCTCTTGACTCTTTATGATACAATCCTTGGCATTGGGAGCTCTGATCTCCCCAAATATCAATTCTACCAAAGTGGGAGCATCATATCCGTACAATGCTCGGAAGGGTGTCATACCAATGGACATGTGGAAGGTGGTGTTGTAACAATGTTCTCCTAAATGTAGCCACTTTACCCACGTTCTTTGCTTTCCTCCGACATAGGTCCTCAAATACCCTTCAACCCACTTGTTGACAATCCTGGTCTGCCCATCTATATGAGGGTGATAGATGGTGCTAAGTGTCAACTCTGTCCCCACCAACCAAAACAACTCTCTCCAAAATGTCCCTATGAACCGATTGTCCCTGTCACTGACGATGTTCTTAGGCAACCCATGAAGTCTGAGGACCTCCCTGAAGAAAAGCTTGGCTACCTGAACTACACTGTACTTTGTCGGTATGGAACATAAGTGAGCAAACTTGGTCAATCTTTCGATCACTACATAGATGCAGTCCTTACCCTGGACCTTGGGTAGACCTGTGATGAAGTCCATAGATACACTCTCCCCTTTCTACTCCGGAATGGGGAGTGGATGAAGTAGCCCTACTGGAAGAGCATGCTATGACGTGTTCTACTAGAAATTCACACACTCATTGACGTGTCTCATAACATCCTGTTTGAGGCCCTTCCATGAGAACCTCTCTTTGATCTATCTATAGGTTTTGAAAAACCCCTGATGGTCTGCTAGAGGTGAATCATGAACTGCGGCGAGGATCTTCTTCTTGGGCCCTAAATCTGGCACCAAGTAGACTCTATCCTTGTAAAATATGACATCGTTAATGACCCTATACCGGTCATATTGTATCTTCCCATCCATCATCTCACGAGCGAAATTGTTCTTGTAATATTCCACTAACAAGTGGGATTTCCAATCTGCTGAAATCTCCATCAAAGAACATGCCACATGTCTCCTCGATAGTGCATCAGACATAATGTTATTCTTCCACTTGACATACTCTATGTGAAATTTGAATGCTTGTACCTTCGTCACCCATTTATGTTAGTGCTCACTGAGGTCCTTCTACTCAAGGAAATACTTCAAACTGTTGTGATCAATCTTGACCACGAATTTGCTGCCCACCAAATATTGTCTAAACTTGGTCAAGGCATGCATGATTGCTAACATTTCCTTGTCATAAATGGAGTACAACCTCTCAGGTTGAATAATATTCCAGCTCTCGAATACAATGGGGTGTCCTTCCTGCATCAAAACTGCACCGATCCCTTCGCCGGATGCGTCACACTCTAGTACAAATGGCAAGGTGAAGTCTGGTAGTGCCAACACTGGACAAGTGCCCATGACTTCCTTCTTGTGATCAAAGGATTCCTGTGATTTCTCGGTCCATATGAAGGCCCCATGCTTGGCAAGATATTTCAGTGATGCTCCAAGCTGAGATAAACCCCAGACGAACCGCCTATAATAGCTGCACAACCCGAAGAAGCTCCTCAATTATGTCACGTTCCTAGGTGTCGGCCAATCCATAATGGCCCTGATCTTATCTTGGTGCACCTGCAACCCCTATGCACTGATGATTTGGCCTAAGTAATGTAGCTATGTCATACCGAACTTGCACTTGGAATCTTTGGCATATAATGACCGTGCCTCCATGATGCTCAATACCTCATCCAGGTGCCTCATATGCTCTTGCCATGACCGACTATAGATCAATATGTTGTCGAAGAAAACCAATACTGATTTCCTTAACTGATCCTTGAATATATGGTTCATGCAAGACTAGAATGTAGCAGGTGCATTGGTTAGCCCAGATGGCATAACCAGGAACTTGAAGTGTCCAAAATGACATCGAAATTACGTCTTCTCTATGTCCTGCTCTCGGATGCTGATATGATGATATCCAGAGCGTAGATCAATTTTTGAGAAGAAAAATGCCCCATGCAGTTCATCCATAAACTCATCAATGCGTGGGATAGGGTACCGGTTCTTGATGGTTTTCTTGTTCAAGGCTCGGTAATTAATGCACATCCTCACGGTTCCATCCTTCTTCAGAACTAAGACAACTGAATAAGCAAATGGGCTGTTGCTCGGTCTGATGTGTCCCATCGCCAACAATTCCTTGATTTCCTTCTCTATCTCATCCGTGAACCTCCTAGGATGACGATAGGGGGGGGGTGATCACAGGTTTGGCCCTCTCCTCCAACTCAATGGTGTGCTCAAACCCCTTGTCAGGTGGTCTCCCTAGTGGAATTGCCTCAAAGACCTGCTGGTGTCGTCCCAATAAATTCTTGATCTCTGTATGGTATTGTTGTTGACCTTCTGAATCCTTTTGAGTAGTGATCAAGAATTCTGCGACATATGCTACCTCCCCATGTCTGAATATCCTCTCCATCCTCTTGGCTGAAACTGTCCTCGGTGCTCCTGTCGGCATACCTCTTAGAACAACCTTCTTCCGATCCTGGTCTTTGAATCCCATTTCCAAGGTTTGGTAGTTGGTAGTGATTTTTCCCAAGGTAATCATCCACTGAACTCCTAACACCACATCTGTGTCCAATAGGTCAACCACATAAAATGTGTCTCTCACTGTGTAGTTGTCTAAATTCATCTCTAAGTTTGGAACTCTGTCTAGACACTCCACTGTGTGGCCATCTACTACCGCAACATCAAACCCCTCAAACTCCTCTATTTGAAGTGCTTGTCTCGATACCAGTGAAGCATCTATTAAGCTATGGGTGGCCCCACCATCTATCAAGGCATTTTCCCATTACCCCTGAATAATCCCTTTGATACAAAGGGTATTATACCTGGGAACACCAAAAAGGGTCGCTATGACTCCTCCCTTTGCTAGTTTCCTCCTGTTACCCTGCTCTGGCGGTTGTGGGATTATTGGAGGATGGGCTCCTGTCAGTGTCAGTGGTCTATGGGAAGGCTTCTCCTCTGCTGGTGCTGACGCCTCCTCTGAACTAGTGGATCCACTATCCTGCTCCTCTTCCTCACTATCCACGCTATCTGCTGGTACCTCAATATAATGAATCTCTCCCTTGCCCATGCACCTCTGGCCTGGTACCCAAGGATCTCTGCAGCTGAAGAAAAGCTTCTTCCTCATTATATATCACCTAGTATCATCATCCAACTTCTCCTTTCCCTCCCATTCTCTATGGAATGGATTCCTGTCTCGATCCCTCCAGGGAAAAAATGGTTTGGAGAAAGTTTTAGTCTTTGGCACTGAGTCTACCAAATATCGAGTGCGAAGGAGGGAATCCTACAAAGTGGGAGACCTGTATGCCTTCACCCATCCTTTCAAAGGCTTCGTGAGTCCTTATATGAATAGCATGATCAACCTGGGATCTGATATATCTGTCACTGCCACGGCTACCTGCTGAAACTCTGTGATGAATGCCTCTGTTTTGCTAGTTTGTCTCAACTGGGCTAGATCCCTGAAGTGTATCTCGGGATCCATCCTGTCAAACCTGTCCATGAGACTATATGTAAATTCCCTATAGGAGGTGATGTGACTATGACCCAATGTCACCAGTCCATGATACCACCACTAATGTGCCTCACCCTCCAAGTGTAAGGTCACGAAACTGATGGCCTCTATCTCGGTCATCTGGTTGAGCTTGTAATACATGTCTAGCTTCTGTACCCAAGATTTGGTAGTGTATTTGGATGATCTGTCAAAAGAAGGGATGGTGAGTTTCCCAACTTTTTGGATGAAATCGAGGTTATGCCCCTGCTTCTATTGTGGTCCTCCCCTCTGCGGCTCTCTGGGGCAGTTCTTGAGTCTAATTCCACAGTACTCACCTAAGGTCATGTCCTCATGGAAGTCACGACCCAATGTTGCATACTCCCTCCTATACTCTGCAATTTCATTTGCATGAGTGGGTGACCTCTGTGTTGTCGGTGGCAGCGCTGCTACTGCGGGTACCCTCTTGAAACTGGGAAACAAGGGTCTGGAAATCCTACTCGTAGAGGAGTATGTGCGAGAGGGTGACTGGGGTCTACTACCTGCTCCTAAGTTCCCCTGTGTTGCATGCGAGACTTGTGTGTCTAGGGTGCCCACTCTAGTGAATCTATCAACCACCTGTGCCAAGGATTGAGACATGGTCCGTTGACTAGCTAACATATCATTGATAACCTGCATGAAGGCTGTCTCTGGATCTACGGGGGCCTTGCCACTTCCCTCTAGTCACTCATATCTGTCTCCTACCATCCTCTCTGCCTTGTGCTTAGCCTCACACTCTTCCCTTCTCTCTTCTTGTCTGTGTTCCTCTTCCTCTTCCTCTGATCTAGGAGGAAAAGGGGGAAAATCAGGCCTATGCCTTCTTTCCTTATGCCTGTTGTAAGTGACATATTCGTCACCTATGTGCTCACGACCCTCCGGGTCTTCTGCTGCACTCATTTTCTTTAGTCACAGGCTGGCATGACTAAAGCTCTGATACCACTATAATGTTCTTGACTTGGCTAGTCTAGGAAACGTTGCTAATGTGTGTGTAGGATCAATCGTTTATAGCATATAAATGGTCATACAAATGATAAATGCGACAAAGGACTGCAAATTTTATATTACGATATCTCTGCGGATTACAAAATGGCCAAATGTGGCTGAATAAACTGACAATACTCGACTAGATCAACCGAGAAAGGATCTTATCTGGAATACAAATAAGCAACTAAAAGATAATACCCGAAATATGGGAGCACTGCAGAATCAATGGATGCGCTGGGACTATGACAACTCTGATGGTAACTGTTGGAAGTCTGGCAAGTTCACCCTGGGAGCTATACTTCTCGGAATGGCCTGGAAACTGTCCCAAATTATGTGCCCTACTCTATTCCTTAGCACTGGTATCTGTTGGCGCCTCTGCTGATGAATCTAGACCCCGGATGGATACCCTTGGGGGAATGCGCCCCTCTTCTTCTGGAAAAATGAATCCTAGTGATTCCACCATCGGAATCATAAGATATATGTCTAAAAACAACCGCCTTGGTCTACTAGGAAATGGGTAGGAAGGGTTTCCCTGAATCTGGTCTGATGCTCTCTCTGGAACCCCAAATGTGCCCGCCAAAAGTGTCGCACGTCCAAGTCTAGAAAATGCGTCCCAATTAATTCCTCTCTCATAATCTGATGAGGAACCAGGAAAAATATGCACCTTGCCCTCCTCGCAAATGGGTCAGAGGGAAGTCTCAGAATTCTCCCTGGATGGGATAAGTCAACTAAAAACCCTCTCAGAAGTTGCCCCCTCACTCTGGATGAATGCGCCCTTGTTGCTGAACACTATGTAAATGCTGTTGAAGAATGATGGAAGACCTGAATGATCTTCCAGGTGACTAGGGTGTGTCTCTCAACACCGAAATCAACCATTGGTGTCTTCCTCCTAGAATCCACTGAACTATCTCTCCTGAGATGCGCCTCTTCTCCTCAATGACAAGTCATAATCTGCATAATGCTGAATTAGGTCGCTGACCCTTCCTTTATATCTTTCCAAAACCCTAAATCATATTGAAACCCTAATTCACTGTTGACTTCCAAAACCCTAAATCACTGTTGAAACTCTAATTCACTGTTGACTTCTATTTTTAGTTCATAATGACTTAAAAGCACTTTTAACCCTTTTTAGCTCAATGTGACTTTTCGAATATAACACCTGTGACTGGAGTGACCTCTAGTAACCTTGTTTACCCCTCTTTGGCCCTGGCTATAGTCTAACAGGGCAGTTTAGACCATTAAGCCTCCTCTTTGGAGCTTCTATTTGGAAAGTGACATTACACACATGAAGAATCCATCGATCATGAGACATTTATGTATTCCCAACCATAGATGGCAAGAGAACCTGCCACTAATGAAATCAAGCCTCTAGGTACTCATAGGACTCTAGGTCTCATCTCCAGAATATATGAGCTAAAGTAGATGGAAGGAGACCTGCTGAAAGGAGAGCATTAAGCCTCCTCTTTGAAGGCTTAATGCTATAGTCTAACAGGGTAGTTTAGACCATTAAGCCTCCTCTTTGGATCTTCTATTTGGAAAGTGAGATTACACACATGAAGAATCCATCGATCATGAGACATTTATGTATTCCCAACCATCTATGGCAAGAGAACCTGCCACTAATGAAAGCAAGCCTCTAGGTACTCATAGGACTCTAGGTCTCATCTCCAGAATAGATGAGCTAAAGTAGATGGAAGGATACCTGCTGAAAGGAGAGCATTAGGGAATCTCTCATCATTCAGCATGGGGTACAAAGAAGGAGCTTGATGATTTGAAGGAAATAGGACAAAAAACATGTTCACGAACCAATGACCTTGTGCGTCTTTCATGTGTGCTAGGTGCAAGAGATACACGAAAAAGACCCTATGGATAGAAGCCAATGAGAAAAATTGCTGACAAAGGTGAGGAAACCACCAATAAGGCTAATGGAATCCAATACACTGCACGAATATCAATGTGTGAATAGATGTCTTGTCATCAAACACAAGGGAAACCACCCAGTCAACGACCAATGATGAAATGTCAACTACTGGGTTCAAGGTTACCTACCAATGAGGAAAGTGGGACTAGAGTGCACAATAGGACTACAACTTCATGTGATTCTAAGAAAAACTGAGGGTATGGACGACATGCAAAGTCAAGAGTTCTGAGGAATGGCCGACACAGGTTGATAAACATCCTTTGAACAAGAGCATGAGACATATGGAAGACTCTAGAAACATAGACTCAATGATGAAACCATGAGATGCATGAGGCATCAATCAAATTCTCCATAGGGACTGGAAGAGTAACCAGTCAGGGGAGTAAACTCTTTGTAACGAGCTCAACTTCCTAAGGTCATGCTAAACCCAAAATTATGATGAGAAGTGGACTCAAAACATTTGTGATCTATTCAAAGGCGACATGACTACTACCAATATAAGATAATACTCCTTTCCCACCCATCGTTTTTTGTTTTTTCATAGTCAAATGAATGCTATGATACAAAGGAGGGAACGAGTGTCGCAAGTAAAAAAAACTAGTTCCAGTAGTGGAACATACCCATGCTCAATGCAAGGAGGTGCATGCGGGAGATGGACACTCGGGGGAATGTTCCCTCCTGGGTATAGGGTGTCAAGTTGTGAAGGACATAAACAAGGCTCTGTTTGGTTGAGGATGCATAACTGCTGAGGCACACGGTTTATAACGCAAAGCGAGAACCGGCAATAGGCTCAATACTACCAGTAAGGGCATGAGATGCAATCACAACTTAATGCCAAAAAATGTCCTTTTTTATAATCTTAGTCTACCTGGTTTGAAAAAGGGATAAACTTGTTCCAAATATATGTCCTTTCAAATCCAGTTTACAAGTGTGAAAGAGACAAGTTCACTGGACAATCTTTTCTCTTTTTGAAAACGAGTCGTAAAAGAGCTTAAATCAAACTCGCTGAGAGGTTTCTAGGTGGCATGTCACGGGGGAGGCCAAGGCTCCCGTGTAGGATTTTTGTGAAAGGTCCACATCTTATGAATAATTGACACAAGCTTGGGAAAACCCAAAGCTCTCCAAGTTGAGGAGGATAAAGTGCTAGTGGAGGTTACTTTCTCCACGATATATCGGATAATGTCTCTTACTTGAAAAGACATAGGAGGAGGAATTGGATACCCCACAAGACCATCAAAGTCAAAGGGAACCTCTTCAAGACTTGGAGGGAGAGTACTTGGCGAGAGTAAAACTCTCTCTTGTTGAGAAGGTGTAGGACTAGAAATGCTAAGGACATGGTATAGACAGTATAGAACTAGAACTAAAAAAGTGAGATTGACTAAAAATTGCATCGGTGCGACCACTTCTTCAACCATTGGTTGAATAGGATGCGAGACAACAAGGTCAAGAGACACAACACCCCCAAAAATAGGAGTGGGGTTAGAAGACACACCACCCTAAAAAATAGGAGTGGGAACGGCTGGTTATTTCATCGACATGACTATCGTGTCAATCAAAGGAGAAACAGAGTGTTGAGAAACCAAAGATGAATCTGTTGGACACACCTACCACACTTAGAGGGGGGGTGAATGAGTGTGGGGCTCTTTTTCCCAAAACTTCCCTCTTGCACAAAAACTCATCAATTAGCATTCAACATTTATTCATTACCCATTGTTTTCATTTATAACC
>ML788967.1:473006-511996 GCA_009831015.1 Picea engelmannii
TCATCATGTATCAATGACAACTCATTGATCCATCTTCATCTATGCATTCTCATCAAGGACACTACATATTATATTACATAAATAATCAGTCAATCAATCCTTTGACATCAATCAATCACTTGACATCAATCAATCAAACCATTAGAATCAATGACAACATGATCCAACAGAATCAGAACCCGAAGGGCCCCCAGGTGAGAACCACGCTTCCAATAGCCTGACAGTATCAGGACACAAACGAGTAAGGTGATTTCCTTTGCAAGTCCTGCAAAGGAATTTGGGCTTACATCTGACATGCCTAGGCTTCTTAATCGTATGAATGCCCCCAACATTATTTACAATGGCTGGTTACATGCTCTCAACATGAATGGTAGAGGATCGAGGTTCATATCCCACA
Source organism: Picea engelmannii (assembly GCA_009831015.1). NCBI lineage: Eukaryota > Viridiplantae > Streptophyta > Pinopsida > Pinales > Pinaceae > Picea > Picea engelmannii. Next base: position 473,404 of record ML788967.1, read on the forward strand.
TGATGTATAGAGGTTGGATATGTGATATCAATATGACTCATGGAGACTAGAGTGATGCCCCCAACATGACTAGCAACGGATGGTTGTGGGTCTTCAACATGACTTGTAGAGGTCATCGACCAATCTCAACCATGACTAGCAGTCATTGGTGATGGAGCTCCAGTATGACTGGTAGTGACTAGACTAGCAACGGTGGTGAGTTGTGGCATTTGAGACCAAGGTCCCAGGAAAGACTGGTTTTGAGACATTGCAGGTCAGCAAGGGTGCTGGTTTACACCGTGTCCCTGTCCGGATAGGTAGTATCCTCCACCTAATTGATCCATAGAGGTTTGTATGTGCATCATCACAAAAGTAGATGTCTGTGAAGAGACAGAAGTATGATAAGGATTATTCAAGTGAGGATATATGTTTCCCCCATGTGAAGGGGTTTCATGAAGAGGGTAGGCCAAACCATAAAACTGATTCCTCCTGTATGAAATACCCGAGGATATATGTGGACCCTCCATAGGAAAATTGTTCGTAGGAGTTGGCATGGAAGACGAAGGATACAAAGATGGGGTGTAATAAGTATAATTACCACCCATTTGAGTATTGTCTCCTAAAAAAACATGGCTAGGACTGGATCCATAAGAAGAGAGGTTCCAACCCCCCACAGTGAGAGTTGGTTGAGGGACATGACTCCTATCAAATGAAGACATAGACGGCAGGGCCATGGTGCCCCTGGATCCAAAACTAGGATTCACATAAGTGGGCCAGGGAAAGGATGGGAAGGGTGAAGGCATGTTTGGCATATCAATAGGAAAATGACTAGAGACCCAAGGCATGGACTGAGTGTCATAATTCTGCATACCATTATGAAAATAAAACAAATTTGTCCCCATGAATGAATGAACATNGGGGGTAGAGGTAAAGGAGGGAGTCACATGAACTCCACTATCCATGATAATGACAACTCAACGCGTGGTATAAAATCTCAAAGGTCTACTAATAATCAAAGAGAACACCAAAACAAATAATCAAACGACCAATATGCACACAAACAAGATAAAGTGGCTAAAAGTGACCTCCCTCTCTAAAGTGGGCATGCCTCGCCCAAGAGGGTACTGAGACTCCGCTGCTAAATATTGAAGGAAACAAAATAAGTTATAAGGGCCCTCGTGGGCTTAAAAACCAGTCGGTCAGATCCCCCTGGAGAGGTAATCCTCCATAAAGGTTGTGTGTTGTCTGACCCTTATCTGACCCAGGGTACCTACATAATAACCTCTGCAAGTAACCTATGTGGTACCTAAGTCAAGAAAATAATCAACCATGGTATAACTGATGCACATGCGAATAGTCGTAAGTCAAGTCCACCGTATGGGAAGGGTAGCAAAGCCCGAAACCTTGAAAGCACCACCTCTCACATAGGTAAGGGCACTAGCAAGATCCCTATATACGAATAGATCTCGAGAAATATATCTGACTCTAAGAAGGTATCGCAGGGATATCCCTTCAACCAACCTCACACGACCTCGGGCTTAACTCTGGTGTAAGTAGAGCCTCCTAATATTATCGATTATACAATGGATTTCTCCACTCGCTTAGTTAGACACATATGTTGATTTAATAGCCTTGGAGAATTTTACTCACAAAATCCTATTCCAAGGCTCTAAATCCTAAGCTAGTTTGTGTACCCTAGAAAATAAAATCATTACTAATCAATTTTAAATTATAGCGCTAATTTTAATGGCCTTTCTTACTCAAAAGATGCGATCACGAAACTAGTGATGTTATGACTCAACAAGTAAAATAAATGAATATGAATACAATGCAAAGTCCTAAATTCAATTTCCAATAAATAATATGCTTTTCAAAAATGCAATTTTCAATTCAATTATGCAATTCTAAATAAAATGCAATCTTTCTTTACATGCACTAAGATAAATGACAAAGACTCAAGAGATTAAAATGCCAATCAATGTAAAATTCCTAATATTTTTTTATTTTCAATATAAGAGAAATAAAAATGCGAGGACTGAACAACAACTTAATATAAAGACTCTATTTTGTATAGACAGAGACAACCCAAGTAGGATATCAAGGAGCAAAACACCCAACCCAAGGTGCAAGGAAAATCAAAATCAAAAGATGATGAGAAAGGCACCACCCAAAAATTCAACCAAGACAGGTTTCCTGTCATTCCAAAAACACTTAACAGTCACCACAAAGACCTAAGAAGACTCAACAATCATCAAAACCTACCCAAAAACCACCAAACCCAACAATCAAGAAACAAAGGTTGATGTACATGATTGTTCAAGGGAAAAGCGTGTATGTACGCAGCTTGTAGAAGTACACAAAAAAGACCCTATGGATAGAAGCCTATGAGGAAAATTGCTGACAAAGGTGAGGAAACCACCAGTAAGACTAATGAAATCCAAGACACTGCACGAATCTCAATTTGTGAATAGATGTCTTGTCATCGAACACAAGGGAAACCACCCAGTCAACGACCAATGATGAAATGTCGACTATTGGGTTCAAGGTTACCTACCAATGAGGAAAGTAGGACCAGGGTGCAGAATAGGACTACAACCTCATGTGATTCTGAGACAAATTGAGGGTTTGGCCGACATGCAAAGTCAATATTTCTAAGGAATGGCCGACATAGGTTGATAAACATCCTTTGAACAAGAGCATGAGACATATGGAAGACTTTGGAAACATAGACTCAATGATGAAACCATGAGATGCAGAAGGCATTAATCAAATTCTCCATAGGGATTGGAAGAGTAACTAGTTGGGGGAGTAAAATCTCTGTAACGAGCTCAACTTCCTAAGGTCATGCTAAACCCAAAATTATGATGAGAAGTGGACTCAAAAAATTTGTGATCTGTTCAAAAGTGACACGACTGCTGCCAATATAAGATAATACTCCTCTCCCGCCCGTCTTTTTTTGTTTTTTCATAGTCAAATGAATGCTGTGATACAGAGGAGGGAATGAGTGTCGCAGGTAAGAAAAACTAGTTCCAGCAGTGGAACATACCTATGCTCAATGCAAGGAGGTGCATGCAGGAGATGGACACTCGGGGGAATGTTCCCTTCTGGGTATAGGGTGTCAAGTTACGAAGGATATAAACAAGGCTCTACGTGGTTGAGGATGCATAATTGCTGAGGCACATGGTTTATAACGCAAAGCGAGAACCAACAATAGGCTCAATACTACCAGCAAGGGCATGAGATGCAATCACAACTTAACGCCAAAAAATGAACTTTTTCATAATCTTAGTCTACTTGGTTTGAAAAAGGGATAAACTTGTACCAAATAGGTGGCCTTTCAAATCCAGTTTACGAGTGTGAAAGAGACAAGTTCACTTGACAATATTTTCTCTTTTTGAAAACGAATAAGAAAAGAGATTAAATCAAACTCACTGAGAGGTTTCTAGGTGACATGTCATGGGGGAGGCCAAGGCTCCCGTGTAGGATTTTTGTGAAAGGTCCGCATCTTACGAATAGCTGACACAATTTTGGGAAAACCCAAAGCTCTCCAAGTCGAGGAGGATAAAATGCCGGCAGAGGTTACTTTCTCCACGATATATCAGATAATGTCTCTTACTTTAAAAGGCATAGGAGGAGGAATTGGATACCCCACAAGACCGTCCCAGTCAAAGGGAACCTCTCCAAGAATTGGAGGGAGAGTACTCGGGGAGAGTAAAACTCTCTCTTGTTGAGAAGGTGTAGGACTAGAAATGCTAAGGACATGGTATAGAAGGTATAGAACTAGAACTAGAAAAGCGGGATTGACCAAAAATTACATCAGTGTGACCACTTCTTCAACCATTAGTTGAATAGGATGTGAGATAACAAGGTCAAGAGACACATCACCCCCAAAAATAGGAGTGGGGTCAGAAGACGCACCACCCTAAAAAATAGGAGTGGGGTCGGGTGGTTATTTCATCGACATGATTGTCGTGTCAATCAAAGGAGAAACAAAGTGTTGAGAAACCAAATATGACTTAGAACCCGAAGGGACCCCAGGTGAGAACCACGCTTCGAGTATCCCGACAGTAGAAGGACACAAACAAGTAAGGTGATTTCCTTTGCAAGTCCTGCAAAGGAATTTGGGCTTACGTCTGACATGCCTAGGATTATCAATCGTTTGAATGCCCCCAACTTCATTTACAATGTTTGGTTACATGCTCTCAACATGAATGGTAGAGGCTCGAGGTTCATCTCCCACATGATGTACATAGGTTGGAGATGTGATATCAATATGACTCATGGCGACTAGAGTGATGCCCCCAACATGACTAGCAGTGGATGGTTGCGGGTCTTCAACATGACTTGCAGAGGTCATTGACCAATCTCCAACATGAATAGCAGTGGTTGGTGATGGAGCTCCAGTATGACTGGCAGTGTCTGGACTAACGACGGTGGTGAGTTGTGGCATTTGAGACCAAGGTCCCAGGAAAGATTGGTTTTGAGACATTGTAGGCCAAGAAGGGTCTTTGTTTACACCCTGTCCCTGTTTGGAAAGGTAGTATCCTTAACCTAATTTATCCATAGAGGTTTGTATGTGCATCATCATTGGAGTAGATGCCTGCGAAGAGATGGAAGTATGATAAGGATTATTCAAGTGAGGATATATGTTTCCCCCATGTGAAGGGGTTTCATGAAGAGGGTAGCCCGAACCATAAAACTAATTCCTCCCATATGAAATACTCGAGGATATATGTGGACCCACCATAGGAAAATTGTTCGTAGGAGTTTTCATCGCAGACGAAGGATACACGGATGGGGTGTAATAAGTATAATTACCACCCATTTGAGTATTGGCTCCTAAAAAAGCATGGCTATGACCGGATCCATAAGAAGAGAGGTTCCAACCCCCCACAGTGAGAGTTGGTTGAGGGACATGAATCCTATCAAATGAAGACATAGACGGCAGGGCCATGGTGCCCCCATATCCAAAAATAGGATTCACATAAGTGGGCCAGGGAGAGGATGGGAAGGGTGAAGGCATGTTTGGCATATCAATAGGAAAATGATTAGAGACCCAAGGCATGGACTGAGTGTCATAATTATGCATACCATTATGAAAAGCGGATGAATTCATCCCCATGAATGAGTGAACATCATGGGGNAGTGGTAAAGGAGGGAGTCACAGGAACTCCAGTATCCATGATAATGATAACTCAAGGCACGGTATAAAATCTCAAAGGTCTACCAATAATCAAAGAGTACACCAAAAAAAATAATCAAACGACCAACATGCACACAAATAGGATAAAGTGGCTGAAAGGGACCTCCCTCTCTAAAGTAGGTATGCCTCATCCAAGAGGGGACTGAGACTCCACTGCTAAATATTGAAGGAAACAAAATCAGTTATAAGGGCCCTCGTGGGCTTAACAACCAGTTGTTCAGATCCCCTCAGATAGGTAATCAGTTGTGTGTTGTCTGACCCTTATCTGACCCAGGGTACCTTCAGAATAACCCCTGCAACTAACCTATGTGGTACCTAAGTCAAGAAACTAAGAAACCATGGTATAACTGATGCACATGCGAACAATCGTAAGTCAGGTAGACCATATGGGAAGGGTAGAAAAGCCCAAAACCTTGAAAGCACCGCCTCTCATAAAGGTAGGGGCACTAGCAAGATCCCCATATATGAATAGATCTCGATAAATATATCTGACACTAAGAAGGTATCGCGGGGATATCCCTTCAACCAACCTCACGCGACCTCAGGCTTAAATCCGGTGTAAGCATAGCCTCCTAATATTACAGATTATACAATGGATTTCTCCACTCCCTTAGTTAGACACATATGTTTATTTAATAGACTTGGGTAATTTTTCTCACAAAATCCTATTCCAAGGCTCTAAATCCTAAGCTAGTTTGTGTACCCTAGAAAATAAAATTGTTACTAATCAATTTTAAATTATAGCGTTAATTTTAATGGCCTTTCTTACTCAAAAGGTGTGGTCGCGAAACTAGTGACGTTATGACTCAACACGTAAAATAAATGAATATGAATACAATGCAAAGTCCTAAATTCAACTTCCAATAAATAATATGCTTTTCAAAAATGCAATTTTCAATTCAATTATGCAATTCTAAATAAAATGCAATCTTTCTTTACATGCACTAAGATAAATGACAAAGACTCAAGAGATTAAAATGCCAATCAATGTAAAATGCCTAATATTTTTGTTTTTTCAATATAAGAGAAAGAAAAATGAAAGGACTAAACAACAACTTTATATAAAGACTCTACTTTGTATAGACATAGACAACCCAAGTAGGATATCAAGGAGAAAAAAACCTAACCCAAGGTGCAAGGAAAATCAAAATAAAAAGATGATGAGAAAGGCATTGCCCAAAAATTCAACCAAGACAGGTTTCCTGTCATTCCAAAAACACTTAACAGTCACCACAAAGACCTAATAAGACTCAACAATCATCAAAACCTACCCAAAAAACACCAAACCCAACAATCAAGCAACAAAGGTTGATGTACGTGATTGTTCAAGGGAAAAGCGCGTATGTACGCAGCTTGTAGAAGTACAACACCCGTATGTACACGACTGTCAAGAAAAAACCCACGTATATGTGTCAAAACATAGCTAGGCTAAGGAGAAGGCTAAGAAACTCAGACTTAGAATGAACAAAGGTATTGAAGCAATCATACGATAAGAAACTTAATATGAAAAAGAAAATCTAAGGAGAAAAACAATCCAAACCCCCAAAAAGAAGATTTTATCCCCAGTATGGTCGCCAATTCTGTTACAAGGAAAATCTCTCTATGGCTAGGGGTAAACCACAACAGACGAAAATGACTGCAAAAATCAACTCTAATCGCAAGTATGCTATATAAACAAATATTCTAGAAAGACAAGATAAAAGTCCTACCTCGTCTAGACGTTCGATGAAGTCCACCATTGAGCACTTGACCCAAAGAAATATACCCACAACTAGTCCTTGACAACCAAGCAATGCAAGCATATGGTGATAATATATATTGTTAGCACATTCAATAGCATAATCCATCAAAATTCATAACAAATATTCCCATGGAATAATAATTCAAATATCTGCGAGATATTAATTGGACGAGAAAAGAATATTTCTATTAAGATATAATCAACAGAAGTGAATGAGTTACAAAATTCCGTGTGGCCACGGTTCATAACCAAGAAACTAAGTTCCTTCCAGCTGGGCCTCCACCACTTCAATCCTCCACCAAAGGCAAGCTCATATAAGAGAGACAATGAAGTTCTCAACCAATAAGGGAAGATCTTGGGGGATGAACAATGTGTTCAGACTTAAAGGACGAAGGGATGCAGACTCAATGTGAAGTGAATACTTTCTCTAGAGTAAGTTTTCTCTCAAAGTTTAATTCTTTCTCTTATTTTCCATATCTTGGATTTATCCCATTTATAGCCTTCAAGTGGAACTGAAGGGTCGAGTTAGAACGTTTCCAGTATATGGAAGGCCACAGATCATTGATCTCGTGACGTGGCATGGACACCCGACACCAATTTTTAATTTTGGGAACATTTCCCGATGTACGCAGGCTGTAGTGGTGCAACTTGTGTATACACATTTTATAATATAGGAAGGGCACGTATATGTGGAAAAATCATGTTTTTAGCTCTAGGATTTGCAAAAAAGGACTTCAAGCCTACATAGGGAAATGGAAAAAGGCCCTTTGTGAAAGATTGCATATGGTGAGGCAAATATTTCTATAACAACAAAGGAGTGTTCCAGAAGCCTAAAGGGATACCACCCAAGAGGGAAGTGGAGAAAAAAATACAATTATTTGCATACTCCCCATTACTGAACATTGGGTTTTATAGTCAGTCTGTTCTGGAAGCAAATGAATTAAAGAAACAATTGCATCAACTGCTGGTGTAGGGAGTGATTCGACCGAGCACCTTATCTTGTGGGTCACCTATCATAATTGTACCAAAGAAGTATGGGACTTGGTGAATGTGTATATACTACATACAATTTAACAAGACTACACTAAAATATAGATGCCATATGCCCAATATCAATGATTTGTTAGATCAATTGCAACACACAAAATATTTCCCCAAGTTGGATCTCAAATTGAGATATCACCAGGTACATGCCAAGGAAGCAGCCACTTGGAAGACTTCCTTCAATACAAGGAAAGGTTTGTATGAATGGTTGGTCATGCCATTCGGTTTATGTAATACACTGATTACATTTATGAGACTAATGAATGTTGTATTACACCCATATCTAGAATCATTCTTATATCCTATTTGAATGATATACTGGTTTATAGTGCTACATGGGAGGAACACATATCACATCTCTTGCAGGTGTTAGAGACTCTAAAGAAACACCAATTGTTGGATAACCTCAATAAATGTGAGTTTTCTCAATAGTCATTGGTTTATTTGGGGTATGTGATCGGTGGAGGGAAACTCAAGATAGATTTTGCAAATATGGAGGCCATCATGGAATGGGCAGTTCCTACAATTTTCACTGAAGTTAGGAGCTTTGTTGGGGAAACAAAATACTTATGAAATTTCATAGCTTCATTTTCAATAGTATTTGCACCACTCCATGCCATAACAATGAGTGGAAAGAATTTCTAGTGAGGGAAGAATTAACAGAAGGAAAATAAAGATCAGTCAAACACCAATTCTCACATTACCAAACTTGATAAGGGATTTTGAAGTGGATATAAATACAAGTGGGTATGCAATGGGAGTATTTTTTATGCTAGGAGGAAGGCATGTATGCTATCATTCTAAAATATTTCATGGGAAAATTCTCAACTAACCTACCTATGACAAGGAACTCTATTCCCTAGTTCAAGTTTTCAAGAAGTGGAAGCACTATTTGATGGAAAAGGAGACCATCATCCACACAAATCACTAGCCACTATAGTATTTGCAGGACCATAGTAAGCTACAACAAACAATACATTACAAGTGTATGTGGTTTTTACAAAAAAATCATTCAGTCATCAAGTATAAGAAGGGTAGCACAAACATGTTTTCAAGGCCACCCACATCCAGGATTACAGCTTGAGGAACTTGATGCACACAGAGCCTTTTACCCATAATGCATACATAGAGGCATAAATATAATATGAGGACTTCAAGGAGGTGTTTCAAAAGCTACAGGACCAAATTCATATAGAATAAAGTGATGGCAAGGATAGCTATCATTTCTATGATGGTTTACTCTACAAGATCGACAAGCTCTGTGTCAAAATATATTAGAGGATGTATACTTTGTTATACTAGGAAGCCCAATAATAGGAAGCAAGGTCTATACCATGTCTTACTTGTAACCACTTGACCTTGGGAAAGAATTTCCATGTATTTCATGGAAGTTTTACCGAAAACCAGGAAGGGACATGACTATCTATTGGTAGAAGTTGATAGGTTCAACGAGATGTGCATTCTCATGCCTTGTAAAAATACCATCAAAGGACAAGAAGAAACAAAAATTTTCTTTGAACATGTTTGGGTGCAATTTGGGATACCAAGGAGCAACATCTCAGACATGGATACTATATTTCTCAGTACCTTTTGGACTACATTGTTGGAGAAGATGGACACAAAGTTGAAGAGATATACAACATTCCATCCAAAGATAGATGGGAAGATATAAGTAGTCAACATGACTTTGGTGCGTCTTTTGAGGGGTTACAATAAGAAACATCTGAATACCTGGGATGAAATTTTTTTGTACATACAACACTTTTATAATAGAGAAGTCCACACTTCTTCTGGTAAGTCACCTTTTGAATCTTGCTTTGGATTTTTTCCACCTTCACACTTGGATGTTGTATATGGAAAAAAAGGAGGAGTTAGGGAGGACCTCAGAGGAGATGCATTGTGAGTAGAAAAATTTGTTGAGAAGATTTGGAAAATCCATTTGTATGTGTAGGAGAGATTGAATAATTCATAGGAAAAATACAAAGCCAAATTGATCAACTTAGAATCGATAAGTCGTTCAAAGCAGGAGGTAGATCTTGGTTACAACTAAATAAGAAAAGACTACATGGTATTGGTAAGAATATAAAGGCTCTGTGGTATGGGCCTTTCAATATATTAGAGAAGGTGGGAAATAATTCCTACAGACTCAATGTACCCACATGCATGCACATTTACTCAGTAGTGAATGTGGAGAATCTCAAAATCTATGAGCCTTCCATGTTGGATTAGGAGGAGGAGCAATTCCTACATTCCATAGAGGACTTAGCACCAGATGCTCGGGTAGAGTTCAAAGAGGACATCATTTTGCAGAAGAAGCCCAAAACTACAAGACATGGGAATCTTGACCTTTGGCAGATTGGGTTGAAAGGACAACTTCCGGGAACAACAAAGTGGTACTCCAAGGAGAAGGTAGAGAAAAAATTTCCTCACCCCATTCAATAAACAATTTTGGGGACCAAAAGCCTCCATAAATGGGGAGGTATGATTCAGATTATATCATTGTATTATTTTTCATCTATCTTGATTCTTTCAGAGTGGGAAAAATGGGAGGAATCAACTTGTAGGGTCATTTTAATGACATGTCCCTGTTTGGAAAATTGGGGTTTGAAACCTTCCTGATCCATTTTTAGGCATCAAATAGCATTGTTTGGAGTGAAAAATTTCCAAGCAATATCCAAGACCGTGTGACACTATTTTACACATTAATACCTTTCCAACGGTGCAAAAATCACATAAATCGAAGCTCGTATGCAAAATTTATGCCTCTCGCAAGTTGACGTACTATGTTGACCACCATGGTACGAGAGGATGCGACATCATCCCACATTACTCATTCATATGGGGCTAGCCACGTATGGAGATTCAATAATATTCTATAAGGTCCAAAAACGTATCGCAATTGAGAGTTGAGGAAGTCAAAAACCTACCCCTAGATGGCTATCGGGCTATGTTAAATACTGGGGGGCTAGGAAGAGAAGGGACTTCCATTATTTTACATTATATCTTTTTCCATAGCTAAGCATAACAATTGAGAGTAGTATTTTTTGAGCTTAAAAGAGGAGGAGAGATTCTGCAACAGCCATACAAGCCATAGTGTCAAAGGAAACTCCATAGAGAGTGCATCTTTATTTGTACTTGCATTTGAAGAAAAGAGAGTAGAGCAACCTCACCTTCTAGTTGGGTTTTCTCCTATATTGGGTTTGCCATTGTGGACGGTGTGTATGTATTTATTTTTTTTCTCTATTTTCCAAATTTCAACTATTTCATACATTTGAACATAAAACCAATATTTAAAGAATCTAAGATCTAAAGGAAATTGATCTTCAAAGTAAATATTTCAGTATTTTTATTAGATATGTTGTGATGAACTGTCCAGTGGAATATCCATGATAGTTAATAGATCACATAACCATAAAGGAACATTACAATCCAACAAAACTCTTGGGGAACGTCAAAATGTGACATAATGGTTGATGGACTATCATAATTCAATATAACCATTCGAGAATGTAGTTCAACATAATTTCTTGAAGAGTATCCAATGAATGCTACACACCCTTTAAGAATTGTCGTAATCCAACATAACCCTAGAACGATCGTGTGTTGCAACATAATCATTTATGTATCTCACATTCCAACATTGCCATTTATGAATAACAATTCAACATAAATCAACCAAGATGTATGTCATAATGCGATATAACCATAGTTATCCATACTCAACCATGGTCACCCATGGTCCTGCACATTCAATATGGTCAACCATAGTCAACCATGGTATATGATCAACCAAACTCAACCAAGAGAAACCAGGGTTATCCATAGTCAAACATAGTCAACCATATTCAACTAAAGCCATTTATCATCAAGCATGGGAAACCATACTCAACCATGGGCAACCATAATCAACTATGCTCAAGTATAGTCTAGCATGTCCAACCAAATTCAACCATGGTTAACGATGTTCAACCAAATTCAACCATAGTAAAAAAAGGTCAAGCATGGTTAACCAAATGTATTGACACTACATTTCAGTATTTAATGGATATTTTGATAACAAAAGCATAGAAATTACCTGATTAGAAAGTAAGAAGGAACTGCAAACCCAAGGATGTAGATAATTCAAATTTCACATAAAAATAAACTTATTAAACAAACAATAATAATTATTATTGTTAACCTATTAATGTTGCAATATGACATAATGTTGAAGTCAACCTTTTAATGCAACCATGGTCAACACTCATAATGTCGTAATGCAACATAAGTGTTCATGAATATTGTAATTCAACATAGTCATTGAGTAACATTGAAATTTGACATAAATCAACAAAGATGAAAGCGATTGTACAACATAAGCATGTAACAATGTTAGAATCCTACATAACCCTTTGGGAATGTCACAATCCGACACAACCTTTCACAAATGAAGGAATGAGACAAAACCATTAAGGAACATATAAATTTGACACAAGTTAACCAAGATGAACAATGTAATGCAACATTCCCATTATGGAACATTCCAATCCAACATATCCCTAAAGAAACATCGTAATGTGATGTAATCTTTTTTGATTGTTGTAATGTGACATAGCCATTGGAGAACTTACAGATTGAACAAAATTCAACCAAGATGAACATCAATTTTTGATATAACCATAATCAACCATGGCCAACCATGGCCTTACATAGTGACCATATTCAACCATGTTAAACCATCGTTAACCATGGCTAATCATGGTCAACAAAATTCAACCATAGTCAAGCATGGTTAAGCATGGTCCAAACATTGGCAACCATAGCCAACCATAGTCAAACATGGCCTTTTCAATGTCTACCATGGTTGACCATGTTCAACCTAAGTCATCCATATTAAAATATCACTCTTTGTTTAAATTGTTAAGGTATGTTTAACTTTTAGCTTAACACTCATTAACTTTTTATTCACCATTATTTAGTTCACTTTTGAATTTGCGTTGTAAAGATGGTTGCAGTGTGGTGTTTCATGTTAGAATGTGATGATTCCAAATTGAAAATATAGGTGATTAATGTGAAATTGAGTTTGTAAAAAATAAATATTAAAAATATTTTAAATAAGATTAAAATATAATATAAAAAAATATATTTCATATACCAAATAAAATAATATTTTTTTTCCTTATTCAAGTATTATATTATTTATTTTCATTATTAGTCTTTGCTAGGGATTATAGCAATGAGTTGGTAATTGACAGACTATTAGTTGCTGGTTTGACTTATTTTTTTTTGCATTTCCAATGTCCAACGTAATTACTTTTCTCCCCTTTATTGGTTTTCAACTTCAAGGTGTGATAACATACACTAACATTTTTAGAGTTAACATTTTTGATATGATCTACATCCTATTTTCGATCTACTATCTTCCTTCTTTGTCAATCTGAATCTTTTTTCCTTGTCATTATGCAGTATTTAATACAATATCAGTAATCCTCTATGATTACTTTCAGTGCAGTCTAAATGTCTCACAGACAACGCTCCACTTGGATTGATGCTTCATCTGCATGCACTGTAATGCTTTACTTGGATGCATTTATGCAATCAATACCAACATCCCTTCCTTCCCTTAGTTCTCCTCTTCCCATTGAGTAGATCACCTTTCTCTCATTTTCCCATTACATAGATCGCCTTTCCCTCATTTGCCCATTTGAGACAAACATCTTCCTCACCATGCATAAGCACCCTCTTATTTTAGCGTGTGAGGAAGAGAAAGGAAATAACAAAAAACAAGGCAACCTAGAGGTGTGAAGAGAAAGACAGTCCGCAGGTGTGAAGAGATGAGTAGAAGAAGGGTGGATTTGAGCTCCCACTAGAACTATGTTGTTTTCCCATTTCATGGCCTTCCATTCAACCACGAATGAGCGATGGATCCCCTTGTATCTCACCTTCCTGCAGGGTTTCCTTTTCCATATGACCACAGCGCGACGATTTCCTTTCCCACCTAATGCACTCAGGCAGACTCATCCTCCATTTTCATTCCATCCCTTCTCTCAATTTGTCACCTTCCTTATGCTCATCCTATTTCGAGCCACCACAAATCCACTCCTCCTCAGAATGACACCAATGATTATGATGAAGAAGAAGAGCCCATACTCAGTCTACGAACGCCTGGCCAGACCGATCCAGTGTTCAAGAAATCCAACACTCATCCCTCTTACATGATCGATGAGGAATGGGATGAAAACATGATCAGTCTTCCAACCTCTGTTCTTCTGGAAAACTACGCGGTTTCAAGCGCTAACTATGGATGTTTCCAACTGAAAGATGATAGTTTTCCTGAACTGTCTGTAATAAGTTTTTCAACTGTTATAACAATAAAATATGCAGGTAATCACACTCTTTTATGTACTATTTATTATTATAGAGGTAGAATTTCTTAAGGGTGAATTGATTCCATAATGCCAATGGCAATGCCATTTGATGGTGAGGGATTACAAGGCTCATGGGGTGGGTCAAGCAGCTGTAGGCTGTATTATGTGCTTGTTAGTAGCTGAAATATTTATTTATGTCTATCCTTAGCATCATTCTTCATGTGAGACCTCTTTATGGATGTTAGCTGATAGCAGAAATTCAGAAGCGAATTCATATATTGGAGCTTATTTGCATTGGAAAAGAAGAACGATTAGAAACTAGATACAAGTTTTGTTTCTCCAAGATAAATAGATAGTCTAGTTAATCATGGATAACCCCAGCAAGAACAATGTAATTATACTTGTAATTTGCATAGAGTTAGCCATATGTGTTTCGTGCTCATGTTTTTAATGCCTTGCATATCTTTCTGTCTGAGATTTTACACCAATGTCTACTCAGGTTTTTTCTTCTAAAGTATTTTCATATTTTTTTTGTGTTGGGTGCCTTCAAATCTTCAAAGTTTTGCAGAAGAGAAACATTCTTTTGTCCTCCCTCGATGAATAAAGAATAAGCATGGTCCGTGATGATGGACTTGGAAGGGAATGAAGTTGATGTGCCCAATACCATATGCAAGGGCCTTGATTACATATACTTCAGGGATACCAAATTCCTCCCTTTCCCCAAAGATATATTTGATAAGCCCCTTGAGGTGAAGAAGAGGAGGTGTAGGTATGGGATTTACAAGCGAATTGACACTAGTTCATATTATGGCTACATGAATGACGAGGATAATATCTTGGAGACAGTTGAGCAGCCTTTGTAGGAGGAGATGCGAGGAAGAGCATTGAGGAAGTGGTAGAGGATCAAGTCCATGCACTAAATTATGAGTGGCACCAAAGAATAACGTATTTTTTTGCCTATGAAAAACTTTAATTATGGAAATTTTCATACACACTTTGTCAATTAAATTGTTTCTCAATGCATTTTTATGTAATAACCTCTTTGGTGTGATGTCAATTGCACTGGTGTGCTATAAATAATATAACATACATGTATATTGTGTTTTTTCAAATCATGTTGTTGTTGTTTGATTTCACTACAACAAATCCCTATGGCTAGCTTCCTTTTTAACTCCCTTTTTTTCTTCCACTAGTTGTTTTAATGTATTTTCTCCACTTTTTTGCTAAAGTCGAAGCTATTTATCAGGATGACACTATTTTGGGTGAGATTTGTGCCGAGAAACCCAAGTTGGCACTAATAGCACATAATTTTGTGCCTTACTTAGTGCCTAATTTAGCGCCCACTATAGCGCCCTATTTAGCGCCCAAGTTAGTGTCAAGTTTAGCTTCGAGTTTAGCTTCTACTTTAGCTTCCAATTTAGCTTCCTAGTTTGCATCCAACTTAGCTTCCTTTTTAGCTTCTAGTTTGGCTTCCAATTTAACACATACTGTGCCTAAATAATTAATTTGTCAAGTTGTTGGGGGTTGAGTGGATAGGGGATTTGCGGATTAGGGGATTTAGGGATTTGGGGTCTAGGGATTAAGGGTTAATGGATTAGGGGTTACTTTTTAACGGATTAAGGGTCAAGGGCTAATGGATTTAGGGCTTATGGGTTAGGAAGTTTAATGGTTAATTACTTAGGGATTATATATGGTCAAGGGATTAATGACATCCATCGACCCCACATATAATCTTTGAGATCATCCACATCTCGTTGTCATAATCCTTCATTGCCATACATACAATATTTTTCGAAACTCTCTTGAAATGTCATGGAACTTCAAATACACCCATCACAAATGTCTTCCACCAACCCCACATAGTGAGCAGTGAATGGGCCAACGTTGAAATTTCTTCAATCTATTTCTGTATGCATCAAAAGTTTACATGGTTAGACTAGACACATGCCTTCATGGTATGGGAAGTTTTCAAGACTCAAGTATGTTTAATGTTCCCACATAATCTTTGAGATCATCCATGTTTTCATCAACGTTCATAATGGATGTATCATTGTCATCATTCGTCATTTCCATATGTAGAATCTTTATTGAAACTCTCTTGAAATTTCACGGAACTTCCAATACACCCATCACAAATGTCATCCACCGACCCCACATAGTGAGTAGTGAATGGGGCCAACGTTGAAATTTATTCAATTTGTGCATCTATGCGTCGAAATTTGACATGGTTAGAATAGACACATGCCATGATGGTATGGGAGGGTTTCAAGACTCAAGGATGTCTGATGCCCACACATAATATTTGAGATCATCAACATTTATATCAACGCTCATCATCCACGTCTCATTGTCATCATTCGTTATTCCCTTCTATAGAGTGGTTGTCGGAACTCTCTTGAAATGTCATGGAACTTCCAATACACCCATCACAAATGCCTTCCACCAACCTCGCATAGTAAGCAGTGAATCGGGCCAACTATGAAATTTTTTCAATTTGTGCTTGTATGCTTCAAAATTCGACATGGTTATGCTAGACAGATGCCTTGATGATATGAGAGGGTTTCAAGACTTAAGGATGTATGATTTCCCAAAATAATCTTTGAGATCACCCATGTTTTCATCAACGTTCATAATGGACGTCTCATTGTCATCATTCATCATTTCCATTTATAGAATCTTTATCATAACTCTCTTGAAATGTCATGGCACTTCCAATACACCCATCACAAATTTCATCCTGCACCGACCCCGCACAATGAGTAATGAATGGGGCCAACGTTGAAATTTCTTCAAACTGTGCCTATATGTGTCGAAATTTGACATGGTTAGACTAGACACATGCCTTGAGGGTATGGGAGGGTTTCAAGACTGAAGGATGTCTAATGTCCCCACTTAATATTTGATATTGTCCATGTTTGAATCAATGTTCATCATGCATGTCTCATTTTCATCATTTGTCATTTACATCTATAGAATATTTGTCAGAACTCTCTTGAAATGTCACATAAATTCTAATACACCCATAAAAAATGTCATCCACCAACCCTACACAGTGAGCAGTGAATGGGGATAGCATTGAAATTTATTCAAATTGTGCCTATATGCCTCAAATTTTTATGTAGTTAGATTAGACACATGCCTTGACGTTATGGGAGGGTTTTAAGACTCAAGGATGTTTGATGTCCCCACATAATATTTGATATCATCCATGTTTGCATCAATGTTCATCATGGATGTATCATTGTCATCATTCGTCATTTCCATTTGTAGAATATTTTTCGAAACTCTCTTGAAATGTCATGGAATTTCCAATAACCCATCACAAATGTCATCCACTATCCCCACATAGTGAGCAATGAATGGGGCCAATGTTGAAATTTATTCAAACTGTGCTGTATGCGTTGAAATGTGATGTGGTTAGACTAGACACAAGCCTTGATGATATGGGAGGGTTTCAAGACTCAAGGATGTATGATGTTCCCACATAATCTTTGAGATCATCCAATATATTTGCATCAATGTTCATCATGGATGTATCATTGTCATCATTCATATTTCCATTTGTGGAATTGTTGTCCAAACTCTCTTGAAATTTCATGGAACTTCCAATAAACCCATCACAAATGTCTTCCACCGACCCCTCACAGTGAGTAGTAAATGGGGCCAATGTTGAAATTTCTTCAATTTGTGCTTGTATGTGTTGAAAATTGACATGGTTATACTAGACACATGCCTTGACGGTATGGGAGGATTTCAAGAATCAAGTATGTCTGATGTCCCCACACAACTTTCAAGATCGTCCATGTTTGCATCAATTTTCATCATGCATGTCGATCTCATTGTTATCATTCATAATTTCCTTCTATATAACCTTTGTTGGAAATATCTTGAAATATCTTGGAACTTCCAACATGCCCTTCACAAATGTCATCCACCGACCCCACACAATAAGTAGTGAATGTGGCCAATGTTGAAATTTATTTGAAATGTGTCTGTATATGTTAAAATTTGACATGGTTAGAATAGAGACATGCCTTGACGGTATGGGAGGGTTTCAAGACTCAAGTATGTATGCTGTCCCCACATAATCTTCGATATCGTCCACATTTTCATCAATTTTCATCATGCATGTCGATCTTCTTGTCATCATTTGTCATTACCTTCTATAGAATATTTGTCAGAACTCTCTTGAAATGTATTAGAACTTCCAACATGCCCATCACCAATGTCATCCACCGACCCCGCACAGTGAGTAGTGAATGGGGAAAATGTTGAAATTTCTTCAAAATGTGACTGTATGTATTGAAATTTTACATGTTTAGACTAGGCGCATGCCTTGAAGGTATGGGTGGGTTTTAATACCCAGGGACATCATTCTCTTCATCATCACCATAATCATGGTTTTCATTTCCATGGTCATCATCATCATATTCATCAGGACCCAATTTGTCCATCCATGCCAACAAAGATCAAACCCAACATACTCATCTTTATGTGAAATCTGATGAAGATGTCAATTTCAACGTATTTGTCTTTTTCTTGTGGCATTGTTTGATATGATTAAACCATGATTCTATTAAGTTGAGACAACCCAAAATAATTTATAAGTTCCAACATGCAAGTGTTTTAATGGTTAAAGCTGTAAATGCTTTCAAAGTGAGTGTTGTACTATGTTAGTGTGGAGTTTGGGGTTTAAAGTTATGTATATATCAAACAAGATAATATTTATTAACAAGTAAGCATGAAAGGAAAAACGTTTTAGATGTGTTTCTATTACTATGTCCATACTCAATAAACCATCCAAAATGCATAATTATCTTGTTTCTCTTCCTGCAAAAATTATTTAATAACTATGACTAACTACTATAATTTTAAAATTTACGTATATTTTATTCACTGACTCTTTTTTAAATCATATAATAACCATGAGTAACTACTATGATTTTGTAATTTATTTATATTTTATCCTCTTACTTTATCTTAAAATGGATTTTTAATGCCATATGTTTGTATTGAATTTTAATATTTAGTATCAGATTCTTCACTCAATAAATGAAATTAGTTCCTTTTAACAATTAGTTCCTAGGTCCTCTTACCTAGAAGGGGAGTGAATTGGAAGGAACATAAGGTAAGGTCTTTATCACTGGATCTAAGCGAATGTAAGTCCTTTATTACTGGAGGAAAGCGAAGGAGGCCTGGATTATCCCCCCTTTGAAGGGAGTCAACTCTTCATATATCCAACACATATTATATAATATAATCACCCTTAGATCATGAGGAAATAAACCCTATCCTTCTCAAACATCACTTAGGTAACGAAGAAGTCAACCTTCCATCTCATAAGGTAAGGTCTTGAATCCCGAAGGTGAGCAAAGGTAAGGTCCTTCTCAACTATTTATTTGCAGGATTTCCATGTGTCTTCCTGTTCTTTCTTGAAATTACTAAGTTTATTATTGGCACTATTCCACCGATGATTTCTCTCCTTGTTGATGGATATGGAGTATGATTTGAGCTCGGAGTCAGTGGTGGCCTTCACATTAAGTAGTATGGAAAAAGGTTGGATTCCTATCGATTCATTCTGAGTATTGGTCGACTGTTTAGGTGCTTTCTTAGTCGATGAAGTAGAAGCTTGAGTAGATGGATTTGAATCTACTGTTGGAAAAGAGGATGTGACTAAAGGTTTTGGGGTAATGGTAGTGGATATAGTCATGATAGGACTAGATGTGGGAATAAACTGTAGAGGAAATGAAGTAATGGGTAGTGGATCCGGTGAAGATACATATGAGAATGGTGCAGAAGGAAATGGAGGTAATGATAAAGGATTTGTTGTAAATGCATCGATAGTCAAAGTAGTGGCCAACGACGAATCAGATATGGAAGTGCTGGTAACATAAGAGATTACGACCAAGGATGCAGAGGTGGTTGTGAAAGATTAAGGGGTCAACGAAGATACTCTCATGGTCGAGGAAGGTAGAGGGGTCGTTGAAGATGGAACAAAAGTTGTCAAAGTGAAAGATAACTGAGATGAGGGTGTGGAGTCTGAAGTCAAAAGGGCTGAAGAAGAGGCCAATGCATTGAAGGAAAAATAAGTTGATAATCGAACTATCAAAAGATCATATACTGAAGAAGGGATAAAAGTTATTGGGATTGATAACATCGACACCAACAATTGGGACAAAGGGACAACACATTGCTGAAGAGGTAAGAGAATAGGTGTTGGAGGGGGGAATATTTTCAGCCACAACATATTGTGGCCTAACTAAAGATTTTTCCAGAGGTGGGAGGGCCATTTCAACATGAAGTTATTGGAATAATTCAGTAAGATTAGTAAAATTGGGATTCAAACCTGCCGATAATATGCTGGAAAGTAGCGCCAACAGTCTAGGTGAAACATTGTATGTGGTTGTAAATGGTGATGGTGGAGGAGGCATAGTGTTTTTCTCCTATGTGATCTGGGTCAGAGGGGATGGCAGTGTATCCCATGTTAGATCAATATCGGCTTGCTGCTACATCCAAATGGATTCCTTCCCTGGTCTGTCAACATTCCTGGGCTTGGAGGGCACTGACACCTCAAATATTACTTTCTTGGCGGGTGAAGCATTATCTTTCTCTGAGAAAAACTTATGTACCTACTTAGCAATTGTGACTTTGCTGCGAGTAAATTCTTTGACAATTTATTTTTCCTACTCGACGACTTCGAGACTCACAGCTGAGAAAAATTGTTTCCTCTTTTACTGTCTAGTTTTTCCTACACCATTCTATTGAAACTCCATAATTTTATTGATGGCATTGTTAAGCCTCTTCTTTAATCCAATTTCACCAAAATTTGGCACTTCATGGGTTTGGAGAATGTTATCAACGTCATCCTTAGTGTCTTCATCATTTCTATCATCTGTGTCATATAAAGGGGGAGTCTATTCAAGAGTTTTCCAACTTAAGAAGCTTTCCGACTTGGAAGGAGGAGGAGGAAGTGCCAATAGCTTTGGCATAGGTACTCCAACTGCAAAATTTGTCGAAATATACATAGAGTAAAATCCCTCTTAAACTCCAACGTTTCTCCTATATGTTTATAGTAGGAGCCTTACCTTGAAGTATCATTTTATCGGGTAGAAAAATATTGGATAACCAACATTGAAGTAATTTTATTTTTGGGCAAATAGTAGGGGAAAATCACTGAAGGAAGTCTTTCAGTAAGAATAGTAGGGAAATATTATCGAACAAGGAAAATAATAAGGCAAGGTAATGAAGGAAGATAATAAGGCAAGGTACTTGGTGAATGCTATACCAGAGCCTGGATAGCAAGGTAAACGACTTCTAAAAATAAATGATTGATTCAAAATGTGTGAACTACGCTTATATAAAATCAGTAAAAGAATAGGTCAAACAAAGAGAAACTGCGAAAAGTTAGTGAGGTTAACTACGCTAGGGATAACTAATGAAAACAACGAATACGAATAAAGTGTACATTCTTGCCTAAGAAATAAAGTGGGCACAACATCACAGAATAGGGAAGGAAATGAAGATGAACTGCGCTTAGTAAGTGGGTTAATCTACACTAACTATATTTGATTCAAATCAAAATCCAATTCCTAATAATTGACTCTTTCAGAAAACCACTAAGGAATCCATCGTCTCAGACACACATCTTGATTTTATATTTATAGAGACTACCAAATCAAAAAGGTCAGTGAATTCCAAAAATCCACGAGTCAAGACCTTACGCATCAATACGTGGTTCTCTTTATCTAAAGTAACTCTGATAATCAGAGCTATAAGGTCAGGGGATTTGATTTAACTGGCGGTCATCATAGCTATCATCAACCGTTGTGTTAAATCTTTTGGCCCATTCTTGTATTGTTACATCCCTTTATAAGGTAGATAATAATTATTCACTAAGGAGATGAACTAAGGTAGAGAATCCAGGGTATAGGGGTATATCTTCCTTATTCGCTAAGGTAGTTAATTGTGGGCAGAAAGGAGATTAACTAAGGTAGAGAATCCTTTATATTGTTCCATCCATTTAGAAGGTAGATTATCCTCATTCACTGTCGACTTGCCATATTAATCTATTCATTCTCGCCTAGGAGATCACTCTTAGACGTTATTTGACGGTTGAAGGAGAGGGCCAGAACCCTCGACAGACAGTGAGAGGGGAGGAAGTGCAACTCGCGACAACAACAAAATAACCACCTACCTCCGTTGATGGGGATTTTTTTCTTCCATGGAGAGAGCTCTTGAGGTAGGGAGAGGAACAACCTGAACTATCATTATTACATACTTAATATGAAAAACGAGTGGTACTTTAGAGGAGGGCATTGAACCATAAGAACTATATAAAGAGTATATTAAAGATGCCTGAAATTAAGGCTTTTTTGATTCATATTAATAAGGGAGAACACTCTTATATTATATCTTATTAACTTTTTTCATCCACTATTATATAGACGTGTCTCTTTTTTTTCCTAATATCTTCTCTTTTTTGCCTAATATATGGAATAATCGCTTTTCATCTTTGATTGGAATTAATTAAAGAAATAAATAATGCACTCTTGAAGTGTTTTCTAAGGTCGCATGGCCAGGGTATATAAGTATGCTCTCTTGATATGTATGAATAACGTAAAAAGAGCACATTGTTACAATATGCTCTTCACAACACAAAATATAGGGTTTTCCATGTCAAGTGACTGTATCTTTGCTCTTCACTGAAGGGCTTGGTTGGGTGGATAGAAGGACCTTTGTGGGAAAGGTGGTAGATGATCATATCGCTGTGATTGAGGGGAAATAATGGAAGATCATCTCGCTCGCATATTGGAATTTGGGAGGAATTCAAAGGCTAGTTGTTCGGTGAACGAGAGAGTAGGTGAACGAAATGAGATGTGAAGAGAGATTCCACCAATCTAAACATCTATGGTACATACATGCTTGTGCTTGGCTCGGTTAGGATCCGAGATCCATCATAATCGCTAGGATGAAGTGATGATCGCGGATCTTAGAATAATGTGAATGGAAAAGCCAACTCATAGAATGACTGGGCCCCACCATATTACTTAGGATAAAACAAAACACCAAATCAAATATTACTGGTCGATCGAATAATGAAAACCCGACCAAGCTCAGCTGCCTATTCATCGATTTTGATGAACTGTTTCCTTTCATATGTTTCTTTCACATTCGATGGAAACAGACACACCGAATGGGCTCTTTATATTCTCTTTGTTTCTATTACGATGCAACCCGATGATACGATTGAGAAAGTACCTGACTAAACTGAAAGGGTTCTTCGTGAACTAAGGAAGGAGATTGGAATATCGTGAAGGAGTATCACATGAAGAGCCCATCATTCATGGGTAACTAGAGAAATATAGACCCAATTCTGCCGTTCAACAAGGAAGGGGTCAACCGGTAACTAGAGTGGGTGGGTAACTAGAGGGAGATAGAACCAAGCCACTTAATGAACCTAGCTAAGCCCCCTCTAGCTAGCCCCCATAGATAACGGAAGGACTGGAAAATAAAAGAGGAAAGGAAAGGGAAGGGAAAGAGAATTGAAAGCCAAATAAAGAGATATCCATAGATATAGATAAGGGAGGGCAGGACTAACCTAGAGATAAGGGAAGGATAAGATAAGGGAAGGAAGGTCTCAGATTGGTCTTTGCACCAACATTATAATCATCCTCATTGACTTTGCATTATAATATTTTATTAAGCCACAACATCATCTTCCTCCGACTAATCCTCAACATAATCCTCATCATTTCCAAAGCCATTATCCATTGGCACATTAGCGTGATCGTATGCTCAAACGGGTTCATAATCAACCATTAGTGGGCGTCATATTTATCGATCTGTGGCATCTTCTTTTGAGTTTTCTTCAGCGGGAATCAAGTGGACTTGGCCTAATGCCTCGTTCTAGGAATACTTATCAGCCAATCTTGAAACTATACAAAACCTCTTGTAACTTGTTGGAACCAAACAACCCCATTTATGATAAGGCAAGGGGAGATGGGCTTCAAGACATGGATGACCAATACTCTGAATGAGCAATACAAGGAAAGAAGACACAAAATGGTGTTTTTGCGAATGTGTGTCGTGTAACAACAAACATCATGATGCGTGAACAAAACATGGTGCAAAAATTTTCTGTGTAACAGCAAGCATCATAACATATATGATGAGAATCAACTCCATATCAACAAAGCATGCTTTTCAAAAAGTTTTATGATTCATGAAAAATCACTTCAGCAATAAAATGCAATCATTTCTGAACTTGAAAATTCTTAGTACAAATTCTGCATAAAAACTGTGAGATTTGTGAAAAACATATCATGCAGAAATAAGTGCAATGCAACAAATCGAAGAAAAACACATGTTTATATCTTTTGCCGTTGTGCTCTTGGTTCGTCATTGATTGTTGCGTGAAAAATTGTAAGGCAGGCGTAAGTATGAATACGAGCAACTCAAAGAAATAAACTGCATTTTCATACCTGTTTTTTGTCTTTGATTGTTGTGACAATGACTCAAAGAAAAACATAAATTGTGAAAACAACTCAGGAATTTTTAGAATGTCCATTGCAAATTGGCAGTTTTACAATGTTTTTTTTTTTTTTTTGAGGTTTATGATTTTATAATGTTTTTCGTTATTTTTATAGTTTTATAATTATAATTTTTTTTTATTTCCATAAAACAAATGAAATCATTTTTTTTATGATTTTACATTTTTATTGTTTTTATTTTTATAACATACCCAAAATAAAAGGAAATGGCAGAAACACTCAAAATTAAAATTATGAGCTACATCCTTGGTCATTTGTTTCCAAATCAGTAAAGAATATAAACATGTTGCCTACAAAACACATCGATCAGAGATACCAAGAGAATAAATATATCTTGAAAATTTTATTGTTTCGGCCCTCCTTGGTTGTTCCATTCTGTCACAATTCAAGCCTTCCAACCGTAATTAATTGCACCAAATCTGTAAATCAGGCTCTTGTCCATAAAGAAATCTACCATTTCTACAATTTCAATTACAATAGTTTACATAACAAATAGTATGTAATTCATCAAATGCTTAATAGTGTGTAATTGAGCATAAGTATGATACAAGCATGAAATATAAGAATGTAGTATTTCCAATGAAAGAGTAGGCAACCTTTGGTGTGGACTCCTGGAGCAGTTGGCACTATTGCAAATTGTTTAATACCTTCCAACTGCAAACTTTTCTAGGCGTTCAGGTGTTTCATTAGGTGCTTCGATTATAATGGCATTAGCGATGAGAATGACACTCAAGTCATCACCTCTTCAAATGCAATGTGAACATGCAAACTGATTGGAATATGTCGTCCTGCACATTAGTATTTGATTGCAAGTTGCAATTCATATTTTCCTTCCAAGACGTCGACCGAGAAGCCATGATTATTATGCTTTGAGGTTTGAGCAGGTTGAGCTGGTTGGGGAATGAGACAAACTTTCAATTAAATTGTTTTGTTCACACACATCCTCTCCTTATGCTTGACATACACTCATGCATTGTAAGCAACAACGAACTAATCTGGCCAAAAAATCAATAGTATTTTCTTAGTTTGCTGGCATTTGCTATACATACTTCGTTTCTGATGGTTGGTTTCGCCTATTGCACATGTGAACTTTAACCTTCCTCTGTGATCATGATCACTCATTCACCCTCTATATCGTTCTTTTTGACTATCAATTTTAGCATTGCGACGACATGGGCAACTTATGTTTCAAAATCACGAGACAATCTCTCGAGGAATAACATAATTGATTGTTCACCACCAACTTGATTCCCCGTGCGCAAAATTTTGAGGCTATGGACTGTAATGCTAGAGAAAGGGACTCAGCCTATGGCTATGTCGAGGATATTTTCCTATGAGAATAAATCTCATTGTTATGCACAATGGATAATCAGGATTTATGTGTTTTGATCTACAATGATCAATCACAAGGAGAGGATGTTCACGATCAGTAGCTCAAAAAGATGAATCCCAATTAGTTAGACAACCAAAAACCACCATCAATTTATTAAACTGCGCATCCAGATTTAAATATAGTGAATACGTGTAGGTCGATTAGGTCATCATAATATCCATAAATCGTAACTTAATTATGATTTCTCGTAAAAATAATGAGGTGAAGGTTGACAAGAATAATTGCATCGTTAGGATTTGGGTAAAATAATTCAGTCAACAACCTAATTATAATTCTTGATATGAAGCTCAAATTAAACATGGAAATTGGGGAAGTGTTGACGGGAAAATATGACCGTCCGTCAATTGGAAGAACGTGTCCAGTCCAAGGTTGTCTAAATAACTCAACCCATTTGGTATGACTTTCTCTGACGGGTTTAATGGCTCCGTTGGCCAATCTAAAAGTCCTAGAAGAAACAAATAAAATAAATAAAAGAAATAACTATTAAATAACCACTTTATATATATATATATATATATATATATATATATATATATATATATATATATATATATATATATATATATATATATATATATATATATATATATATATATATATAACTATTGTAGATAATATTTACAAAATAGATCTATCTATTTTATTTATGTGCATGATATACAAGTTGTGAGTTTTAATCTAAGCTCATGAAAATCTATGTGAAGATGGCTTCTTTAACAAAAGCAGATAAAGAAAGCACATAAACTATTTTTTGTTTTTTCTTTATTTATCTAAGATTAAACATAAAAATATACTATGAAACAGAAGCATGTGGACAGTGAAAGCCAGACCATATATTAGAGTTTTGAAGACAAACAAACGAAAAAAAAAGAAAGAAAAGAACTAACCTATTAATGAATTAATCGGCATGCATCAAACGTCTGTATAATAGAGAATATCCAACCACCTTGTCGAAGAGGTAAACTTGCAACAAACCTTAAGATTGTTCTGAATACATGCAAAACAATATGCTGGAAAGTGAGTTTCAATAATAGAACGTATAATACAGATAGTCACAATGATATTATGATTTACAAGCAATTACAGTGAGATAAATCTTATTGTAAGAACTTTGCATCTAAACATTCAACAGAAAATTAAAGATAAATCTCATCATTTGAGTTGAATAGATGATCACCCTATATAATATCCGAAACATCACATATGGACAACATTTATAAATGAATTATCCCAACTCATAATAAAGCATGAAGACAAAAGCTATAAACACCTATTATCTTGTCAAGATAAACATAAGTTAAACTAAGACATCATACACAAGAAACTAAAGCTGTAATATGTATTTCTGTTCTATTCAAGTCTGTGCATTACTTGTCCATACTTCAGCCCCAGGCCAAGATGATTTGATTACAAAAAATACGAGTTTATAAAGGGTTCATAAAATCTAACTGTCTTATCTTATAAGATAAGATTAAATCTCTACAATCATCTACTGATTACAAAAACAGGGGGAATATAACCACCCCAAATCACACTAAATCTCTAAAAACGAAAAAGAGTTTGTTTTTGTTTACACAAAAATGAGCCATGGATATGGCTAATAACCTCAAAAAAGGCTCCAGATCATTTAGTCACCATAAACTCCCAAATATCCCGAAAGAAAAAGATGAAATAAAGAAATTCAGATATACATTTAACCAATATTTTCCAAATTTCGAATAAGAATAGACTAGCTACAAAATCTGCTGATTTTGTAGCTAGTCTTATTTTAGCAACAAAATCTAATTTATTCTATGAACAAGAATGTAACACTATTTTAAGACAAAGACAAATCTTTACCTTTAACTGGAAAATCAAATTGATTCACATGATCTCAGAATTGATCACTGCTGTGACACTTTCGACATTTTTCACTATGATGTTCCCTGTTGTTTTTGAACGTTTTCCTTGTCTTTGAACAATGGAATTGAGCCTACGATTTTCATCTGTTAGGGGGTTAACCAGATCGGTAAGGGTTTTGATCTATGATTGTAAAATGGGTATGTCTATGTAATACTTGTCAGTCCAGAACAGAGAAGTTTCACATTGTGAACTTGTGATGACCGTTTGAGAATACCCATGGTTGAGTGCCAGACTATGTTCAATGTTGCCTTTAGGTTTGTTATCAAACTTGATACCCAGAAATCCTTGACTGTATTTTAAGCAGGGTGGAAAATTATCCATGAAATTGTATGCTTAGTCAGGATCTTCTTCGAAGGAAGAAGGGTCTTCTTCGGCCAAGAATCTGTCGATCTCTGAGTTTGAGCTTTCATAGATCTTGATCATTTTGATCGAGCTCACATGAGCGTTTGATTTATTTCGTAGTTTCCTTGAAATCAACCTACCTGCCCTTTTATTTTTAAAACATAAATCAATATCACCTTTAGATGGCTTGCCCACAGGTCTGTTTTCTTTCTTAGCAGAGGCGTTAGGTCATGAGCATTGTTCATGGCTTTTCTCAACGACTTTTGGGTCGAGTATAGCCTTACTGAGGGTGGCCGTAACACAGGCCTGTATAGATGAAGGGACTATGGTTTCCTCTATCATGGGTTTGTCAACCTCTACAACATCAGAGTTAACGAAGCCATTTCGGGCTAGGAAGGCATTCCAGTCATCATTTTGTAATTTTAATTAATGTACCAATAGTATCTTTATTAGGCCGTGGTGAAACAAGCTTGAATCCAATTGTTGTCTTTTATACCTCTTTGCCATTTTATACAAGCTTCTCCATAGGTAATAGGGCATGTTTAATTGAAACCCAATGAAATTCATAAGCAAACGTATATGATATAGAAAAAACAAAAACAAAATGACCTTCACACGTCATGAATTGTTTCAAGACTGCTAGAAAGCCATGCCACCGAGTTTTCAACATGGACACGGACATACCTCTGTCGCAGCAATTGATTTTCCAAGACGTGAAGAAAAGGCTCCATGGAACCTCCTCGACTTTAGCGTTTTTCAACCATTTCTGCCCGGTCAAAGGAAGACATGTTGCTTGAACTAAAACATCCTCTGTGACTTTAACCTGAACGTCTCCCACCTTGGTTTGACATCCGTCAAACGAAAGGGAAAATTCCTGAGCGGTTCGCAAGTTGAATCCCTGGAATTTATCAATAAAAACAATCCAGCCTTGACCCTCAAGATCCTCCCTTGCATCATCACACAGGAGCAGGGTCTGAGAGCCATTGGGTTCAATCCTGACAACCAGAGACATGGGGATACAAATGACAGACAATAAAACACAGTGAGTAGGGAGGGTTTCTAAGAGAAGACCAGAGCGACATTTCAGAACCAAAACTCAACAATACCCTAGCGCGTATGAACATAGGTTCTTCAATACCAAATGAAAGGAATTATGTGAAATGAATGCCAGGATTAGATGCAAAAACCAAGATTTAACTTGAGGTGATGGGTTCATCGTTGTCGGACTTCCACCTCCCACAGGGTACAGGCCATGACCAAGTTCATTAATTTTTATGATTGCGCAACAAGGTGGGTTTGGTTTCTAAAGTTTAGGAGAGGAAAAATATATAACCCAACATGTAGTGACAAGGATACATATGACCAAAAGCCACAAAAGATATATCAAATTTTAAATTAAATGGACCCTTGGTGAATCACATGACAATCCATAAGCATACTTCACATTTGAGGAGTCAATAAAGAAGATGATCTTGATAGCAGGAAACAAAATATTTATTAACAAAAACTGTGGAGCCATCTATCTTTCATAAACTTTAAATAAAGCGGTAATCCAATCACAGATTTTGATGCTTCGTTTTCATGCTTTTAGTCATGAACGAAGTATGAAAACGAAAACACTAGGAACAAACGAAAGATCACAATCGTAGTTTCAAAAACAGCTTGTGAAGAACAATAATCATATGACCCCAGGTATGCAGCTACATAAATTATTATTTGATGCTTTAAAAAAATGAAAATATGTAGGGCTGCCAATAATGGCGAATCACTGGGAGAAGCAGTGATCTCTGTTTCACTGATGAGTTCAGGTTAGAAATATTTGAATGATTTCAAATCAAAGAACGACTGAAATACATTTGAGCATCTTTGACAATCATTACGTGGTCCAACTTAAGATATCTTTCGTTAAAAAATGAAATCTGGTGACAGACTTAACAAATGAGAGCAACGATGTTTAAGTTATTGGCTCCAATGTTGTTGACAGGGCCACTGCTGCCAGCAGGCATTCATAGCCTTGGCAGGGATGTCAATTAACCCACTCTGACGCCTCTATCCTGTCCAAGAAAATTCAAATTAGAATGAAGGATTCTTATGATCAGAAAATACTTTATTTTTACCTGAGAATTTTCTCTAACCTGACATCGCTTCGCTGCCAGCGAGCCCATTCAGTACCCTGATGAAGTTGTCTTGGCACCATGCATGCATTTACCCGCTGCCAGTAGACCTGTTCAGTATCTTGACAGGTTTGCAAACACTTCCCACAACTCTCAGGAAATTATTGATATAATTTATAGATATCCAGAAGAGCGGGTGATGCTGAAAATTTCAGTCTTTGGCACATTTTGTTATTTTCTGTCTGCTTTAATTTTTACTTGCTAACGTTCATCATGGTCTAAAAATAGTTCACTGATGAAACCAATTTTTCGAGGACAGGAAGGCATCGTTGAGTTTCTTTCTTAAAAGTAGGGACAACGTAAAGATCTTTTAATGATAGTCGTGTTTTCTCTCAAATGCAAATTGAAACCAAAAATCAATTCTTAACAAAAAACACCTTTAACTAGTCTACGTTTTTCTCAAGAAAATACAACAATTGATGCTTTGACAGTCCTTGAAAGTTGTTTAAAGATGAAGCATTCTGTTCTTCTTTTTGAACTAGACTATAATACAGGCATGTTTAACTCAGAAAGCCAAAACAAAAAATTAATGAAAGAAAGAAAAATGAAAAAGAAAACCAAAACAGAAACGGTTATGTGAAAAAGGTGTATCTAGGATTTGTCAAGTGAAATACCTCTTGAGAGTTTGGCCATTCACCGAAAAGGTGTTTGGCTGTCCCTCTAAATTCTACAGGTAGAAAGAACTGGGACCTAATTTTTCGGCGATTAAGAATGGTCCCAACCACAGGTTTTGGAGCTTAGCATGTTCCCCTTTCCCCTCATGAGGTTTATCCCACTTGAGGACAAGATTACCTACCTAGAAATTCCCGTCCGAGGCAGATCTCGAATCAAACCAGATTTTGACAATATGTTGATGTTGATCCATTTTTTTTTTTTTGCTTGATTCCTTACCTATTCTAACTTCAACAAAGCATTAATCCGACTTTCCAGAGGAGGACAATCTTCTTTCTGAACCTTCTACAATAGTTGTAGAGAGGGGAGCAGAACATGCGGAGGAAGAATTGTTTCCCTTCCATAAACAATAAAGAAGGGGGAATTACCAACAACAGTTTTCAGAGTTACCCTATCAGCCCAGAGTGCATTGAATAGTGCATTATGCCAGTTTTTGTGGTTTTTGGAGACTGTTCTCTTGATAATCTTGATCAGGTTCTTGTTTGTCGATTCTGCCAAACCATTTCCTTGGGGGTAATAGCTGGAATAATATTTTATCTTTATCCCTTTTTATAAAGCAAAGGCACTCATATCTAGGGACGAAAAATAGGAAGCATTATCGAAAACCAAACATTTAGGAATACCGAATGGAGTAATGATATTTGAATTAAGGAAAGATATTACCTGACTGGTGTTTACCACTTTTAATGGCACAACCTCAGACCATTTGGTGAAATAATCTGTGTTGGCATCTTTTACAGGAAACGCATGCTTGTCATTGATGGCAAGTACAACAACGATGATCAGCAGTGCAGTGATAATCGGGGAGGAGCAGCAACAATGATCGTTGGATCAAAAATTCAGAATTCCTGATGGCTGTCAGATCTCAATATAGACAAGAAGAGCATGTAGATATGGAGGATAGATATTGGGTGTTAGATCTGAGCGCGAGGACTGACCATCGTAGGATCTATGAGAATCTGCATGATCCTTAAAAGTGCAAGGTGAAGCGAGTTTGTGAATCGGAGTTTCGTGAATCGCGACATAGAGAGGAAATAAACAATATCACATGACTACCAAAATCGTGATATGATCTGAGCCGTTGAATCAAGATCACATCTGGACTGTCGATCCAACTCATGTCAGCAAACCACGTTAGCTAAGAACACGTGGCACAACCAGGCAATGACAAGTGTCAAACTGATTCGACATTTCAGGCACATGTAAGTCACGAATCAGAGTGACATGTGGCAGTTATTTGACACGTGTCAATCCACGTGTGATGTCAGTAGGCTTACATCACTTTGGGGCTTCGTGACTTGCAACTTGGAGAGTCAAGAAACAATACCACAGGAATGCAGAGATCGCGATATGCGAAATCACGACAAGATCTTGACCGTTGATCAAGAAGATGCGTGGCGAAAGATCAGAGCACCACAAAGACTCCACTTCGGAGTTTCACAAGTCGTGAAATTCAAAGGAAAGAGATTCAAACTTGTGATATGTGAGATCACGATAAAATCTTGACCATTGATCCAAGAGGGACACGTGGAAGAAGATAAGAGCATGTCAAAGACTCCATTTCAGGGTTTCGCGTATCGCGACTTGGAGTGATGAGAATCACCATCTAAGAACTCACGAGATGTGATATCGCGAGTTAATCACAACTGTCAAATCAAGATAAGATATGAACCGTCGAATCATAGGACAAGTGGCAAGAAATTGGAATTTCATTGACTTGGGTTCAACGGAGCATGGTGTGGAAACTTACAAAATATGAAGCGCCTTTTTGGCACAGTCTATGGTCACTGTTAGTGGTCATGAGAAGGGAAGGAGTCAGTCCAGATAAGCTCCATTTTGGGGTTTCGGAGATCGTGACTTGGAGATAGATGCCTCATCTCCAGATTCACAAAACGCGAATTTGTGAAAAGCACTTTATACATAAGCGCTTGGTCATGGCCATGGTCATATAGAGGAAGGAGCTAGCGCAGAAAAGCTCTGTATCGGAGCTTCGGAGATCGCGTATGGGAGTGTCGAGACACTTAGTCACGTGAATGTTGAATTGCCGAATGTCGAAATGCCGAAATGAGTACAAGATCCCATGGAGCCAATCCAATGGTGTAGGTGAATCTGAGTATGATAGGAGGGCTAATGTTGCGCTTCATAGTGCAACTGCTAGAAACCATTGATGGTTTCTGTCAGAAGATTCGAAGAGACTTCTGTGTGATCACCAGAGGAGCTGAAGAGTCTCCAAGCTTCGTCCTGTAAAGGAATACAACTCTTAGAGGGATTGACAGGTGGATGAGAATTGAAGTATGTAGCTGAAAATAGAAAGGATAAGCTCGTCAAAGACAGAGAAGATGAAGAGCCTCAACTACCAGATAAGCTGAGAAATCTAGACAGAACACCCAGTGATGCTGAACGCATGGGAAAAACCACCGAAAAAGTTGAAGAGTCCCAATGATGATGAGGTAGAGCACTCGAGATGTGGAGGAATTTTGCGTGGAGTGAGCATGCAGAGGCATTGTGAATATTGCATGCACAAAGACAACATAGACTATAAGAATGTTGAACAAAGAAGAGATAAGTGTTGTCGCTGTGAAGGAGAATTGAAGGGGTGTGCAAGGAGGCAGAGCGCAGAAGCAGAAATGCATAGTAGAGGAATGTTGCATTGAAAGGATATGGCTCAGAGAGCATAAAAGGTAGAAGATCAGGAAGTGAAAGGTGTGTGCAGAAGACACTGATGCAGATAGGGCATAACAGTGTAATAGAACAATGACAAGGCTGGTAAGCCATTGAATAACTTTATATCGTTGTAATAAGTTTTAGTAACAAATAATTTATAATTCAGGGTGGTTGGGAGGTGCTAGGGAGTACTGGTGTCCTTAGAGGTTCAAGTGGGTGCTTGAACACAGTGAGTTGGTGCTAGAGAAATCAGGGAGTTGGTGCTTCCTTCTAGTGGGTGCTAGAGAAAATAGAGAGTTGGTGCTCTCAACAAGTAGCAGCTTACAAAACTGAGGTTGTAGCCTCATTATGAGTTGGTTCTCATATGTATGATAATGTAAAGAATGTAACTATTACTTATCATATAAAGAAAAAGAGGTGTTTACCTTGTATGGGTTTCCTCGGGAAATATCTGTCTCTGTATTTCTCATATATGTGACTGATGCTGAATGTGCCATTGCTTATTTCCCTACATTATTGTCATCATCATTGAGTGCCTTGAATTTTTTTTAAAAGAAGCATAATTGTTTAAGCACGGTAACAACTGATTCACCCCCCCCTCTCAGTTGTCCAACAACTGGTATAAGAGCCAACCCGTTTTATCTAAGGGTAGATCCTAGAGCTTAAACATGTCAAGCCATGAAGGAAATTCAACCAATAAGGCCCCTCTATTCAATGGAACAAACTTTGCCTTCTGGAAAGTTAGAATGAGAACCTACATAATGTTGTTAGGTGCAGATGTCTGGGATGTGGTAGATACTGGTTATGTAAAGCCAATTGTGCTAGCTAATAAGGATGACAAACTAGAATTTAGCTTCAACACTAAGGCTATGAATTCTATCTTGAGTGGGCTTGCAGAAGCAGAATTCATAAAAGTTATGCACCTAGGAACTGCCAAAGAAATGTGGGACAAACTCATTAGCAGTTATGAGGGTAATGAGAAGGTAAAGGATGCAAATCTTCAAACTTACAAAATACAGTTTGAACAACTGAAGATGAAGGAAGATGAAACTGTTGGAAAATACTTTCTGAGAGTAGAAGAAATGGTAAATGCAATGAAGACACTTGGTGAAACAATTGGGGAACCTTCTTTAGTTTAGAAAATCTTGAGATCTCTCCTGGATAGGTTCAACCTGAAGGTCTCTTCTATATAAGAACTTAATGATCTAAGAACCTTGCAGTTTGATCAACTTCTAATAACATTGACTACATATGAAATGAGAATAGTTAAAGATAAACCCACCTCCATAGAAGCATCATTTAAAGCAGACAAGAATGAGGATTATGAGCCCGATGAAATTGAAGCAAAATTTGTGAAGAGACTGAAGAAGGGATCAGTCAAATACAAAGGTAAACTGCCTTTCAAATGCTTTAACTATGGTAGAATAGGTCATTTTGCAAATAAATGTCCCCACAAAGGAAAGGATCAAACTTGTGATGATGAGGAGAAATACAAACACAAAATTTTCTTTAAAAATAATAACTTTAAGAAGAAAAGTCTTTGCATAAACAATGATGATGATCCTTCAGATGATGAAGACAATGATTCATCTATTGAAGATAAATATAATGACTTCATACTTATGGCCAAAGAGGACTATGACAATAATAGCACATGGAGTGATGTTAATGAAGAAGAAGTTGTGGTTGACATGGAAGGAGAACTGATCAGTGCATTGGAAGAGATTGATAGACTAAGAATCAAGAACATAAAGCAAAGACAATTGTTGATATAGTTCGAGAAAGACAGTAAAGAACCTGATGAAGATCTTTTCCTACTAAAAGTAGAATTGGAAGAGGCAAATAAAATCGAAGAGATTCTGAAACAGTAGCTATCAAAAAATAAGGCAAGATGTGAGGCATTAGAACAAGAAGTAGTGAAAACAAGGAAATAAATGGAGAAGTTTCAAGCCTTGCATAATCATAATCTGTCAAGTATCAAAGCCTTAGAAGGATTGGCCACCATTCTGAATCATAAAAGGAATCCAAATCTGAAAAATGGCTTGGGGTATGAAGAGGGATCAAGCAGTGGTAATCCAGGAGATGAAGAACCCATCAAGTTTGTCAAAAGTTCAACCAATGACAATAACAATCCTACAGAAACAAAGGAAGACAATCAGCTTCCCAGGTCGAGTAAGGTAAAGGATGCCAGATCTAAATCTATAGAACAAAGAAGTAATGTGTGCACTACTGAACGATGTCATCAGTTTGGAAGAAATCGATTTGCTCAAAGAAGACAACCATTTTACAGGTACAAAGAATTCTTCTATGGCTATTGTTTCTACTGTGCTAACTTTGGTCACAAAGCTGTAAATTGTTCCTTAAGATTTAGAAATGAGAAATTAAGATTTCAAAGGAATAAATACTTGCCACAACAAAGAATGATGCAGCCAAGTAACAAACCTTCATTGATTGCCAATTACCAAATTAAGTCCAGGGACATGCAATTAACGAGGTCAAGAAATAATCAACAGTCAATGAGTAGACAACGCTGCACCAATAAGTTTGACCTGTTGAACAATGAGATTGAATGCTACATCTGTCATAACTATGGACACAAATCTATTGACTGCCGTTTAAGGGAATATGAACCAGATTCGAAATCTCCTGCTGAAAATGTCAAGTTTTGGAAGAAGAAGGAAAGTGACAAGAGTGGATTAGTGTTGTCCGCTCAAAGAAAAATGAACCCTTGGTATATAGACAGTGGATGCTCCAAACACATGATGGGAGAAAAAGGCAAGTTTCTATCTCTAAGTGAAAGAAAATCAGGAAATGTAACCTTTGGAAATGATGCTCTAGGGAAAATAAAGGGCAAAGGGATGGTGAGCTTAAGTAATGGAAAAGGAAAAGCCCAAGATGTTCTACTTGTGGATGGGCTGAAACATAATCCGCTCAGTGTAAGTCAAATGTGTGACAGAGTATGCGAAGTGTTGTTCACATCCAAGGACTGCAATATAAAGTCTGTAAACTTAGGGCAGGTGGTGGCCAAAGGCATAAGGACAAAGAATAATGTATATGTGTTGAAAGAAAATAGAGAATAATGTCATCTAAGAAAACATGATGAAAGCTGGTTATGGCATAGGAGACTTGTTCATCTAAACTTTGACCACTTAATCAAACTCAAAAACCTCGAGGCAGTAAAAGATCTTCTAAGAATATCAAAGCCCCAAGATTCAACATGTAAACCCTGTCAAGTAGGGAAGCAAAACATGACACATTTTAAGTCCAAGAGCTTTACCTCAACAGAGGAACCACTCCAACTAGTTCATATGGATTTATGTGGACCATCAAGATAGGAAGGCACAGGGAAAGAAAACTACTTCATGTTTATTATCGATGATTACTCCAGACTTACTTGGGTTGCCTTTCTCAAAGAAAAAGTTGAAGCATTTGAGAAGTTTAAAATATTTAAGGCTTTAACAGAGACACAAACAGGCAAGAGGTTAAAGGTAGTAAGATCAAACCGGGGAGGAGATTTTATGTCAAGAGACTTCAAGGAATTCTGTGATGAACGTGGGATCAAGAGAGAATACACAATCCCAACAACTCCACAAAAAAATGGAGTTGTTGAGAGGAAAAACAGAACAATGCAGGAAATGGCCAGGTCAATGATGAATGAGAAGAACATTGGTCAAACCTACTGGGTAGAATCAATACACACAACAGTTCATGTGATTAACAAAGCCCACCTCAGACCACAAAGTGACAAGACACATTATGAATTATGGTTTGGAAGACCTGCCTCAATCAAACAATTCAGAGTCTTTGGGAGTAAATGCTACATAAAGAATAATGTTGAGAACCTCGGCAAATATGATGACAAGGCTGATGAAGGTATCTTCTTAGGGTATGCTACAAAAAGTAAAAGATATAGATGCTATAATAAGAGGCTGCATAAAATGGTTGACTGTATTGATGTAAAAATTGATGAAGGAATCCCAGCAAGAGAGGTATACAGTAATGAGTCTTCTACATAAGACACAACTAAAAATGAAGATGAACAGGTCCAAGAATCATAAAATGAAGACTCTGAATTAGATGAAGACTCAAACACTCAGATAGACTCAAATCAGTAGTCAACTACAAATTCCTCCTCCAGAATCATTCAAAAGAATCATCCTGCAAGTTAGATAATTGGAGAAAAAGACAAAGGTGTACAAACCAGGAGAAATCTAATCAAAACCACCGAACAATCTCATATAGATCTCATATCCATGCTGGAACCCAAGAATTTCAATGAAGCCAACAAAGATGATCACTGGGTTAAAGCAATGAATGATGAACTTGATCAGATTGAGAAAAACAATATGTGGGAGATGGTTCACATACCTGAAGGTAAAAACGTCATTGGCTCCAAATGGATCTTTAAGAATAAATTGAATGAGCAAGGAAAGGTTATCAGGAACAAAGCAAGGTTAGTCTATAAAGGCTATGCTCATATAGAAGGACTGGATTTTGGTGAAACATTTGCACCCGTGGAAAGATTAGAAGCTATCAGAATGTTTCTTGCCTATGCTTGTCATAAAAGGTTTAAAGTCTACCA
>ML788967.1:521530-534381 GCA_009831015.1 Picea engelmannii
ATATATATATATATATATATATATATATATATATATATATATACATATACATATACATATAACTATTGTAGATAATATTTACAAAACAGATCTTTCTATTTTATTTATGTGCATGATATACAAGTTGCAAGTTTTAATCTAAGCTCACAAAAATCTATGTGAAGATGGCTGCTTTAACAAAAGAAGATAAAGAAAGCACATAAAATATTTGTTGTTTTTTCTTTATTTATCTAAGATTAAACATAAAAATATACTATGAAACAGAAGTATGTGGACGGTCAAAGCCAAACCATATATTAGAGTTTTGAAGACAAACAAATGACCAAAAAAAAAGAAAATAACTAACCTATTAATGAATTAATCGACATGCATTGAACGTTTGTATAATAGAGAATATCCAACCACCTTGTCGAAGAGGTAAACCTGCAACGAACCTTAAGATTGTTCTGAATACATGGGAAACAATATGCTGGAAACTGAGTTTCAATAACAGAACGTATAATACAGATAGTCACAGTGATCTTATGATTTACAAGCAATTACAGTGAGATAAATCTTATTGTAAGAACTTTGCATTTAAACATTCAACAGAAAATTAAAGATAAATCTCATCATTTGAGTTGAATAGATGATCACCCTATATAATATCTGAAACATCACATATGGAAAACATTTATAAATGAATTATCCCAACTCATAATAAAGCATGAAGACAAAAGCTGTCAACACCTATTATCATGTCAAGATAAACAGAACTTAAACTAAGACATCATACACAAGAAGCTAAAGCTGTAATATGTATTTCTGTTCTATTCAAGTCTTTGCATTACTTGTCCATACTTCAGCCCCAAGCCAAGATGATTTGATTACAAAAAATACGAGTTTATAAAGGGTTCAGAAAAGGTATCTGTCTTATCTTATAAGATAAGATTAAATCTCTACAATCATCTACTAATTACAAAAATAGGGGGAATATAACCACCCCAAATCACACTAAATCTCTAAAAACGAAAAAGAGTTTGTTCCTGTTTACACAAAAATGAGCCATGGATATGGCTAATAAGCTCAAAAAAGGCTCCAGATCATTTAGTCACCATAAACTTCCAAATATCTTGAAAGAAAAAGATGAAATAAAGAAATTCAGATATACATTTAACCAATATTTTCCAAATTTCGAATAAGAATAGACTGGCTACAAAATCTTCTGATTTTGTAGATAGTCTTATTTTAGCAACAAAATCTAATTTATTCTATGAACAAGAATGTAACACTATTTTAAGACAAAGACAAATCTTTACCTTTAACTGGAAAATCAAATCGATTCACATGATCTCAGAATTGATCACTGTTGTGACACTTTCAACATTTTTCACTATGATGGTCCCTGTTGTTTTCGGACGTTTTCCTTGTCTCTGAACAATGGACTTGAGCCTACGATTTTCATCTATTAGGGGGTCGACCATATCGGTAAGGGTTTTGATCTGTGATTGTAAAATGGGTATGTCTGTGTAATACTTGTCAATCCAGAACAGACAAGTTTCACATTGTGAACCTGTGACGACCATTTGAGAATACCCATGGTTGAGTGCCTGACTGTGTTCACTGTTGCCTTTAGGTTTGTTATCAAACTTGATACCTGGAAATCCTTGACTATGTTTTAAGAAGGGTGGAAAATTATCCACAAAATTGTACACCTGGTCGGGATCTGCTTTGAAGGAAGGAGGGTCTTCCTCGGCCAAGAATCTGTCGATCTCTGAGTCTGAGCTTTCATGGATATCGATCATTTTGATCGAGCTCACATGAGCGTTTGTTTTATTTCGTAGTTTCCTTGAAATCAACCTACCTGCCCTTTTATTTTTAAAACCTAAATCGGTATCACCTTTAGATGGCTTGCCCACAGGTCTGTTTTCTTTCTTAGCAGAGGCGTTAGGTCGTGAGCGTTGTTCATGGATTTGCTCAAAAACTTTTGGGTCGAGTATAGGCTTACTGAGGGTGGCCGTAACACATGCCTGTGTAGATGAAGGGACTATGGTTTCCTCTATCACGGTTTTGTCAACCTTTACAACATCAGAGTTAACGAAGCCATTTCGGGCTAGGAAGGCATTCCAATCATCATTTTGTAATTTTAATTGATGTACCAACAATATCTTTATTAGGCCGTGGTGAAACAAGCTTGAATCCAATTGTTGTCTTTTATACCTCTTTTCCATTTTATACAAGCTTCTCCACAGGTAATAGGGCATGTTTAATTGAAACCCAATGAAATTCATAAGAAAACGTATATGATATAGAAAAATAAAACCAAAACGGCCTTCACATGTCACAAATTGTTTCAAGACTGCTAGCAAGCCATGCCACTGGGTTTTCAACATGGAAATGAGCATACCTCTGTCGCAACAATTGATTTTTCGAGATGTTAAGAAAAGGCTCCATGGAACCTCCTTGACTTTAGCGTTTTTGAACCACTTCTACCCGGTCAAAGGAAGACCCGTTGCTTGAACTAAAAACTCCTCTGTGACTTCGACCTGAATGTCTCCCACCTTGGTTCAACATCTTTCAAACGAAAGGGAAAATTCCTGAGCGGTTCGCAAGTTGAATCCCTAGAATTTCTCAATAAAAACAAGCCAGCCTTGACCCTCGAGATCCTCCCTTGCATCATCACATAGGAGCAGGGTCTGAGAGCCATTGGGTTTAATCCTGATGACCAGAGCCATGGGGATACAAACGACAGACAATAAAACACAGTGAGTAGGGAGGGTTTCTAAGAGAAGACTAGAGCGACATTTCATAACCAAAACTCAACAATACCCTAGCACATATGAACAGAGGTTCTTCAATACCAAATGAAAGGCATTATGTGAAATGAATGCCAAGAGTAGATGTGAAAATTGGGATTTAGCTCGAGGTGATGGGTTCATCATTGTCGGACTGCCACCTCCCACAGGGTATAGGCCACTGACCAAATTCATTAATTTTTATTATTGCGCAACAAAGTGGGTTTGGTTTCTAAAGTTTAGGAGAGGAAAAATCTATAACCCAACATGTAGTGACAAGGATACATATGAAAAAAAGCCACAAAATATATATCAACGTTTAAATTAAATGGACTCTTGGTGAATCACATGACAATCCATAAGCATACTTCACATTTGAGGAGTCAATAAAGAAGATGAGCTTGATAGCAGGAAACGAAATCTTTATTAACAAAAACTGTGGATTCATCTACCTTTCATAAAATTTAAATAAAGCGGTAATCCAATCACAGGTTTTGATGCTTCATTTTCATGCTTTCATTCATGAACAAAGTATGAAAACAAAAACACTAGGAACAACCGAAAGATCACAATTGTAGTTTCAAAAAATGCTTGTGAAGAACAATAATCGTATGACCCAAGGTAGGCAGCTACATAAATTATTATTTGATGCTTTAAAAAAATGAAAATATGTAGGGCTTCCAACAGGAAGCAAATCACAACTTCTTAATTATCGGAAAAGATAAGAGCTATCACATGAATTGCATTAGGATCCTCGTTCATTGGGAGACTAGTGTAGTTTTCTTGTTATCACAAATCTGGAGATAGATCTCTAAAACAAAACTATTTTGTTGTTGTTGTGTTGCAGGTTTTTTTCAATGATCGCAGATAGAGACAAGATCTTGGTTGAGCGGTTTTAAAGCATTCGAGGGTGTTTGCAACCGGTCAAATGTATGGATCAAGAGTTTGTGTAGAATTACTATAGGTTTTAAATGGGCAGTGCAACTCAATCAAGAGCAAGTGATACACACACATTTTCAGTGTGGAAGGATGCAGGCAAAATATGGCATTGTTGCCATTCAAACAAAAAATGGACCTGACTGAATGTTGTAGGTGCGACATAGTTTCAGCATGTATTGACAGTTTTAGCATATAAAGACTCGACTTTTCTTTATTCGTCTAATGTTGTACTGTGTTAATTTTGCAGGTTGAGGATTGTTGCACAACAAATATTTTTATTATTATTATATTTTTTTTTCATTTGTTTGAAAAAGATTTATTATTATTATTACTATTATTTTTATTTTTATTTTTATTTTTTTACATTTATTTCAAATCAAAACTGAAAAATGTAAAACAAATTCAATTTTTTTTTTCTTTTTAGCATATGGAATAAAAAAAATATTAAAAATTTGAGACGAAACATAGATTAGGCAATTGTTTGTATCGTCAATCAATAAAACTTAAAATTATTCCTGAAAAACTGTGAGAGGCATCCTATTTTTTGATCCTCGGGATTGCTCGAAGCGTGGAGGAGAGCATACTTATTCTAAAACAAAAACAAAACTGAAAATTAAATCTTACCTACACTACACTAATTAGAAATTATAATTTAGTTACATGTAATCAAATAGCCAATGTATCCATGCACGCAATAATAATAAAAATATGTTATCTTTCAATTTCGCAAATGATAGTCGGGAATATGTATGAACATGCGAAATTAGCGGTTGAAATTATAAATAAAAAAAATAAAAAGAAGAACTAAATGAATCTAACCTAGTACTTGCTTGAAACCATCATTTGATCAGGCTTTCATAGGCATGTTGTTCCTCTCTCATATCATGCTGTAACTCCTCTTCATCTTCCTCGATCTCCTTTTCAGTCAATTGTTCATCATCAGATGCATAAGAGTCTTCAGACGTGGGATCTTGAATTGTTTCTGGAGGAGTATTTGAATCTTTGATCCTTGTCAATATCTCCTCTTCCAGGGAAGAGGAAATCCTGATATCTTCCAGGATCTGAGTGAGTAGTTCCAAGCTAAAATTCATTGTTAAACCATGTTAAAAAAAAGAATTCTTACAACACCCAAATCAAAATGAAAATCTTAAAAAAAAACACTCTTGCTAAAACATAAAAAAAAAATTACTCTTCACAGTTGCGGAAATTAAACGCTCTTGATAGATGGTAGGGACAATGAGGAATCTGCAT
Organism: Picea engelmannii; assembly: GCA_009831015.1. Lineage (NCBI taxonomy): Eukaryota > Viridiplantae > Streptophyta > Pinopsida > Pinales > Pinaceae > Picea > Picea engelmannii. Next base: position 526,495 of record ML788967.1, read on the forward strand.
TGAAGCAAATCTATGACCCTTAGAACCAACATATGTAGATCACACTTGCAGAAATTGAAACTACTCTTGGGGAAATTGAAACTTGCAGAAACTGAAACTACTTTTACCTAGTTGGTAGGGAGAACATGATGAGTCTCCTCTCACGAGCTTCTATGACCCCTTACCAACACATCTATATAACACTTGCATGCATTAAAAATTCTTGCATAAATTAAAATTTGCAGAAATTGAAACTACTTTTACCTAGTTGGTAGGGAGAACATGAGGAGTATCCTCTCATGAGCTTCTATGACCCCTTACCAACACGTCTAGATCACACTTGAATGAATTAAACCGTCTTGTATAAATTGAAATTTGTAGAAATTGAAACTACTTTTACCTAGTTGGTAGGGATAACATGAAGAGTCTCCTCTCACGATCTTCTATGACCCCTTACCAACACGTCTAGATCACACTTGCATGAATTAAAATGAAAAATAAACTAATACCTCAATCCATCGTGCTTCCCCGACAACGTCTCCAAAATTTTGGGCTCTAAAGATGTCCTAAAATATAATCTCTATGCATCATCTGAAGGTAGGTGCTGGCACACGTGTTTTACTTGTTGCCTACATAGGTTCTTACCTTCCGTTTTCAATACCCATCCTCTAGAGATGCAACCCTTGCAAAGGGACAACAATTGTAACAAAAGGAACGACAATTGTTCTGTTCAAATGAACAACATGACCTGCAAAAGAAACAACAATCGTAACAAGGGAACGAGAGTTGTTATATTGGGCTGAACTAATGGTGTATTAATTGAGTTGTAGTACTTGCCCAACTATCTAATTTGTCAATCTGAGGTTCGTAAACTTACGAAGCACACACAAAGTATATGCAAGATTGAAGTGAGACTAATCTAATCTAATGTTTGAGATACAACTGAAATTGAATCATTAATCTAATGCAGGAAATTGAAACACATGACTTGGAATTGAAATTAATCTAGGAATGGGAAATTGCATAAATGAAACTAATCTATGAAAGAAGAACTACATGAAGGAAAATAAAATACAACATGTGAAGAGTTGAATGGCACACCAACATATGAGAGCTCTCACCAATGAAGGAATCTTATATTACAATAATCAAATCAATCTTTATAAAATAATAATGAAAGCATGGAAACCAAAACCATGAATCAAAGCTAAGACTTCGTTTCTCTTTCAAATCTTAATGACTACTCTCTTTGTCATCCTAATTACTCAAATTTCTACTACCCAACTACTCCCTCATGAAGAGAGAGCACTCTCTTTTATACATGAGAGCCTTGAAGATAAGATAACCATCTCATAATTATAGATCCACTTTTCTCTCAACTATTTTCCCATTATTATAAAATATAATCCCTTCAAATCCTCACACATATCTCTCATATATCTTGGATAAGATATTCCAACCAAATCTCCATGATCTTCTCCTTGGAATAGGCTTGAATTATCTCCTCAAATATTGAAATGGTGGAGGAAGTATTCAAGAAGTCCTTTTGAATTAATCCTTCACATATTCCTACACATTACAAAGCTCACACATTTTTGAGATATATATGAAAACATGTCGATTTTCTAATATTTAATCACAAATTCCCTTTTAATACTAAAATGAATAAAGTGGAGAATAATAAGGTGAAACCCAAGTATATTTATGAAAATGATATCATGAAAGGTTAATGGGGCGATGAAATGTGAAGAAAAATGAAGGGAAATGTGGATGAAAATAGGACATTCCTGAGCCCCAACACCTAGTCTAAAAAAGTCTGCAACTCGTGGGACAAGGAGTTTTCCTTCAATATGACTTCCTCCAAGACCCTACAATGTTGTTTTACAACATCCAAGGCTTCCCTGACCAACTGTATAAAAGTCACAATCTAGCCTCCTTCTCCAATTCACTCTTCTTTTGCATATGTAATGACTTCTCCAAGTTTCAAGCCAACACATGATTCACAACTATCAATTTGAGAGTCTATTGGTACTTTTGAAGAGCTCTTAGTCATTTAAGAAGGCAAACCATGCAACGCCAAGGATCGATTCTTTGCTTCTTCAATTTGTCAGACTGAGTCTCTGTCTCTAAGAATTATTCCTTCACCCAAAGTTCCCACTACAATTCTACCACTGTTGCACTTCAACATGCTATCTTCTAGGACAACATCAAACGAAGGTATTCAACTAGAATCCACTCGGTCTATGCAATCCTGGCACATAAACGAGTTATTAGCACCGTAAAGTATAAGTGGAATTGTATGTTCCTTCTTTCACTACTGCACAGACTTAGTCACTTTTAAAGAGTGACTCTCCTTGTTGCTTCAACCCTCTTGAACGCGTGGGAACTAGCCTTGGGTAGTGTGCACTCATTCCACCTAAAACACAAGATGACTTACCTCAATCTTTTGCACTTAACTCCAGGAAGACTTCAAAGAAAGGAACATTCTGGACGTTCTATAATGCCCGACTCCTCCAAGGCACTGCGCTACTTCAACACCACTATTACACATGAAATGACACCTTCTGTCTCCTCCAAGTCATGGTGAAGGGAAACTTACTATCTTCAAGCCTTCAAACGTTTTCCAACATTCCACCTGAAAACAATCAATAAAGAACTTACCAAGTTCTGTGTGGACCGATCCGTCCGTGTTGCCTACTGCATCTAAGCACCAAATATGCTTCTTTCCACTTCATATTCAAGCCAACTCTTCATGACCACTTGCTAGACTTGTCACTAAAACCTTCCATTTCTCCCAAGTTACGGTGAAGAGTGATTGAATTAGCTTTGATAACATCTTTTCTTTAGAAAAGTGTGAAGAGTAGCTATGATACCACTTGTCATGGCCTTAGGGATTTCTGCCCAATTTTTCGCTGAAAATTTGGGTTTTCCCAAGAATAGGCACCATAAGGCATGCAAAATTTCCTTGCTTCAGACTCAGTGGCTTGAACAAACTTATATTAATTGCAAGAAGACTACACCTCCTCACTTAAAATCTTCCCATACCTTCGTTCTAAGATACCAACATTAGCACTTGTACAATTTTCTAACAGAAAGGGCCCACACCCGACTGTGGCCTTAAAACATCTCAAGAAATATAGCATACAACTAAACACTTAACCAAATACTTCATCACTTAGCCATCCAAAATTTTTCCAAATTACATATTGCAAGGAACAATAACATCCCAATAAAGAAACCACACAACACAGAGTTTAGGGCACAAGGAGGGTGCCTAAAATTTCTTAATGAAGATGGTTACAACAACTGGAATACAATACAAAGGAGTCTAGCTACTGCCCATGACTCATTTTACATAAGCACAAATAACCTAAGACACACCTGCCTTATTGCCACTTACTTGCACTGCCAACCCATGAAGCACCTGCAGGTCTGTCTCCTACAGATCTCGTTCTTAACCAAAACACTTAGAACAAGACTTCCATGCCTTAGACACTTCTTCTCCTTCTTCCCAGAATTCCTTAAGGTCTTTGTGCAAACTGCTCCAATCACACTAAACTCAGGTAGCATTCCTAAGATGAGGAAACCCCAAGATTTCATTCTTTCTTGAGCTCTGTCGAGTCTGAATGCCTTGATCACTCGATGATCTGCTTCAATCACCAAGATAAAATATGCCTAAGTTCCACATGCCATCCACTTTAAATAGGAGTGGTGTACAATCATTTTTCCCTTCACTGGTCTGTCACACTAGAAGTCACGGGTTCAAAACCCGTTTTCCCCGATCATGCCAAGTGGAATAAGTCAAAGTTGTGGTCTGTCCCTACCCATCCTGCTCTTCATTGATCCCTCCCATAGCAGTGTATGATCCTCTAGGATCATTGTGAAAATATTAATAGAGAAGGCCTCCTTTACAGTGACTCTGAATAGGGCTTGAGATCTCTCCTTAAATTATACTCGAAGAATGAACCTATTCAATTAAGATATTTTGGGATCTTGAGGGAGATCCAACTACTCAATCAATCAAATAGGAATCTATACCGACCAGAGTAGTGTTGGCTTCACTGGCCTTCAACTGTGTCAGCACAATCCTAATGTAAGTTGTTGCACAAGGCAAGGTATAAACTTCGTGAGATCAAGAAAGTTCGCTAGCTCATAATGTTATCTTAGGTGCTTAGCTCAGTTAGAACACTCAGGAAGAAACTTACAGTCGGTATAACCTTCTACTGAGATAGGCTGAGGCATAGATTTCACTTATCACACCACTGTAAATCTTCACGCAGTTCACTTCGCTCACGTAGTTAAATTTTCTATGCTCAAGAAAGGTAGAATGGTTGCTGGTGCTATACCATTGCATTGTATGGGTCATTCAATTGGATAATCCAATAAATCCGATTGCGAACCGAAGGATCAATTCAGTAGGAAATGGCCCTTGCATATTCCTTTATTAGGATCAAGGATAGAATCGCCAGTGGACAACTATTGATTAAGATCAAGTAGGTAATCGGAGAATTCATCAATATCAATATGGTGGGTATCCTATGAAAGGATCTGACCACTATCGAGTCTTGAGCTTATTCCTCTTTATTGCCTATGAATAGGATAAAATATTTTTCTATAATATCATATTTTCAAAGAGCTAATCTAATAGTAATAATCTAATAGTATATATGTATAATAATATGTTTTAGAGAATCAAATCTTTTTTCCATATTTCATTTAGGAACACTCGCCCTATTAATGAATTCTATATTCAAGGGGCTTAGGTTGGAGAGATATATATATATAAACAAATAGGTGGATGGGACAAAACAAAACAAATAAAATGACACTGAATAGAATGAGATATAGAGAAAATTCTTCAAAGAGATTTGGGAGTAGCAAACTGACTGATGGCTGAATTGAGATTAAAGTTCATATTCCTTATTGAGCCCTTCACGAGCTCAGGAAAGGTATAACCTTTTTTGTTCTCATACTCTCATGAAAGGTACAACCAAATGTTTTACGTAGGTGGAAGAACCTCGTTGTGCTCATTTTTGCACAGCCCGAAAGGTATAATATAACCTTCACTCAAGTTAACCTGCATGTTACTTAAGCTCCATATTAGGATGCCTGAAATATAGTATTCAACTTAAGAGATATTTCCCCATCATAGGGAATATGCCAGACTGTTGCGGCTCATTTCTCATAGAATTCTAAGATCCAGGGATACACCATGCTATACTATTAGGATCTACTATTGAACATAGGATCCAACCAATAGTGGCATAGATAGTAGCCTATCCCCTGACCTTCGACTCAGGAAAGGTAGAACCCGACCTTGTTTTTTCCTAGAAGATTGGGCCCACATCTATTTAGAAATATGTGTCCCTATCTTAGAGCATTGGAGTGAGTCAGAGCATCTCTTTTGTCTAGTTATTTTGAACTAAAAGAATAATGAATCTTGAAAGTATCTTATTTCTCTAGTTATCTCTTTCCATATTTAGGAATTAGCTCCCCAAGATTGAATATCAACTAGGGGCACACCCAAACTAACCAACCCTATTGGGAGGGGAAAAGAAGCGGAGGAGCAGGCATTAGCCTTTTGACCCATGACCCGATGTAGAAAGATGAATTGAGTATGAGTAGTAGAGAAAGTGCTTTGGTAAAATATCTAACCCAACCTTATTCTCTGGCTATAATACACTAGATGGAGCTTGTACATGGATTCCCCCCCCGCCCTATTTATACAACAAGAAGGATTTGATCCACTTCTAAAACAATAAGGCACCAACCACCTCAATCGATTTCTTCCTGGCCATATTAGCATTTATTTATTTATCCAATGTCCTATTCCTATGTAAGTATTTAGGACATGACTCCTAATTTTTTTTGGCATCGGGCATCCTCCATTTACCCAAAAGAGATTCTCCAATTGGTGTGCCCATTTACAACAAAAATTGTAACTCTTTCATTCTCAAAGCTTGGGTCTTAAATTTCATTGAATGTAGGGAAGAGAATAGATATGGAGGGAGAGAATATCAACCCTTCATGTTCCCTTCCATCTCATAGAGGATCTAGTTAGCTCTATCAATGATGGGTAACTCTAGTTCGTTCCTCCCGTAGCGGCTTTGTGTTGTATATGCCCAAATATTTTTGTGTCAAGTTCTTGCTAACCCACACTCGATCCTGGTCTATGGCTTGGATATAGGTCATGAATTTCATTCCTGCATTACTCCATATCTTTGATTGACAACCATCAGGTTGTCATGTTAGGTGGAAGATATGGGGTATACCCCAAACGATAGTTACAAAGATGATATTGAATCCATCCTTCGGGATAGGTAATTCCTCTTTGGTAGAGTGATCGAATAGAATCTTGCCCCTCATGTGTGATGTAAATTCATGCATCATATATATTATATGGTCTAGTCTAGAGAGGGGGAAGATAGATTAGTATCTAGATCATATAATATCTATACACTAGAGATAGATAGAGATGACAGAGATAGAGAGTCGTATATAGACGCTCTAATGGTTGGTACACCTCATCACTAGAGAAGTTGGTTCACTTCAATACAAATGGGCTCATATAGAGATACTTGGTTTGGTTGGTACACTTCTCTCGATAAATGTCCTCCCTTTACTTACCTGAACTACAACTGTGCTCAGGTGCCTCTCGATCAAAGGGAGATGAAGAGTTCAGGTACAAACACTATTTTCACGCAGTTTAGGTGAAAATATCTCGACCAAAGGGAGAAGAACAAACAGTTGTTAAGGCACAATATCCTCAGGATATATCTGGGCACACCTCATGCACTCGATCAGTTGGTACACTTCCTTCTAGCACTCAATAAGTTGGGACACTTCCTTACCTTCTCTATGAAAGGGATAACCTCCAGGATGCACGAGATATATCTTCATTCATGAGATAGATATTCATTCTATACGTGATATGTTGCACCCAGATACAGATAGAAGGGTTCCATATATCTAACTATAAATGAAATGGCCTCATACTAGGTACCCAACAACCCGTTGAAAAAGAGAGAGATGGACTGAAGCCTTACTGACTACCAATCCTTCAAGAAGTTCTATATATAGATCCCACCCAATCCTTCCTACTAGATTGAAAAGTGAACGTACCAATCCTTCAATTAGGAATCAACATCAACCACTCATATCACACATGTAATAGATGGAATCCATAGATATGGCTCTATTAAGTGAGACAAGGGTTACTCTAGCTGGGTGAGGCAACCTCGACTATAGAGAGAGGGCCATATAGACTATACTCGAGGGGTGAGTGAAGCTAGGGTGAGGGAAGGGGAATAGCTTAGTTTTCCATTTATGGGTCCATCAACATCTATGTCATTGATGGTTGATGTTTAACATGAACATCAATACATTCTTGCAGTCATATCATGTATGTAATATATGGAGCATTTGGGTCTTGAATTGGTGGTGTGGTAACGAAGTGATATCGTGTTTCTTAGTTTTTCCAGATTTCATTTCGTCAATCAGAATGAGATCGGTTTCCTTCGGTGAAATGTGTTATCAGATCTGATTTTGAGGGGAAAAAATATAGATTATGTTATAACCCTATAATTCATAGGATCATCTGGTGACTGGAAAATTTTCACTCTGGATGTATTTTGGCCTGCAAATAATATTTCATTTCTTCAAATTATTTTCAAGGAAAGGAAAAGAAAAGAAAATTCATGATTTTTGACGCTGAGTGGTGTTTCTTAACCCCATGGTGACAAAAGCAAGGGAAGCAGTGCCCAAAACACACAAAAAGCACTAAACCTAAGTTTTTGCTGCATTCGTTCTTGGAGGATAAAGAATGCGCTTAGATCGATGATTGATCTAGCAGCACATAGATCAATGGATGACAGTGGTTTCCGGACCCCCTCGAATGTTATGATTTTA
>ML788967.1:534770-548545 GCA_009831015.1 Picea engelmannii
CTCCCTACCACCCTTCCAACTGACCGCAATACTGGCAACACCATACCACCCCTGCCTCATGACATCATCCTCCATTATCCCGCCACCCATCCATGAATAAACAAACTTAGGCTAAAAAGAAAAATAAATTAATAAGGTTGGTAGTTAGTAAATAGGTTAATAAAGTTAGTAATTAGGTTAGTGTTCCCTTAATTTAAATTAATTAAAAAATAAATTAGAAATAAAACATAACTAAAAACACGTAATAAAACATTAAAACAAAATAAAAATAAAAATACAAAACAAAAAGGAAAAGAAAAACACGTAAAAAGAAACAAATAATAAATAAATAAATAAATAACAAAAACAATAAAATAAAAGTCACATCATTCGCCCCTCCCGCAACTTCATATGCACACATCCCCAAAATTTAATCCACAAACATAAAAACTTTCGGACCCCCCGTGTTTTTCGAACTTTAACGAAGGGGGGGGGGTCCGATAAGTGGTATTGGGAGGGAAACTTGTCACCTCCAGGTGATTTCGGACCCCCCCCTCCCAATACCACTTACCACCTCAGGGGGGGTTCAGAATACCACCTTTCCCCCAAAAACCTGCCCTCCCCCAAAAACTCAAAACCACCATTTTTTTTCCATTTTGACCAGTTTTTTTTCCAAGAAGGATTCCAAGAAAATGAAAACGGATTTTGAAAAAACTCTCTCAGTTTTTGCAAAGGTGCCACCAATTGGGAGAATCGAAGCTATCTTTCAACCTCATTTTTCGGATTTTTGGTTTTTCCTGTTATAGTCCCGATTTTGCGGGAGTTGTTTCGGCGAGATGGAGATGAAATTTGAGAAACTGAAGGAGGTTTTTTCTCTAGGCAAGCTAATATACAATAATCTCTTTCAGGTTTTTCACAAGTGTCACCGATTTGGAGAAATCAATGACTGAGTGTACCCCTATTTTCAGCATATCCGACCAAATTTGCAGTTCCAGATCTTTGGGATTTACTTGCTATTTTTGTCTAGGAGGATCGAATTCGATCTCCTGAGCTTAAGTATTGTGTTTGTGATTTATATATATGTTTGGAATAGGATTTAGGGACCATGATTTGATTTGTATTATAGCTCACAGAGCTTCCTGTGTTTTTCATCAATTAAATAATACAGTCGCAACGGTTACAGGATTCTTGTGTCAAATCCATTGGTGAAGTTTTTTTCACTGTGATTTTGTTTTCCTTTGTTTTAATATATGTTTCTCTTCTCTATTGTTTTAAAGAGATTTAAGATCAGGATTTGTGTAAAAACACCCTGTTCCTAGTTTAAAGCAATGTCAACGTTTTCCACTGAAAGTTAAACGCATAATTGTTTACTGCTCTGTCTTTAATTTGACTTCTTAACATTTCCCCCCTCTGCCATACCTCAATCTTATGAAGAATCCAATGATTTTACTACCTTTCCCTTTAAGGATTTTTGTAGGATTTGTTTTTGATTAAATCTCATATTGTGACTCCATTGCCCATGGTTCCTCTTCTCTGCACCTACCCAACTCAAAAACATATTATGTTCTACATAGCTAGCCTAATATCTATTCAAACAAATCTATATCAAACAAAGAGATCCCTCTCTGAGTCTTGGAGGGATAGATCCAAGACTCGAAGTGGTTTTGATGTTTCCTTTATGACTGCCTCCACAGCCTTGGGAAAATTATAGAGTGATAAAAGAATGGCGACCATACTGGGGAACTTTTTCCAGTAGTGCACTTCAAGTTACAAATATGATCACTCATGGTGGATAGTGACCAGACACAAGAAGGCTGAGATCATTCACCTGGTGACTACAAAATCTAATCATCTCCAGACAGTGCCAACTCAAAGACTCCACTAGAGGAAGAACCTGAAGCATGACCAAGCAGCCTAGAAAGACCAAGTACTCAAGCTCAAATTATATTCATGATATTATTGGTTTCATCTGCAATTACTTTCTCTCTTATCATGATCCTGGTCCAGAGTATATTGTTTAAGTTCAGGATGATCATTTTCAACCTGAAGAACCTCAAAGGATTGATCCCATTCCCATAGCTATGGTACACACTCCTACACCTGTGCACATCCCATATGCACCTGTAGAAATCCTAGTAAGACATAAGCCTCATACTCTATCTCCTACTCTTGATAAACCTTTGGATGGTTTTAAGCCTCTTGCTTCACCTCCTGTACCTGCCAAAATCCCAGACAGATACAAGCCCCTAGATTTGCCTCCTATCCTCCATGACCCCCCTGCCAATTATAACAATAAGCTGCCTAGATTTGATGGAGAGAATGCCAATGTCACTGCTGAAAAACACATCCAGAGGTTTGAATATTTACTTGACCTTTATGAGGTTGAATATGATGATGTCTATATTAGGATGTTTTCCTTGTATTTACAAGGTAAAGTCAAGAATTGGTTTAAGAATCTTCCAAATGCAAGCATCATAAATTTTCATCAATTCATGCAAGTTTTCTTAGATAAGTGGGTGATCATGGGAAATGTTTTCCTCACCTTAGAAGAGTATGACCACCTGAAAAGGAAGCCATGAGAGACGGTACAATAGTTCTCAACCAGGTTCAATGAGGTGTATCATTTAATACCGGTAGATGTAAGGCCACCTCCTGGTTTAGCTCAGTTGCATTACCCAGATGATTTTGATCCTGAGATGGCATTCCAATTAAGAGAAAGGAACACTACAACACTTGAAGAAATGCAAAAGGTTGCAGTTGATGTGGAGGCCAACTTGCTGATCAAAAGGTCAAAGGTAAAGAACAAAGAAAAGGAGCAACTGAAATCTTCAGAAGCTAAACTGGACATTCTAGCCAACACCATGGAAGAGATGATGCAAAATATTAGCATAAGAGAAAAACTTGATGTTCAAAGACATCATGCTCCATTGATTTCAGAGAAAGAAAAGGTCACAGTTCCCAAACATTTTGTAGCTCACCCTTGGTACCATGGTTTGGATAATGATTCTTTCATGTATTCAATTCATGATGTAGTCAAAGGTGAAGCTTCATCTCAACTTACAGAGGAACAACCAACTGATATGATGTGCATGTTTGATGACATTCCTTACTTGGATAATCTACCCAAGTGTGATCAGTATGATGATGAGCATGAGGCAGAAATAGATGTGGAATGTTCAAAGAAATCAACAACATGTCGTTGGCAGGAATAATATCAGTTACATCTCAGATATGACAATCAACCTTTGCACAACAATCATGATTGCAAGGAGGAAAATGCAAAACATTTTCAAGAAAATGCAGAAAATTTTCAAGAAAATGCAAACCGACTGCCCTTGTGTTTTACCTCACTCCTGAGGGAACATTTCAAACAGGTTGTAAATGGAAAGGATGAGGAATGATCTAACACACCAAGTGAGGAGAACATGGATGATACATAAGCTATTGCAGATTCAGAAGTGCAACCCTTGAGTCTTTGTGCAGGCCAAAAATCGGATGAAAACACAAAGCCCAGGACATGTAATGAGTTGATCCATTTTGATTCCCTGCCCTTATGTTTAAGTTCTTTTCATACTTTGAAAGGGAATCTTGGTCATATTTTGTTTGAGGAGCATAGGGTAAGGAATGAAATGCCAATAGAAAAAATTCCACAGTCATCTAAAATATTTTATGACCCTATAGCTAATATGCTGGATAGATTGTGTTTTCAAAGTCAGTTTTCATTTACCCCCAACGATTTAAAAAATTGTTATGATATGGATATGATCAAACAATCATCTACATGGATGTATTCAACAGAAGCATCATTTCAGAACCCATCAGAAAAGTTGCACCCATGTCAGAAAGTGCATGAGGATGCAAATAGCATAACTACAACATCAAATCATGAAGTTGAGTTGGTTAAAATTAAAAATCAAGGAATATGTCAGTTCTATCATGATCCTATAGCCACCTATATGGAGAAATTTTTCACTGCATAGCCCCAATATATCTCTGGCATTAATTTTTTTCTTCAGGATTGTCGAGGTCTCTGTTGTAAAGATAAATCATGTTTTTAGCAGTGGCCATTACACTTTGCAGTTTTGAATATATGGGAAAAAGGTCAAGCTGCCTTTTTGATTGTGCTAACAAGCATTCAAGCAGTCCATTGGTCTCAGAAGCTACTTAATTGGCTTCATTGGCATTTTTGTATTATTTGATTTAGCATAATTTTCAGAAGTATAGAGTAGGTAGGAGAGTATGAATAAGCTCAACATTCCGGGCATCTCTTTTTCAACAGTTTCATTTTGATGTGGTCTCAATTGAAAGATCAACACAGGTACAAGTTGCAGAATAAGATTTTGGGATTAGCCCAATGAATAAAGCACCGGTCTGCATGTTCAGGTTTCAGTGGTTCTTGACACCTCCCAAAAGAGTTGCCATCTCCAGGTGGAGCCGCTGTTATAACCCTATAATTCATAGGATCATCTGGTGACTGGAAAATTTTGACTCTAGATGTATTTTGGCTTGCAAATAATATTTCATTTCTGCAAATTATTTTCAAGGAAAGGAAAAGAAAAGAAAATTCATGATTTTTGACGCTGAGTGGTGTTTCCTAACCCCATGGTGACACAAGCAAGGGAAGCAGTGCCCAAAAACCAAAAAAAGCACTAAACCTAAGTTTTTGCTGCATTCACGCCTGGAGAATAAAGAACGCACTTAGATCGATGGTCGATCTAGCAACACATAGATCAATGAATGACAGTGGATTTCAGACCCCCTCAACCGTTCTTCTTTTAACGGTGGGGGTGGGGGGGGGGTCCATAATGGTGATTAACAAGTGCGCACAGATCTATGGTTATCCTGATAGTATGAAGATGGATGATATATAAGCGATTCCAGACCCCCTCGACCATTCTATCTTTAACGGTGGGGGGGGGGTCCAGAATGAGGTGGTTTTCCCAGCAGGTCCTATCCCAACATGTCTTTAATCCATTGCATCAGACCATCCTCAGCTCCCTACCACTTTTCCAACTTACCGCCATACCGACAATACCATACCACCCCTGCATCATGACATCATCCTCCATTATCCTGCCACTCATCCATGAATAAACAAACTTAGGCTAAAAAGAACAATAAATTAATAAGGTTGGTAGTTAGTAAATAGGTTAATAAATTTAGTAATTAGGCTAGTGTTCCCTTAATTTAAATTAATTAAAAAACAAATTAGAAATAAAACATAACTAAAAACACGTAATAAAACATTAAAACAAAATAAAAATAAAAATACAAAACAAAAAGGAAAAGAAAAAAACATAAAAAGAAACAAATAATAAATAATTAAATAAAAAAAATAATAATAAAATAAAAGTCACATCATTCTCCCCTCCCGCAACTTCATATGCACACATCCCCAAAATTTAATCCACAGACATAAAATTTTTTGGACCCCATGTGATTTTTGAAATTTAACGGAGGGGGGGGGGTCCGATAAGTGGTATTGGGAGGGACACTTGTCACCTCCAGGTGATTTCGGACCCCCCCCTCCCAATACAACTTACCACCTCAAGGGGTGTCCAAAATACTGCCTTTCCCCCAAAAAACTGCCCTCCCCCAAAAACTCAAAACCACCATTTTTGCTGTCTTGACCAGTTTTTTTCCGGGAAGGATTTGAAGCAAACGAAAAAGAATTTTGAAAAATCACTCTCAGTTTTTGCAAAGGTGCCACCAGTTTGGAGAATCAAATCTGTCTTTTAGCCTCATTTTTCAGATTTTTGGTTTTTCCTGTTACAGTCCCGATTTTGTGGGAGCTGTTTCGGCGAGGTGGAGACGGAATTTGAGAAACTGAAGGATGTTTTTGCTCCATAAAAGCTAATATACAATAAGATCCTTTGATGTTTTCACAGGTTTCACCAATTGGGAGAAATCAATGACTGAGCACACCCCTATTTTTAGAAGATTCGGCCAAATTTGCAGTTCCAGATCTTTGAGATTTACTTGTTGTTTTCGGCCAGGAGGATCGAATTCGATCTCCTGAGCCTAAGGATTGTGTTTGTGATTTATATATATGTTTGGAATAGGAGTCAGGGACCATGATTTGACTTGTATCAGATCTCATAGAGCTTCCTATGTTTTTCATCAATTAAATAATACAGTCACAACAGTTACAGGATTCTTGTGTCAAATCCATTGGTGACGTTTTTCTCACTGTGATTTTGTTTTCCTTTGTTTTAATATATGTTTCTATTCTATATTGTTTTAAAGAGATTTAAGATTAGGATTTGTGTAAAAAAACCCCATTCCCAGTTTAAAGCAATGTCAACATTTTCCACTGAAAGTTAAACGCAAAATTCTTTACTGCTCTGTCTTTAATTTAACTTCTTAACATTTCCCCCCTCTGCCATACCTCAAGCTTATGAAGAATCCAGTGATTTTCCTACCTTGCCCTGTAAGGATTTATGTAGGATTTGGTTTTGATTAAATACAAGAGTCGAAGTGGTTTTGATGTTTCCTCTGTGACTGCCTCCACAACCTTGGGAAAATTACAGAGTGATAACAGATTCCTTTCTCTTAACCATGCTTTTCGGGTAACAAACAAATGCCTCAATTTGAAATTGGTATTTCAGTATTTGAGGGTACGAAATATATCACTTTGATGTACTAACCACATTCACCTAGAGTTTTTCCATATCTGAATGATTTCATTTCTTTCCTTGCAAATATAAAATGTGGAAACTAAGTACAATTAGGCACGTAATTGTACGTTGTAGCTGATTATTATAAAACCCAACAATTCAATGGCTTTAGCGGGATAAAATGTTGTTCGACCGTCCTACTATTGTTGTTGTTCGCTGGGGCTTATGAACTACACTGGATGGCTAGGAATTTTATTTAAATCTTGACTTAGAGGAGGATGAAACATTTATTATTTCATTAGGTGAATTCCTTTCAAATAATCCATAAGATTTTGTAGCCAACTTTTTCCATTCTTAGTTGGGGATAGAAAATTTTGCACGAACCTCAAGGACAAGGGGATGAAGCCCTTCCATATATGGTATATCTGTTGGAGGCATCACTACTTATACAAGAACACTTGTAGGTGGAGCCAATCCCTTTTCCAATGTCCCCCTTGGTGTCTTTAGCATCGCCATAAGGGCACCCATTCGTTGTGTTGGTTGAATACCCATTGTTTTTTGCATTCAAGGGCATGGGTGTCTTTGGAACTAGATTTCCTTTGGCAGGTAGTCACACTGAAACATAGGGCATGCATATAGGAAGTGGGGGTAATCCCATTTATGGAATCCTTATTGGGGGCACGTCCCCTAATTTTGAGTTTCCTTATGTTGGAATGTACACTCATAGTTCAAATATAAAATACTTCAAATGAAATATGACTTACTCTATAATAATATATGTTTTTTAAGAGGCATGATATATTTAACTAATTAAATTGAAATAAAAAATATTAAATTAATAAATGGAAGATATAAAGGAAGCAACATGAGTTGTTAAAATGGAAGAAAAATGTGGCTCTAAAATGGAAGTAAAACTAGACATTAAATTGGAAGCCATGCTTGGAGCTATTTCTAGATCTAAGTAGGAAGATAAATTGGTTGCTTAACAAGAAGCAAAACTGGATGCTAATTAAGAANGAGGCATCACTACTTATACAAGAACACTTGTAGGTGGAGCCAATCCCTTTTCCAATGTCCCCCTTGGTGTCTTTAGCATCGCCATAAGGGCACCCATTCGTTGTGTTGGTTGAATACCCATTGTTTTTTGCATTCAAGGGCATGGGTGTCTTTGGAACTAGATTTCCTTTGGCAGGTAGTCACACTGAAACATAGGGCATGCATATAGGAAGTGGGGGTAATCCCATTTATGGAATCCTTATTGGGGGCACGTCCCCTAATTTTGAGTTTCCTTATGTTGGAATGTACACTCATAGTTCAAATATAAAATACTTCAAATGAAATATGACTTACTCTATAATAATATATGTTTTTTAAGAGGCATGATATATTTAACTAATTAAATTGAAATAAAAAATATTAAATTAATAAATGGAAGATATAAAGGAAGCAACATGAGTTGTTAAAATGGAAGAAAAATGTGGCTCTAAAATGGAAGTAAAACTAGACATTAAATTGGAAGCCATGCTTGGAGCTATTTCTAGATCTAAGTAGGAAGATAAATTGGTTGCTTAACAAGAAGCAAAACTGGATGCTAATTAAGAATAAAATCCCAACAATTAAAGGAAACAAACCCTGGACCTAAAAAAGAATCAAAACCATGCGCTAAAAAGGAAGAAAACCTTGGAACTAAAAGGAAGCAAACTATGAGCTAACAAGCAAGCAATTCTGGAAGCAAAATTCGGTGCCAATTAAGGAGAAAAACTTGGTGGCACTTTGGAAGAAAAACAAATAAGCATTTTTGGAAGAAAAAGAGGAAGAAACAATGGAATGAAAACCAAAATAAATATTGGAAGCAAACCTTGGTGCTACCTAGGAAACAAAAAAAGAAGCAATTCAGGTAGCAAACAAAAAAGTAAAAATGGAAGCAATTTTAGAAGCAACAAAAGACTCAATCATGGAAGCCATTTTAGATGTAAAAAAAGATGCACTAATGGAAGCAAGTCTTGGCGTAAATTTGGAAGCCAAACCAAAATCTATTTTATATGTTATACTAGAAGCAAAACATAAAGCATGATTGGGAGAAAAACTACCAATTTCGACGCTAATCTAAAAGCTATTTTAGGCCCTAAACTAGGCACTATTTTAGGCTCTAAACTGGGCGCTATTTTAGGCTCTAAACTGGGCACTAATCCTGGCACTAAACTAGGCACCCAACTGAACACACCATTTGGCACCGGGTTTTTTGTTGACCATTGAGCCGAATTCATGCACTGAAATACACAAAATTCCAACACTATTCTAGGCACTAATGGCATGTTTTGTTGTAGTGTTTATAAAATGTATTATAAGTACGCTAATGATTTCTCTGTTTTTAAATTAAATTTAAGATGTATCACTCACTATAATTTAGAGTTGTCATATAATTATTAACTTTAGTTTTATGAAATCGTTTACTTTGGATTGTAATTGCGAAAACTTAAAATATTAATGCCATATAATGTTGAATTCATCTTCAAGGTGAATTGTTTAATTTACATCAAGATACAATGTGTCGATTAAACATGTTTACAAAGAAAAAATAATTTTATGAAATGTTATTTTCTCATTTATTTTATTGATAACATTATAATAATTGTTCATAATTTTTTTTTTTTGTAAATAAAATAAGAACCTTGTATTTTATCATGAGTGTACAACTGTGTTTCGTTTGGCAGCCACCTATTCCGCCACATAAGGGAAACCAGAACAGGTGGCTCCAAGCGATGATATGTCTATCATGGTTGAGATTCAATTTACAAAAATTGAGCAAAAAGCTGAAAATTTCAACAGGAACTTTGTTCCCACTAACTAGCCTAGGGCAGGCTTCATTTAGAGCCGCCATTGCTAAGAAGGTTGCACAACTATAAAAAAGAGTGAGAAAATAATCAATGTTCATTCTAAAAACTGTAATTGACAAGAACCAGAGTCGGGGTGGGCCACGTCAAGCCATTGGGGAACCTATATGTCCATGGGAGGTGTAGACTAGGACAAACTTCTGCTTGCAAGTGGGGCAACGTGCTTGTGTTGGGGCATCTGAGAACGGCTCAAACAACAGATCTAGTCACTGGTGGATTGTCCTTTGTCCATGCACTTGCTTGTCCTGCCACTATCAGATTTCAAAGAGAAACTCAAGATGCTTCGCTGCCAGATGATAGGTGTAGTGTGATCCCTCCTCTCCACCATCTGTGCTTGTGTCTTCTGCTGTAATTGGGTTCTCCCCTCCTTCTGTCAGTTTCCAACTTGGAGGGATTTTCTTCTCTACAATGCATCCTTCTTCCCACCAGTGAGGCTGAAAGTCTTAGGAGGCAGAAGGACTTGGGAGGAATTCCCTGGAGGGTGACCCTTTCTTTTTCACCAAGCTCGGGCCTGGTTTCGAAGCTCTGGGGCCTTCCAAGGTTCGTGAGGGTGATTTGTTGAGTGAGATCCACTACTGCATTAGCTAGTCTATCTTCCACTCTGTTTGCATCCCTTCTCATGTGAGAGGTGATGATAGTTAGAGAGGGTCTGAGTAATGATTGAAAGCTGCATAGAGGGCCCAATAGGCGTCAGCTTGGGGTAATATTTTTCGGGTTCCTTCCATTGTTGATTTTGGAGGCTATCTTGATTATGACCTTTGAGTCTCCTTTGATGAAGAGGCAGGTGAGGTTGTGGTCCAGGGCTAGTTGGACTCCTTTGATCATACCCCATATCTCCCCCATGGATGATTTTAAGGATGGAAATTTATTTTAAAATGTAGAAACCTTGGCGAATCTTACTAATCCTTCATATGCCAACTATAGATGATTGACAATATTTTTGTAAAAATATTCAAATTTCTAAGGATTTTATATAGTTTTTATAAAATTTTGGCAATTTTTAAGGTAAAATAATTTTATCCTATAGAATTTGGGCGAATCATTTTTAAAATAGGGAATCTCATTTTTGGAAAAACCATGAAAAATTAGCCCTTGAGTGAAATTCAGCCCCTAAAATCATCCATGATCTCTACCGAGTTGTTGGTATCATGGCCTAGGTTTTCTATTGTTATGTTGTGCATTCTTCCATGGCTATCCCTTATTACTGCTCCCACCCCGGAGGGGCCTGTATTTCCTTTTGAAGCTCCATTGAAGTTTATTTTATGGAANTGGGAGGAGAGGGGGAGAGAGGGTGGCAAAGAGATGGTGGAGGAAAGAGTAAGGCCCCAGGAGTTGAGAATCATGGATTCTGCACGGTCTAAAAGTTGGTCATCTTTGGTCCAAGGATGGAGCTGGAGGGTTTCTTGAAGGTTCAAGTGGATGGTGGAGAAAATGCTGGCAGAGGTGGAGGGCTGTGAGTGAAAGACTCTCATATTTCTTTCTTTCCAGAGTTGCCACACTATGAAGCCTGGTAGGAACTGCCAGATCCTGTTTACTAGTTGGCATTTGTAGGGTCTTGATCCCCAATTTCTGATCGTGTTTATGATACTTCCCTGATCTCGATGAGTTCTCCTCAGGGGTTAATAATTGTTCATAATTACATTTATAATTGTTATATATATGAGTAATGATGGTACAAATATCTTCCATATTGGGATGTTCTTTTTTTTTCTCAATTATTGTATTGGGATGACTTTATATTAATAATAAAGAAAAATTAATAAAGGTTATTGTTTTCGGGTTTCTGTGGTGAGATGTTTCAAAGATATCATTTCCTGGAGAATCCACAATTAATGCCATATTGTTAGTAAAAATATGGAACTAACTGTGGATTAATAAAGGTGTTAATAGAATAAATATGATTTTTTAGTTTGTAGGTGAAAATGTCATTTAAAAAAAAATTATTGTGTTAAAATTTTATTGCAAAAATAAAGACATGTATTTTTAAATTATGATACATGTTACACGGAAAAATATTAAAATAATAGGAAATAATCACACACACACACACACACATATATATTTGAAATTAATAAAAATATATCTATAAATGCATGCAATTCGTTAAATAATAACATTTATATACAAATATATATTTTGAATTCATAGAAATAGATTTATAGATTCATGTAATTTCATTAAGGATGAGTTTGTGTAAACTGTTTAAAAATATTGTGAAAATGAAATACAATGACAAATGATTTGGAAATGATAAATTTAATTCATTGGTTTATGCAGAGCCATGTTGACCAAAATTTGGTCATCTATATTTTTCTGCTTTTGGATTCATAAAATCCATGATATAAAAATAAGACATTTTTTGAAATTTTATAAATTCACTCAGCAGCCCTCCGTCTCAATTTCGTCATGCACTTTTTGGATTAGAAATTTGTTTCTGCATGCCTAAGTTAATCAGGATATGGTATAAAGGTCTGAAGCAGAGATTATGGAGAATTTTTATAAGTATCATGTTCTCCTCTCCATTTTCTAATTGTGAAGTACTCTCATCACTTATCTCCCTCACCTTCCATCTCCACACTTAACCATTTTTCTCTTTTCACCACTCTTCTCCATGTGCTCCACTAGTCTATACATTTAGATGTTTTTGGGACTCTTCGTTCATTTCCTCATCGGGTTCGCTGGTTGGCGAGTTGGTAGACCTTCATCTCCATCCAATTTCCTATGTTGTAAGTCCGACCAACCGCTTTGTTACATTATACTTGGCCATTTTTCCAACTTCGCGGGTTCGCAGGTTCAAGCCCTCACCCTCCAAGTTCCATGATCTCCACTTTGCACCCAAAGTTTCGTGATCTACATTTTGGACCATCAGATTTGTCATGGGTGCCGAGCCCCTAAAGTATTTTATCCTTTCTGCATGCAAGTCCGACCAATTTCCTTTCCACACTTAACATATTTTTTATCATCCATAACTGCGGGTTCGTGGGTTCATAAAATGTTCCATATTCAAACTCACTCTCATTTGACCAACCGCCCTTCTATTCTTAGTTTCTTTGGATCACTCATCCAACCTTGGGTTTACAAGTTGGAGGGTTCACAAAAATTTCATGGTTAACTTCACTCACCTCCTCTCCCTCATCCCCTCTTGTCCCATCTCACATACTTAGCCAAATTCTCAAAGCTATTCCAAGGCATGAAAACTAGTGAATGAGAATATGACATGTGGTGATGATGTGGACCATTCCCGTGATGACATGTGGGCATGAATCATTGATGACATGGCATGAGGTGGACGATGACAAGATTCCAAAAAAGGGAAACAAATTAACCAAATAAGGGAAACAAACAGTTGAGACGGTTCCTGTAACCGTCAATGAAGACAATAAAAGGACAACAAAAAGAAAGTGAAGATACAAGAGACCATCATAGTAAGTTCATGTTGATCACATTTTTCTTTCTTTATAAATTTTTCATCCAGTTACTCCACTTCTTTTACTAGAAAGGTTTAACTGAAATTTGATAACTTCTCCCTGTCTTCTTTCCAGGTCTTTATACTTTGCATTTCCCACCATTATCCTTCTACAAGTTACTTCTTGTTCATATTTTCTTTATGGTTCGTGGGAGCCCCAATCCCAGTCCTAAGGAAAAACACATTTAAATTTCAAATCTTTGTAACATACTATATATTTTTTCAGAAATCCCAAGAGAACTATTTTGGGATCAGTTTTGACTGTACTTTGTAACTCCGAGTTTTGAGTATAAAGTATTTGAGATTGATCTATCATTGTATTTATTTGAGCTCCCCATATTTTACTCTATTAAAGTTCTCTTATGCATGCATACCATCTTCTTTTATTTTATGTGATCATAAATATTTAGTTTAACTATGATGGATGTGAGTAAACTTTGTCTATCTCTTTCAAATGGATGAAGTGTGAGGTTGCTGGTCATTTATCAGGAAATCTCTAAAAAAAAAAAAAAAACATTTCCTTTCTTGTTATTTTTTCTTGAAATGTTTATATTTCTTTGATTATCATGACAAACTTCTGCAAAGTCCCATATTCTAAAAATCTAGAGTCCTAGGAAAATATTAAAATAAAAGAGGAGTACCACCTCAATAAAAACGCAGGGGGATTTGCATCCCCGTGAGGTTTCCATTTCGGTCCTAACAGATCCAAGCATCAACAAGCCACCACCAATGTTTTTAAGAAAAAATAAAAATTTCCATAAATTCATTATATAACATGGACATATGATACTCCCCCCCCCCCATTTTTTTTTTAATTTT
>ML788967.1:592773-604909 GCA_009831015.1 Picea engelmannii
TTCTCTACAGAAGGTGGAGTAGAGTCATCAAATAAAATATGAAAGTGGTTGTCATCCCAGAAATGACAACTATCCATATACCAATCATCACAATCTTCCTCAAAATCATACCAAGCATATATTTCTTGATTATATTCATCCCTAAGACCCTCCATAAGAAATCTTTCCTGCATGTTATTCAATGAATCTTGAATACTACGAAAACTATCATTGAGGTCATCTATGAGGCTGTCTGTGAGGTCATGTACAAATGCATCCAATCTATCATACAATGTGTGAAACAATTAGAATTTGAATGATTCAAGAATTTATTTTAGGTTTTGAGAAGAAATAGCCATCTGAGCATCCTATGAACTCACCCAATAAGTTACGGCAGAAAATCGCGGCTTTTTCTGGAAAAACCCTAAAAAACTGTTGAAGTTAAAATGCTCATAACTTCACTTCCCGGAGTCCGTTTTGGATGATTTTTTTTTTGAAATTGGGTGAAATTGTGAGAGGAACTCAGATATGTAATTTATTTGGACAAATTTGGCCTCTAGATGCTACATAAATAAAAAATTTCTCACCGCCGTCCACGAAAAAAATTCTGAAAATTTACAGATTTTAAAACTTCAATATCTTGACTTCCCGGACTCCGATTCAAATGATTTTTTTTTTTCAAATTGGGTGTTTTTATGAGAGGAACTCAGATATACAACCCTTTCGGGCAAATTTTTCACAGAAATATACCAAAAACTTCGAGAATGTTGTGGCCCTCTTTTTTCTGCTCCGAAAAAAAAAATCTGCAAAAATAAAAAATATTTGTCCACAATGTCTGCCCAAGGAAAGTGCTCTGATACCACTTGTTAAGAACCAAATACTGAATACAAAATTATCACAATAGATATAGAATAACAATATGAAAAATCTCCTTTATTATCATCAAACCCTTGAAGTAGGGAAACGCCATACAATGGATCCTATTATGGAAGGGATCCTCTCCTATTCACTTGTCTCTTCGAGGGGGCAACCTCCTAATGAGCTTCAGCTTCAAATACAATACTTCTCTTCATGTCTCATTACATTTCTTGAACCCCTTTATATAGTGTTATCATCTTCTAAGAACATTCTAGAGGAACCTTCTAAGAAGCCCTCTTACATTAATTATATCTAATTACCCATTTATTATATCTAACTATCATAGTGGGTCTTATTTAATAATATAGTGAACCTAGTCCACCTTACATTTAATGATATCCACTATTATCACTATGGGCCCTCTGCCCCCCCCCCACTACCTCTCTAGCTACCTTACAGAATCATCTTGTACTTGAGCATTTAAGTGGGGTAAAAGGAGGTTGCCCCCTCGAAGAGGCTTATTATCTAAAATTATCTCTTTTTCAAGGCGTTGAGTACTTTTTCTGAGGTTTTTCTATGCTATATTGATATTTGGTTCTTAACAGGTTGTGTGACAATGATGTGACATTGTCTATGGTTAAACGAGCATACCAAAATTTCAACATGGTATCAGAGCTAGTTTCCTTCATAATGGTCTAATCGCTAGAAGGAAGATCCTCAGTTTCACCCATTTCCAAGATCATTGAGAACTTATTGAACTCACTAAGAAGGTACCCTAA
Organism: Picea engelmannii; assembly: GCA_009831015.1. NCBI lineage: Eukaryota > Viridiplantae > Streptophyta > Pinopsida > Pinales > Pinaceae > Picea > Picea engelmannii. The sequence goes on from ML788967.1 coordinate 594,390, forward strand.
GTAGGGTGCATCTCTCCCTCGTATCAGATATGAAAATTTCTGAAGTTGAGATATTAGGGTTTCCTCATAAAAACCCTAGGTTTCTAGTGTGAGTTGTAGCACCAGTTGCAGTACCGGTTGTAGCACCAGTTGTAGTGCTAGTTGCAACACTAGTTGCAGTACCATTTGCAACACTAGTTACAGTGCCAGTTGCAACACCAGTTGCAGTGCCAGTTATAGTACCAGTTGCAGTGCCAGTTGAAACACCATTTGTACTGCCACTTGCAGCACCAGTTGAATTACCATTTGTAGCAACAGTTGTAGTGTCAGTTGAAGAACCAATTGCAGTACCAGTTGCAGCACCAGTTGCAGTAAATTTTTTATGAAACATTGGGACTAAGTTTGTTTTTTCTAGTGCTCCTCACCCTAGGGAATCTCTAGTTACCTTTAGATTGCAAGTTGGAGAACTTTGAAATTTTAGGGTTAGTCATTGGTTGTCGTTGTTGTCGGATGGTGCCACTGTCTGTTGCTTCCTGTCGCTGTTTCCAAAGGTATGTACTTAGATATGTTTAAACCATATCACTATTTTGAGTGTGATTGCAAGAGTAGGAATCTCTATTCCAAGAAATAATCGTAGATCCAGAAAGATCTCAGATCCAACACATTCAGAGGAACAACACACTCCAAGTTTGATTGTTTTCATATGACTCTAGTTGTTATGGAATTATTGTGACCTTATGAACATCTAGTTGTATTTTTATCTATTGAATTTATGATTATCATACTAACCTATTTTCAAAGTTAAAGTTAGAAACTAACTTTAGTCAAAGTATTAGAATGATTAATGTTGAGACTTTAGAGTTTATTTTCACTATATTCTCTAACTTGGATTTCTTTCTAGAAAGCATATTGTCTTAAGTACATGGGATAGGTTGAAGCGAATACTTGTCATCTTGAGTGAAGGAGACTCAGAATAAAATCAACAACATTCTTTCTTGAATATAAAACTCTAGGTTCCAAGTTTGATTAAATTAATATGTTTCCAATTTGAACATATCAAGTTTGATAATTGCTACATTACTAGTTGTGAAAACAATCCTTGAAAGGTTGTATTACTACTAAATAAAATGAATACTTGGAAGAATATGAGTACTATTGATATAAATGATTTTAAGATGAACTAACATCTCCTCTAGAAGATATTTCTTATTATTGTATTTTTATTTTGGTTCTTGTTCTAGGCAGGTCACAAGAAATAGCTATGAGAAGGACCTATTGTGATTATTGTTCTCGTTTTTGTTTTTATTATTATAAGATTATTATTCTTGTCTATTGTTTTTCCCTTTGTTGTTCTTGTTTTGGGTAGGTCACAAGTGATAACTCCGAGGGAAGATATAGTGACAGTTGCAAGATACAACATATTAGATGCTATTTAGTTTGATACATGGAGTAGGATATCCAGATAAGAAGTTGTATACACGACCATATACATCCATGTACTAAAGAAGAAGAAGACGAATAAGGGTAATTTTTCAAGATACATAGTATCTCATATGGAGATTGATTGTAATGATCAAAAGGCTCCAAAGATGACTGAACAAATCCCTCTAGTGCAGTTGATCACTCTTCATAGCATCAAGAAGAGTTAGTAGAGCCAAGAGGGCATACCCATAATTGTTGCAGTAACCAAGAAGAGACCAATGTTGTCCCATGAAACTTTGTAGGATTCAATATTTATGAGCCATATCATGAGGAGAATATGGCTGTGAATATTATTCAGACTCAGAGGGAGTGAGGCTTCAGAGAGAGAATGGAGAATTAGAGACTTTCATATTCAGATGGAAGAGAGAAATGTCTTCCGGAAATGACAGACAGATGCCATAAGTTGAGAAGGCTAGATCAAATATTTAGAGGCTTCGAGGAGATATAAGATCATATGGGAATATTCCCTTGCTTCAGTAGACTTTGCAACAATGACCAAGGAGGAAGCCGGTCAGAAGGATTAGGATACATATCTTTTCCTTGGTTCTGAGACAAGAAGGGAAGTAAGTGGTGACTTCCAAGTTGATCTACAAGATCAAGCATGTTGCAGATAAATAGCCTAGAGATGTACAACACCTGATTTGTGTCCATAGAATTCTCCCAGCAAGAGGGAGGAGACTATGACGAGACACTTGCTCTAGTATATTACCATCGATGACCATGCAACAAATATGTTGACCAAGCCTTTGTCAAGGACAATCTTGGAGTGGTCGAAATGTTTTTTTCTCCAGTAGTGAGAAGTGATGTGTTATCCATTAGAGGAAGTGATGAGATCCTCAGTAGTGGGTGCTACCCTAGCATAGGTTGGTACTCCAACGCACGTTGGTATGATACACCAATGAAGGTTGGTACTCTAGAGCAGACTGATATACTACCCTAGTGCATGTTGGTACTCCAACGCATGCTGGTATGCTACAATAGACTTTGCAACAATGACCGAGGAGTAAGATAGTCAAAAGGACTGGGATAAATATCTTTTCCTTGGTTCCGAGACAAGAAGGGAAGTAAGTTTTGACTTCCAAGTTGATGTACAAGATTATGCAAGTTGCAAATAAATATCCTAGAGATGTACAATGCCTGATTTGTGTCCATAGGATTCTCCCAGCAAGAGGGAGGATACTATGACGAGACACTTGCTCTAGTATATTACCATCCACGACCATACAACAGATATGTTGACCAAGCCTCTGTCAAGGACAATCTTGGAGTGGTCCAAATGTTTTTTTCTCCAGTAGTGAGAAGTGATGTGTTCTCCATTAGAGGAAAGTGATGAGATCCTCATTAGTGGGTGCTACCCCAGCGTAGGTTGGTACTCTAATGCAGGTTGGTATGCTACACCAACGCAGGTTTGTACTCCAATGTAGACTGATATACTACCTCGGTGTAGGTTGGTACTCCAATGCAGGTTGTTATGCTACCCCAACCCAGGTTTTTACTCCAACATAGGATTTTATGCTACCCTAACGTAGGTTGGTACTCCAACGCAGGCTGGTATGCTACCCCAACATAGGTTGTTACTCCAACGAAGGCTGGTATGCTACCCCAACACACATTGGTACTCAAACGTAGGCTGGTATGATACCCCAGTGCAGGTTGGTACTCCAACGTAGGATGGTATTCTACCCCAGCACAGGTTGGTACTCCAACATAGGCTGGTATACTACCCCAACACAGGTTGGTACTCCAACGTAGGCTGTTATGCTACCCCAATGCAGGATGGTACTCCAATGCAGGTAGGTTTACTATCCCAGTGTAGGTTAGTACTCTAACATAGGTTGGTATGATACCCTAACGCAAGTTGGTACTCCAACGTAGGCAAGTATGCTACCCCAACATAGGTTGGTACTCTAACACAGGCTGGTATGCTACCCCATCGCAAGTTGGTACTCCAACATAGGATGGTATGCTACCCTAACGCAGGCTGGTATGCTACTCCAATGTAGGTTGGTACTTCAATGTAGGATGGTATGCTACCCTAGTGCAGGTTGGTATGCTACTCCAATGCAGGCTGGTATATTACCCCAATGCAGGTTGGTATGCTACTCCAACGAAGGTTGGTAAGCTACTCTAGTGGAAGTGCAGAACTTCCTATGACATATAGATTCATGATTGAAAACAGGACAATGACCAAGGTGTGCAAAAGTGAAGAAGAAGTGATGATGGTTGTGTTAAGAGGAATACCTTCCTTGTTAAGAGGGAGTGTTAAATTTTTGCATCAGATTCTGTGTGAGTTGATGAGTTACTAGTTCTATATGAAGTAGATGTCGACCTATAGTTTTGGAAATGATTCCCAATTAGAGTGTCGATCAGTAGCATCGAAGGTTACTAGCTCAAGGGCCAACCAATAGTGTTGGAGGTGTTTTCCAACTATATGGCTAATGTACATCTATGATGGTGATACTTGTTAAATGATCTATTTGATCATATGATATCCTATGTGGCTATGGTGATGCTACCCGTAGAATGGTTTGCAAGACCATGTGAGTCTTTCCCATGCCATGTGGCATGGATGTATATGTTTGAGACTACTACATGAATAAAATCTTAGTTAATACCTCCCTAGCTAAGAGGGATTATTTATGTTTTGGTAGCTATGGGAGGTATTGACCTCCACATGTAACCTATTACTTAGAATAGAATATTACATAAGTAAGTGAACCATTAAACAAATGTGTGGAAACCCTAGAAGATAAGTCAGTCTAACAGAATAAATAATATTAGAATATTGTTTTCCAGAAATTAAAGTCATCTCCATTGGAAAAAGATAAACATAAAATATAATTACCAGAAAGTCAGGTCAACCCAACCAGAAAATTCACCGGAAGATTAATATAAATAGAGAACATTTTAGCTCATTTGTACACCCAGTTAGTGCACAATTCTTATGGAGAGTTTCATTTTCAGTTGCAACAACAGCTACAAGGAGGAATAAGGGCGCATGGTGATCTCTTGGTCTTGGTCTCTCTCTTGGTGACTTTCTTGGTGATATTATTGCTAAGTATGGTGCAAGTTTGAGAGAGAGAGTAGTGCAACTGTAGTTGTTGCAGTTTTGTATGGTACTTGTTTTGTGAATATGGAGACTCTCTCTCTTGTGCACTACCCTTGGAGAAGGAGCTGTCTACTTGTCTTGAGTTTTTTTTTTGCAGTTATAAACTAGGGTTTATCTATTGGTTCTGGAGTAGGCTTGCCAGAATTATTCTAAGCAAACGTTAGTGTGACCAGGGGTGGCATATGTGAATGCCTATGGTTGGGTGACAATGATGTGACATTTTCTATGTTTAAACACACATACCAAAGTTTCAACAAACACAACACCCAAAATGCAAGTAACCATAAACACATCTCTATCTAGGAAAAGATCAAGATCCACCACTTGTAACACCCATTTTCCCCCCAGCTTGTAAATATAATTATGTTATTGATAAAATACTATGGACATGTCTGTTATGTGTGGATTTTGGAAAACAATGAACCTTTGTTAAGAAGGTAATGAAAATGTTTTCTATTATTAAATAAAAATGGAAATTGTTGAACAACTGTTGAAGGTGTTTCTGATGCAGATTATGATGCATGAGAGAGAATGATAAGGGGAATCGGTAATGGTTGAGATGACCCCTTCCATACCAGTACTTTGTTGGATTTAATATGAATAGACCCAAAACAATCCTTTGTCATAGAGAATTTAATTACCAATCAATCTGGTAGTTGGGGAGTCTTCCTCAAGAATCAATGAGGATATGGGAAGAGGACACCATCTGGAAACCTCCTGATATGACCCATGAATTGGGAAATGGACCCACAAAATATTTTTGTAGAAGGAAAGAAAAAGAGGAAAATCATGGGAAGAAGGCAGAGGAGACACACAAATGGGTTTAGGGGACCATTTATGAAGAAGAAGAGCATGTGAAACTCTCTAGTTATGAAGAGAACTGATATGATAAATTGTTTTGGGTACAATAACTGTTGGGAATCATTTTCTAATAAATATGATAAACGAGGTTGTAGATAAATTCAATGATGGAGTGAGAAATCATAGCAGGCCCCCTTGCTTGGTGGATAGAAGACTGGACTTCCAGGTTCCTATGGGAGAAGGAGAGTAACCTTTTTCCCTTGTTGTTTGTTGAGAAAAAGAAGGACACTCTCTCGTGGCATCATACTCTTCCTAGGGAGTGGAAAACTGTGAAACACACCAAGAGTAGTTGTGCCTATGGTTGGGTGGAAAGTGGCACACTCTTCAACAGTTGCAACTATTTCTAAGCTTGAGATAAGTGTTTTATGTGTCTTGTATTGGCATGATTAGTTTATTTTATACTATGGATTTGATGTGCTAGACAATTGTATAATTTATTATCTTATTTAAATTAATGGAATTATCATCGTGGTTGTCTCGCTGGCTAGGAAATTTGAAATAAATTTTGGAAAACATATTCTCTTGTTGGTTTTATGCCTATCTCTGTTGGGAAGGGAAGTTTTTAATAATGGGTTATCACTTTAAGTAGGAACAAAGTGTTAGATGATCACCTGTAGTAATCTATATGAACAAATTCTCAAGTATTAGTAAAGTCAATCCACTAATTTCCTCATAAAACAACTTGGTAATTATGAAATTTTAATTTCTATTAGAAACTTAAAGGCTAGAATTATAGTAAACGTATTCTTTTTATTTATTTTTTAAATACCTGGGAAATATACTTTCCCTCTCTCTCAATGCAAAGGAATTTATATTTATGTTAATATTAATATGTCGGAGAACAAAGAAGGGAGAAAACGTTTGGATTGTGATGAACTATGGAGTTTTAAACAATACAATATTAAATATTAAATTATGCTCATTTGTAATTGGCCTTCAAAGTCTAGCCATCAAAATAAATGGAAGGGAACATTTGAAAAGAGTACAAAGCCATCATAGTAAATGGAAGGGAACATTTGAAAAGAGTACAAAGCCATCATAGTAAATGGAAGGGAACATTTGAAAAGAGCACGAAGCCATCAGAGTGACGAGAGAGGAGTGAACATTCACAGTATGAAAGAATTGGTAATATAATGTCCCACATATATTTAATAATATTAAACTCTTCTCTTTCATGATTGGCTATCAGAGTAATGAGAGGAGCACACACGTTTGAAGTGCGAAGACCTCGGGGTGATGGCTCGACTTGACATAATAATATTCAATATATATAATAAATAACATAAATTTCAAAACCTTTTAGGAGTTGACCTTTTCGGAGTTCACTCTAAAGAGTTCAAAGTACAACTCCGAAGAGTTCTAAGTATGTTATATTGAATAGTATAAGGTTTCAAATATACAATAATACATGTGAAGGAGGCATGAATTACTTGAAATAAAATAAAATATTAAATATATTTAATTCCTTTTCTTTCCCTATATATATATATATATGTGTGTGTGTGTGTGTGTGTGTGTGTGTGTGTGTGAAGATTACAATGCGAAGTCATAAGGAAAATTCTTTGATTATATGGTAATTAAGGTTAATAAACCTAAGTATATTACAATTTAATTAATTATATTAGAACATAATATAATTTATGTTATAATATAATTTATTAGCTTATAAGATAATCATTACACGAGTGGTATTTAAATGAATTATTAGTCTTAGTAAAAATGTAATTATGGAGGAGGGGGTAATTAGTTTGTGGATAATAATTATCCCTAATGAGGATTAACTAAATAAAGACCGAGGAGAGGTATTTTAAGAAAGTATTGTTTAAGTATCTTAATCAGTTTATAGGAAAATGACAAATGTCAATGTATTTTCCAGCGATCCTTTATACCCTATGGTGACATGGCACGTCGTGATGGGTCCATGTGTCAAGTGGATATTGGGCCACATGTATCGACATGTGATAGGTACACAGTGGAAACAATGACCAAGGAAGTAGGAAAGATTCAATCTCAGTCGTAGATCTCCAAGGGCCCCATATAAACTAAGTGCAACTAGAGCATGAGAAGGGTCATTAATCATTGGATGAGTTGGTGAATCCAAATTAGTGGTTTAGGTGTAGGATATCTTCTAACCTCGATGGGAGGGCTCCGAAGAAGAGGTAAATATTCAATTCAGTGAATGAGGGAGTTAGATGGGTTAGGTGGAAAATGCCACATTAGTGTTGTGTTGGATTACACTAGTGATGGGAACCATGTGGTTGTGATCCAGGATATTTTCATCGAGTGACATATAAAGAATTGCATTAAATGAGCATAAATTAGAGTGCACCATTAAAGAAGGAAAAGCTCAAAAATGAAGAGACATAAGCATCAAATATGAACAAAAAAACTTGATAACAGAGTTCGTTCCTAGTGGACTACGTCTCTAGGTCCTACTCCCAAATGGGTAGGCTCTTTCATTAACTCAGCAAAAGAATTTGGAAAAATACATAAGTATACCTCATTCTGAAATCAAGATGCAAAAATAATGCTCAGATTAGAAAGAAGAACACCACTGAATTCGTGGCATTGAATTACCCAAAAAATATTGTCTCCATGCCTAGATCCGACTCTGGCACTCCTAGGCCCAAAAAGAATTTTGTCTCAGTTTCTGTTCTCTCTCTGCAACCTGCATTAATGACTGGACTACATAGAATTTCGTGCCCAAGCAGTCGTACCATACACACGCCTCCCCCTTGGCTAGGAACATTCAACACTTAAATTTTTTTCACGGTGTTGGATACAACGTATGGTCGGTGGCCTGTTGGTTTGGGTGGAATTATTAAGGCGCATATGGTGGGAGGAGATCCCGTGGTCAAACCCACGAGCCTCCCCCTTTTGGGTTTGTATTGTTTCAATATATAAATATAACATATGGTTTGTTCACTATGTTTAGTGGTGGTGCTAATCCATATCCCAATGGTTAAATTGCGGCCAAGTTTGATGTGGTCCGCTAGATTTGGCAAACCCGCCAAACTTAATATTTTTTTTCAAATTTAGCTCACAGACTATCATTGAGCATTTCCCGCCTGCCATGTGGTAGCCTTTCCTTGGGACACGTGAAGTCCTCCCACTGGGACATGTTTTCCTTTTCCGAATCATCATGCCACATCATCACACCATGTCATGATGCCATGTCAACATACAGACCATACAGACTGCCATGTGGCATGATCTGATTGGTCCACAGATCGACCTGAAAATGCCAAAAGTGGGTGACACATGGAAGTCTCTGGTGCTGCCACATCACCATGATGACTTCATGCTGACGCCAGCATGCCATGTGTCACCTTCCTTCTCTTTCCATGCGTGTTTTATAGATTTTGACGTCAGTAGTACGGATGCTGACTCATCCCCTGCTAACTGGGCTAGGTTTGTTGGTTGTGGAGCCTGATTATGTTCCTGATTTAGAGGTCCTTTCTTTCAGTCGTGTTTATACCCCAAGAATACTTTACATCCCATAAGTATGTACACTCTTCCACTTGGGGGAGTGCAGAGGGGGGGTACCCCCTCTGCGGGGTTCGGGGGGCCTATCCCCCTAGCTGGGGGGTTCGGGTCGAAGCCCCCGAAGGAAAAATTGCCTTGTGAATGTATATTGTAATTTCATTGTAAATATGGACCGTTCATTATAAGGTCGCAGATCTAATGGTAGAAATTATGTTAGGGTTTTTCACCCTAGAAGGCAACCCTCTGTTATGAGGGAAATATATTGCAGCTATGCATTATGGCGAGTATTGTATTCTGAGACAGGAGACTGTGAGAGAAAGAAGAGGAAGTTACAATGGGTTTTGTTGTAGGTTGTATCCCTTCATTTGCTAGACAATAATAAAGGAAGGACCTGGAAATTTCTCTGGTGGACGTAGCCCACACTGGGTGAACCACGTAAATCTATGTCTCTCTTGTATTGTGTATCTTATGTGTTTTTGTTTCCGCATTTGTTTTATTTTATTGCTTCGTGGTCCTGTTTTTCTAACAACTGGTATCAAAGAGAAAGGTAACTCGCAGGAAAAGAGGGTTCCTGGTTCGAGTGGGAGCAATGCTGGAAGATGGAAAGTTTAGGGTTGAGAAATTTAACGACCAAAACTACCAATTATGGAAGATGCAGATGGAAGATTATTTATATCAGAAGGATCTATTCCTACCATTAGGTGGAGTAGCAAAGAAGCCGACGGCCATGAAGGATGAAGAATGGGATATTCTTGATAGAAAGGCTCTAGGAACGATTCGGCTGAGCTTGGCAGCGTTGGTGGTTTTCAATATTTCGAAAGAAAAGACAACAAAGGATATGATGGACGCATTGACTAAACTGTATGAAAAACCCTTGGTGTCTAATAAGGTATTTATAATGAATAGATTATTTAATATGAAGATGTCAGAAGGTGGGTCTGTTGCACATCATTTAAATGAATTTAATACGGTTACTAATCAACTAAGTTCTATAAAAGTGGACTTTGATGATTAGGTTAGGGCTCTTCTAATCTTGTGCTCATTGCCAGAATGATGGAATGGCTTGGTCATGGCTGTAAGTAACTCTGTCTCTGGTTCAAATGATCTAAAATTTGATGATGTTGTTGGTGTTATCCTTAGTGAGGAAATGCGACAGAAAAGCACAGGTGAGACATCAGGTAATGCGTTGAACATGGAGAATAGGGGAAGACAAAAGGATAGAGGAAAGGGCTTAGGGAACTATGGGATTTCTAGGAAGGGAAGATCCAAATCCAGACTTGGAAAGATAGAGTGTTGGAATTGTGGGAAGAAAGGACATCTGAAGAAATATTGGAGAGCTCCAAAGAAACAAAGAGATGGACAACAGGAGAGAAATCAGGAAGCAAATGTAATAGGTGATGTGTTACAAGATGCTTTGATTCTTTTTGTAGATAATATTTCTGAGTCTTGGGTAGTAGATCCAGGGGCTTCATTTCATGCCACACCCCATAGGAAACATTTTCTAGATTATGTTCAAGGTGATTTTGGACAGGTTCATTTGGGTGATGATGCACCATGAAAAATTGTTGGAATGGGAAAGGTAAAAATAAAGCAATGCAATGGA
>ML788967.1:615999-653337 GCA_009831015.1 Picea engelmannii
AACAACTTTTCTCCATGGGGATTTGGAGGAAGAGATTTATATGCAGCAACCACAGGGGTATGAGGTCAAAGGGAAGGAGAATTTGGTATGCAGGTTGAAAAAGAGCTTGTATGGCCTAAAGAAAGCTCCAAGGCAGTTGTATTTGAAGTTTGACGGGTTTATGATAGAACAGGGTTATAGTAGATGTCATTCTGATCACTGTGTTTATTTTTAAAAGGCTAGAAAATGGAAGCTATATTATCCTGCTATTGTATGTAGATGACATGCTTGTTGCAGGGTATAATATGCAGGATATAAATATGCTCAAGAACAAATTAGCCAATTCATTTGCGATGAAGGATTTTGGTGCTGCAAAGAAAATCCTTGGCATGATAATAACAAGAGACAGAAAAAATCGCAAATTGACATTGTATCAGGGTGAGTACACAGAGAAGGTGTTGGAGAGGTTTAGAATGCAGAATGAAAAACTAGTTAGTACACCTTTGGCCAACCATTTAAAATTAACTAAGGAAATGTGTCTGAAGACACGGGAGGAGATAAAATACATGTTCAGGGTCCCTTATTCATCAACAGTTGACAACTTGATGTATGCAATGGTTTGCACAAGACCAGATATTGCACATGGAGTGGGAGTTGTGAGAAGGTATATGAACAATCCAGGTAAAGAACATTGGAAAGCAGTAAAGTGGATTCTCAGGTATTTGAGAGGTATTGCTACTCATACATTATGTTTTGGAGGTTCAGACACTTTTCTACAAGGATATGTTGATTCAGATATGGCAGGTGATAAAGACAGCAGGAGGAGTACCACAGGGTATGTTTTTACTATAGGTGGAACAAAAGTAAGTTGGATTTTGAAACTGCAAAAGATTGTTTCACTTTCAACAACAGAGGCAGAGTATGTTGCTGCTACAGAGGCTAGTAAAGAGATGATTTGGTTACAAAGGTTTATGGAGGAATTGGGAAAGAAGAAGGAGAATAGTAGGTTGTACTGTGACAGTGAGAGTGCAATTCATCTTTAAAATAACTCATCCTTCCATTCGAAGACTAAGCATATACAGTTGAGGTATCACTTCATACGATCCACCTTGGAATATGGACATTTGAAGTTGGAAAAGATACACACTAGCCAGAATCCTGCAGACATGTTAACAAAGGGAGTGACCAGAGAGAAACTGAGTTCTTGCTCAGTTTCAATTAGTCTTCAATAATGAAGATGAATATGAGAAATTTTCCAGGTCCAAGAAGGTTCAAAGTCCATCATATACAACAATGGTGGAGTTGTTGAGATCAGTCTCCAAGTGGGAGATTATTGGTTGTGGAGCCTGATTATGTTCCTGATTCAGAGGTCCTTTCTTTCAGCCGTGTTTATATCCCATGAAGACTTTACACCCAATAAGTATGTACACTCTTCCACTTGGGGGAGTGTAGAGGGGGGGTACCCCCTCTGCGGGGTCCGGGGGCGAAGCCCCTAAAGGAAAAATTGCCTTGTAAATGTATATTGTAATTTCATTGTAAATCTGGACCATTCATTATAAGGTCGCATATCTAACGGTAGAAATTATGTTAGGATTTTTCTCCCTAGAAGGAAACCCTCTTTTATGAGGGAAATGTATTGCGGCTATGCATTATGGCGAGTATTGTATTCTGGGAGAGGAGACTGTGAGAGAAAGAAGAAGAGGTTACATCGGGTTTTGTTGTAGGTTGTATCCCTTCATTTGCTAGATAATAATAAAGGAAGGACCTGGCAATTTCTCTGCTGGACGTAGCCCACACTGGGTGAACCACATAAATCTGTGTCTCTCTTGTATTGTGTATCTTCTGTGTTTTTGTTTCCGCATTTGTTTTATTTTATTGTTCTGTGGTCCTGTTTTTCTAACAAGGTTGACCAAACTTTGACCGCAAATATCTTTCAAACCATAACTCCGTTTGATGATCTGTTTGCGTCGTTATAAATATTGTGACATGCTCTTCACGATCGTGTCATTTTCATTGAGTTTTGGGAAATTTGAATTTTTCCCTTTCTCTATTTGCTGAAGCCATTCTGAGTATCCTGAGTTTCCTCTGTGGGTTATGAGTTGTTCTTAGCCTTCTCTGGATCCTTTTTGGATCACACCTTCCCACTGAGAGATTTTTGGACCACCAAAAGATTTCATCAATTTATAGGTAAGTGAGGGAAGAGTCCCGTCACTTTGTCCTTCTCTATCCACTTTGCCTTACTTGGATGTGTTCCCTTTAAGCCTACTCAAAGATAATCAACATCACCACTGTGTGAACTCCTCTTCCTCCTGTCTAGGATGATATATTCCTGTAACTCATCCAAGTACTCAAGTGAAAAATCATCAATTGAAGGTATTGAAACTTCCTCATCTTGATCCATGATCATGGGAGGCTCAAAAAGTTTCAAGTTTTCAACGTTCACAACTGAGTAAATCTGCATGTAAGGTGGAAGATCTAGACGAAAAGCATTGGTACCACTTTTATCAGAGATAGTGAAGGGTCCATAACGAATGGGATTGAGTTTCTTTCCTTCACCCTTCAATATCTCCTTGTTGATGTGAATCCATACCCAGTCTCCAACCTATAACTGATGATCAACCCTGTGCTTGTCATGCCGAGCTTTATACTGTGCTTGAATTTTCTCCAATTGTTTCCTGACATAGTGGTGTATCTGTTGGATCCTCTGGATGAACTTGCGGTCTCTATCTTTTGTTCGTTCTTCATTCACATAGGCATCTCTACCATACATCAAGTCCAAAGGAACCTTGGGTAGGTACTCAAAACATGTCTCAAATGTTGAACTTTGAGTGGATGAATGTAAATCTCGGTTGTAAGCATGATGTACATAGGGTATTTGTTTATCCCATAACTTGGGATGCTTGCTGCAGTAGGCTCGAAGAAAAAGTACCATTGTTCGGTTTACCACCTCTATTTGTCCTTCAATCTGTGGATGGAAAGTAGTGATCCTCTTTAGTTTGGTATCCATCATTCTCCACAAGATATTCCAAAAGTCCCCAAGGAATTGAGTATCTCGATTCGAGACAATGGATGTGGGTAACCCAAAGTGAACCCAAACATACCAAAAGAAGAGATTAATAGTTTGTTCAACAATGATATACTTTTTACATGGGATCAAGATACACATGTTGTTGAACCTATCCACTACAACATATAAATAGTCATGACACTCTTTGGTCATTGGTAAACCCCCTACAAAATCCATTGAGATATTTTCCCATGGATAGGATGGACTAGGAAGTGGTGAGTATAGAACCAGTTTTCTATTAGTGGGCTTACAAGTAGAACACATCACACACCCCTTTACATATTTAGTTACAATTGTTTTCATTTGAGGCCAGTAACAAATTCTCTGCAAATGAGCCATAGTTTTTCCTACCCCAAAATGCGTAGACACAAGAGAAGTGTGAGCTTCTCATATTACATTGACTCGTTCACTTGTAGGAATACATATCTTTCCAAGATGGTAGAGTAGTTTTCCCTATAGACAATAGTTCTCTACCTGTGCACCATGGGTTAGCTTCTCATAGACTTCTTGAAAATATTCATCGATGGTATATTGTTTTACATAGATATCATGAGATAAAGAAGTATTATTCAAAATAATAGAAGCAACAATAGGAGGTCTAGAAAGCATATCGGCTACATTGTTACTTGTACCCTTTTTGTACCTGATTACCAAATGAAATTGTTGTATAAAATCCATCCATTTGTAGTGTCAAGATTGTTGCAATTTGTTCTGTGCTTGGAGATACTGTAAGGGATGGTGATCTGTATGTATGATTTTTTCCTTCCCTAACAAGTAGTGCTTCCATTTCTTTACGCTTTGGACTAATTCATACAACTCTTTATCATATGTAGGATAGTTAACAACAACTTGGTTAAAATTTTTAGAGTGGTAATAGATAGGCTTACTATATTGCATCAATACTGCACACATGGCATATCCACTGGAATCTATCTTGATCTCAAAAGGTTGTTGAAGATTCGATAGTGCTAATAATGGTGCGGTACTGATCTTCTCCTTCAAAGTGTCGAAAGATTTTTGTTGCTTTCCTTCCCACTGAAAAGTGTTCTTCACACTGGTTAAGGGATGCAAAGGAGCTGATATAAAGGAGAAGTTGGAAATAAACCTCCTACAATACTAGACTGCACCTAAGAAGATTCAGACTTCGGTTACACTTTTTGGCTCAGGGAAATTTACAATTACATTAATTTTGGAAGGATCAATTTTTAATTGTCCTCATCCTACAATATGACCTAAGTACACAAGTGCAGTCTTGCCAAATTCACATTTAGACAATTTTACATACAAATTTTCCCTTTGCAAAGTATCCAATACTTTCTTTACATCCATCACATGTTCATCCCAAGTCCCACTAAAAATAAGAATGTCGTCTAAATATACAATCACAATGTCATCTAGGAAAGGCCTGAATACATCATTCATCACATGCATGAAAATTGTCGGAGCATTACAAAGCCCAAACAACATAACTAACCACTCAAACAATCCATGCTTGGTTTTAAAGGAAGTTTTCCATGCATCCTATTTTGCGACCTTGATTTGATGATATCCACTGTGCAAATACAACATAGTGAAATAAACAAAATTCCTCAATTGATCAAGTAAATCATCTATCCGATGAAGAGGGTATCGATTTTTCACCTTGATTTTATTTAAGGCCTAGTAATCGACACACATTCACCATGTGCCATATTTCTTTGGCACCATCATGATTGAAGAACCACACTGAGATGAACTCGGCCTCATGACCCCTTGAACCAATAATCCCTATACATGCTTCTTGATCTTTTTCATCTCAACAACTGACATCCTGTACATGCCCACATTAGGAAGAAGAGAATCATGTTGAAATGTATGTGATGTTGGATTTCCCTCTTAAGAGGTAATCCATCTGGTTCCTGAAAAATATCATCATACATAGAAACAATATCAATTAATTCCTTTTTATGATATGGATCACATGCTTGGAAAGCGTCAGATGTCCCTAGTAGTTGTTGTTGCAGTTAACAACTAGGGTTTATTTTTTGGTTCTGGAGTATGCTTCCCAGAATTATTCTAAGTAAAGGTTAGTGTTCTCGAGGGTGGAATATGTGAATGTCTATGGTTGGGTGACAATGATGTGACATTGTCTATGGTTAAACGATCATACCAAAATTTCAACATGGTATTAGAGCTAGTTTCCTCCATAACGGTCTAATAGATAAAAGGAAGATCCTCAGTTTCCCCCATTTCCAAGCTCATTGAGAACTTATTGAACTCACTAAGAAGGTATCCTAAGTAGGGTGCATCTCTTCCTCGGATCATATATGAAAATTTCTGAAGTTAAGATATTAGGGTTTCCTCATAAAATCCCTACGTTTCTAGTGCGAGTTGTAGCACCAGTTGCAGTGCCAGTTGTAGCACCAATTGCAGTACCAGTTGTAGCACCAGTTGTAGTGGCAGTTGCAACACCAGTTGCAGTACCATTTGAAACACTAGTTATAGTGGCAGTTGCAACACCAGTTGGAGTGCCAGTTATAGTACCAGTTGCAGTGTCAGTTGAAACACCATTTGCAGTGCCAGTTGTGAAACCAGTTGCAGTACCATTTGTAGCAATAGTTGCAGTGTCAGTTGAAGCACCAGTTGAAGTACTAGTTGCAACACCAGTTGCAGTAAAGTGTTTATAAAACATGTGTTGGCTATTAAATTCACAACGAAGTTTGGCCCGTAGAGTGTTGATAAAGCCTATTATTATAAAATCTAAATAATACTAGTAGGTGGGACCCCCTCATAGATTGGAGATCAAGTATGATCTTTATTCGATTGTATGTTACTGTTCAAAATTACTTTCATGGTTGACGATATCTTGTTTTATTGGATAATGGATCATGCATATTATACAGGCCTCCCTTATTGTTCCAAGATCAAGTGACACCGAGTATTTCATGGTTATCATTGTTGACTGTTCTTGAATCTATTACTTATGACACCTGCAACAAACACATATTAGTAATAAAAAATGGAAAGGAGCTAAAAGAATGAACTGTCCTATGCTAACATGCTATACTATATGCATTGAAAAGGTTTGTGGCAAATCCTAGTTAACATAGGATAGAAATGCAAGTTATCAAGGTTGTATATAGCATAGTTGGTATGCATTTGTGCATAATAAAGATGGTAATATGTGATACGGGTGGCGCTCTTGGAAATTAAAGGTTGTTGGTTCAAGGTGGATGATTTGTTGGATTAGTAGTTGGCGCGTACTAAGAATTGAATGAAATTGAAGTAGGTATGTGATGTTCATTTATTGCACATCGTCTTTACCCTTACCATTCGACACCACCATATTTAGGCTATATTCCAAACATTACTATTGTTGTTATGCTCTGATTTATCAACAGGGAGGAACCGCTCGACAAACTCACGTCTTAATACATTTGATTACAGGTATGTTCTTTTTTTTGGCCCTTCATGAATCTACTCTGGTTATGAAATAGATATTGGCTCAATTGTATTATCCGTGCTCTCCTTAAGTATTGTGACAGTGTAAATGGTGATTGTGAATGAAATGTTGATGATTCTCTTTGAAATGAGGTTGAAGTCATAGCATTACCAGTTATATTGAGGCGTTAGAAGTCACAAGAGATATCTATTACCCTTGCTAGTTTACTCAGAAGATCCTTGTTGTTCTTGGCGGGCTATCTTCACGTTATTGCATTGTTAAATCCATTCTATGGGTTTTTATGGGGTTTAATGATTGAAGCATTAGTATCACCACACATTGTACATATGGGCAGTTGGTTGATTCCACCACTAGTGGTCATGAAGTGGGTTTTCTTATTCTTACTCGGCCCTGTCTTCACCTCTATGTGGTAGTTGCATGAGGGTTATACCCTGCATGCATTAAATCACATTTTCCACACCAAGTTAAAGTCTCACCTCTAGTTATGGCCCCTGTCATGGAATTGTTTCCTATCCACAAACAAATCATATCCCTCTTTGTGTGTACACCTTTGGCCTCAAAGTTTCACCATTACGAGCAGTTGGCTTTGTTCCTCCTGTTATGGCTACTGAGCAAACCCTTAATCCCCAGTCTAGAGTTCTGTAGAGGATATTGTCAGGCCTATCAAGTTGCTACAGGTTATTGTGGATTGAATGTATGGTCGATTACTTTGAATACACATTCACCCAGTTGGTCGTATGGTAGTCATGTTGGTTTTGCATTTAGTTACTACCTCTGTGATAAAAATGATAAACCCTACATTTCCAATTATACTTTCAAAGTATACGGTCATCCTCCTTATGTTAATAAATCAGTATTGTTAATGGAGAAGGCCTCTACCCTTATTCTAATTGATGCATGGGTATGTGTAGTTACCACAACTGGTTCAGTTGATTGATTTTCTACAACAATGATGAATTGTTTGCTTAATACATAGTCACTGGTAATTGCACTAATAATTATTTGGATGATTAGTTGGCATTGGTTATAAAGTCTTGATGTTGCTCACGCATATCGCATGTGTGCATGGTGTTTTTCAAATGAAATAATGGGCATGGTCACTATGGTTTTCTTTGGGGCCGAATGACTATTGAGCCAAATCACTGTATAAAATATATCCACTGCATCCTTATATTTGTTCGATTGTATAAGCTTGGGTTGCACATCATATTTGATTACACTGTAACTAAATCGAAGCAATATTGTATTAAATTGAGGGCTCAACACAATGGTTGAGTTATTTCCATGATTGTGTGTTTTTGTGTTATGTGGAAATGTTCCATCGTGATGTTTTGTTGGTTGCACAATGTGTATAACATAGATGGTTTGGTTTTTTTTTCACACTTAGGAATACCCACAAGGTTTTAAACATATTTGTTGCAACCCGATCATTTGTTGATATAGGCTGTTATTGGTACCTCGTCAGTTGGATAGGTGGTCCAGCTTTACAATCGTGTTAGATTGGGCTTGCACAGTGATGGAGTTACACTTGCATGATTGCATTATTTGATGCATATATTTTTCTAGAATGGTGGTTGTTGTCTGTTTAATTGTCAACTTTGTTTTGGCAATTTGATTTTGATTATTGGGTGACGACCTATATTTACTTAATGAATGTCATTGAATTCAAAGTGACAAACCCGATGGCAGTGATATTGTGACTTCATTGTTGTTTTTTGAAATCTGAATTGGAGTGTATTTTTTGATTGAAGTAATGTATAGGCAGTGGTTGATTTTGATGGTTTACAGATTGGAAATGGGTACTGTAAAAAAAAATGGTATAAGATGCAAATAATGTAAATGACAAGAACCAAACTGTTATCCACAATTTTTGTCATGGTGATGATTTTATGATGTTGTCATAATGATGGAAAATCAAGCTCTTCAATAAGAATATTTTCCTGAGAAAAGTTGCACTTGTCTTCTTCCAGAAATTATATTTTTCAAGAAGTTCGCAGGCTGCTTATATACTTGCCTGTGAGAATGCCTGATTCTCGCAGGCTGCATTAAACTGACATGCGAATAGTTCACAATGTAATAAAGTCCAGGGTGCGAACATCTTATTAAAGAGGAAAAATATGAAGTTCTCGAGCCTTCTAGAAGAGAATCTTCGAGAAGAATGAGTTGGCTAACGGATGGTTGTTCAAGTGCTGGCATTCCAGATATCTTGGGATCATTTTCTATCCAAGTAACTAAATTATCTTCTCCTATATATTGAGGAGATGGCTCATGGAAAAGGTTAGAAGCAAGCTAGCAAGAGATTGATTGGAGATTTTTTGGAATCCTGTATGAAGGACTGATGCTACAGCAGCAAGAGACTACAGCAAGGTCATCACAAGTGGTTGATTTTCTTCATGCATGAGCAAGTGTGTGTGTCAGAACTAGGAGCCATCGAAAGGAGACCTATGACATCAAGGCTCAGGTTGTAAGTTTCACTTTCAATTAATTCAATACAGTAATATGTCCCTTTCCCATAAATATGATGTCACTTTATTACATGATTCCTTGATCACATGTATAGACTAGCTATTGAATATATTAATATGCCTTTACTTTGATTGGTTTGGACTGTTGTGATCTGAATGGTACAAGAGCATTGGAGTAAAGCTTGGAACAACAGATACATAAGGAAAGCGTTCATAAGGTATGTCCATAATCCTTATCTCTTAGTTCACTCAATAGACTAGATCTAGGGAATGTGTAGTATTCTGTCCTGTTTTGTTCTAGATCCAGGTGGATCTAGGGAGATCGGTTTGTGTCCGCACTTACGGATTAATCCTGAAACACAAACCCCTTAAAAATTGTGTGGAATACATGTTTTCATGTGGTGACAATGTGTTGGATATTTGATTATGATCAGAGGACTAGTTAGTTGCACATAAATTGTTATTTGGTCAAGTGATTGATGGTTGATACATCTCTTTTTGCAGAATGTTTTGTGGATTGCTTATTTAATTTCATGAACAATAATCGTCTTTATTCCCTTCCATGATTTCATTTTCCGCTAATTACAAATCCCATCACCTTCCCATATTCATGTTTTTCACTCCCTGTTATGAGATTGATTACAGTCAAGAGAATTTATGTGTTAAAGTAGATGGAAGTGGCAGTGTCTTGTGTGGATTGCAGCGAGGTTTTATTGGTTTCTTTATAGATGATTGTTGTTGTCATTGAGCAGTGACCATGTTTCCCCCCCTCTCATTATATCATATTTTCGCTCAATACAACCCCTTCATCTATCCCAGAACCCTTTTCCACCCCGCTGCTCATTGATTAATAGTAATACAATTTGTATGGATTGGATTGCATGAGTCTAATATATTGTTGAGCCAAAATCCATTTCGTATTTTAAAAGAGTTGTCATGTATGGTTAATTAAAATATCATTTGTTAATAAATCATGCATGCAGGGATGCGCCATTCAAATAAAAGGCTAAAAACAAAGGCCTATCACGCCTCTATCAAAAAGAAGGACTAAAGGATAATAGCTTCAACAAGGGAATATATGACTTTGAGTTTTATTTTATGTATTGTTTTATGATAGTTGACTTTAGGGATATTTGGACAATATGTTTATTTTGGATATATGAGTATTATTTTTGAAATAATTTCAAATTTCATGAGCTTAAATTACCAAAAGTGAATATGTTGATGGGAGACATAAAGAAGTGTGTTTTTCTTAAGTAATGTTTATGCTATGATTGATGTGAACTAATAAGAGTCCCAAGGGGTCCCACCTACTAGTTATTATTTATTTATGACCCTTATTATAATTATTACTTTTCCCCCTAACTAAAGTTAGTTGAGTCTTTTAATTAACTTAACTAATGAATTGGTTCAACTTCTTCAACCAATTCTAATTTGTTAAAAGCAAAAGGAAAGGGAGGAACAAGGGAATGATAGAAGCAGAAGCATGCTAAGGTTTTCTCTTTGAGTTTATGTTGAGATAGTTTAGTTTTCATTCATTCATATATTCATCACATCCTAATTCTCTTTTATGATAGCAGGGTCTTATTGTAGACAACAATATTCAGGGCTGAATCAAATCATCCAGACACTTGTTCTTCAGAGGTGTTGATCTATCTTTGATAGTCTATCTAGACTTGTCTATTTGTGAATTAATTTTCATGACTGATAAAGGCTATTGTGCAGATTCGAGTGGGAAACAATCTGTGGAAAGTTGATCCAACTTTTAGATTTTAGTTTTGGTTTTCTGTTAGAGGTCCTTTTGTATGTTCCATCAGGGATGTCTATGTTTTACTTTGGTCCAAGATTTCTGTATGATATTTTGTAAGGAAAATGACTCTTTGGTGAATTGGAATGAAATAAAGGATTTATTTATGTCTCATATATCTTGATTATCATCTTGGTGTCTTTAATTTTGTTCTTACATTTATTTCAGCAACTGTTATATTCAGAAAATCACATAAAAATTGAATTTCCAGCAAGTTTTTTGTTGATAAAAGACTAGCCTAAGCACTCGTAATTAATACTTGTGAGTTAGGATGTTATTTTGTTGACTATAAAAATAGGGTGATATTCCCATCTACTTTGCTTTAGCCAAGTAAAATCTGAAAATGCTTGAGTAAGATCAATTAATATCTTTTCCTCAACATTTATTTGGCGACCATACTGGGGAGATATTCGATATCTCTCTGGTTAATTTTTATATTCGATTTTCATCGATACATATTTATTTTTCTGATATTGATTCTTTGACTGTTTTACAATTGATGAATGTTCTTGTTGCAAGGCAACCCAATCTTGAGCCCAGTCTCCAAGACTAGACTAGCATTTTTTTTTTGTTTGTTTGTTAATTGGTTCGGACCTTCTTGGCATCGGGATTAACCTTTGGCTTGAGAAACCGCGACTCAGGGGCATCTAAGCCGTCAAAATCACCTAGGGATCATACCCGGCCTGAGGCACACCAACCCTTAACATGGTTGGATTTTTTGTCCCCGCAGGTTTCGAACCGGTGACTTATCAACACAGAGTGGATTAACAACACACTCTGTCACCGACTGTCCTACACCTCGGGGACCAAGACCATACCAGCATTGCCTTAAATTTGTTTCATACTATTTTAGACACTGACAGGACCCATGTTCAGCTTAACCGTTCTTGGGAAGCAATTGAACGAGATATTAGTGTTCAAGAACAATTGAAAGCTAGACGTAGGCATCCTAGAAATCAACAGTAACCTTTTGTTTCTTCAGTTTTGGCCTTTCTTTCACGTCCTTAGATTCTCGTGCTTCTAGAAGAAGAAGAGGCTTGTCACCTGAAATCAATACTATTGTTGAAATAGGAAGAATAAACATTGTGTTGTCTTCCCAACAAAGTTCTCTAAGGAGAAATTTATCTGATTCATCCAACTCGTCTTTCTTTCCCTCATCTATCATCTACAAGATGGCATCTAGTGGTGGCTCTAGTGGCACTGGAAGTGCTATATCTTCTCAATCTTCAATGTCATCAATGACCGATATCTTATATATCCACCATATCCCTGTCCAATCTACAACAAACCCCACAAAAGTCATCAAAAAGTATGGACTTTTTCAGTTCGAAGAAGACTCCACCACCACACCGTGGCATATGTCCTCTCCTCTTAACCTAGAACCTGCTACTCATCCACTTCCAAAGTTTAAAGAGCACATGCCTAAGTTTTCAGGGAATAACACCATCAGTACCAATGAACACCTGGTGGCATTATCTAATTCTTGTCACAATATAGGGGCCAACAACAACGATACTTGCATGAGCCTATTCGTCAATTCCTTGGAAGGAAAGGTTGTGGTTGACTTCTTTGAACTTCGACCTAATATTCTGTCTTCTTGGGAGGAATTAATATACTAGTTCAAATCAACTTATGGGCAATCTAAAAGCCCAACTGAGAAGTTAAGAGAATACAATAATGTTACCTACAAGGAAGGTGAGACCATCAAGTCTTTCAACTTGCATTTTACCAAGTTGTATAATCAAATCCCTGAAATTATCCTCCCTCAGAACCAAGCCTCTTTCATGCATTACTACAATGCATTTCCTTCTCCCTACAGTCATAGGATTGAATAAAAGGCCATCGATAATCTCGGTTCCACTCTGCATACTTGCTCAGATTATGAAGAACAACTTGAAATAACTGGTCTTCCCCAGGGAGAATCAGTTATACAAACAGACACGTCCTCTCTCTTACATCTAGTACAATATATGAACAACCATATGATATCATTCGAGCAGAAGGGTATTATCTCCCCTCTCATGCCTAAAGCTTCATCCTCTTCTGCACCCCCTTTTAGAAATCCGGTTGAAAACAATTTTCAGCCTAAGGCTATCCTACCTCAGAGTTGATGTAAATTTTATGAGGAGCACCACGAAGAAACCGCATGTGAGGTAAGGAAGAGTGCCAGAGATAAGATCTTTGGTAAAATACCCGAAGTTATTATCGTTTTCCTAGATTTTTCAGAGCCAGAGGATGTCATGGTTATTAATACTAGGAACAAAACCTATTTTCCCAAGGGTAAATTTGACCCTCCTCGCAGTTCTTCTAGCTTGAGCTTGTCCTCAAACGCTGCTACACCCCAGGTTCCTAAAAGTCCTGAGATTCAAAGAATCACTCCCCCTCTTCCCTATTCTAAATACAATATCTTGAATCAAATGGTCAACATCAAAGTAGATGCAACCCTCCTAGACATGGTTGTCATCCCTGAACAATAGATGCATCTGAAACAATTCATGGACGTAAAATATTATGTTGTAGCCAATCTCTTCGAAGAGGTAGACGAAGATGATTATTATGTAAATAAATTAGGTGTACATAACTTTAGATGCCCTATAAGAAAACCCCCTTTTTACATTTGTGTAAAGATCATTGAAATTTTTTCCCATTGTTGCCTCATTGATGGTGGTTCGGGCCCAAGTGTGACGTCAAATATTATTATGGAAGATCTAGGCTTGTCTTGTACAGACTAAAATGCCAGAAGCATGTTTTCTTATAATAGTCTACAACAAAAGACCATAGGCGATATTAAAGATGTAGCCCTAGTTTTGTGCGCCCATCCTGAAATAAAGACGACCCTCAATATTCAGGTGATTTATATACCAGTAAGAAATTACTCAATCATATTAGGTAGAGATTGGAAAGCATCAATGGGTGGGTAACTCTCACTCGACGAAACACATTTATCTATTCCTCGGAACAAAAAAAAAATTATAGTCCTTTGAGAAGGAAGGATATCACCCTGCATAGAGAGTGTCCCACAGCCTAATGTAAACTATATCGAGGAGGACAATATTTCCATGGAACAAATCGATTTAGATGATGGCATGTGGCACATGCACTTTGATGGTTCATGCTCAAATGAAGGTAACAAAGCTGGCATGATATTGATTTCTCCTATAGGAAAAATCCATAAATTTTCTTATCGTTTGGAATTCTCTTGCACTAACAATGTCACTGAATTCGAAGCCTTTTTATTAGGCATTGAAAACGCTTATAATCTTGGCTGTGGTCACCTTTCAGTTTTTGGAGATTCATAGCTTGTTGTGAATCTTGTGTGTAAAATTTACTCTCCTAACAACAAGTTGATGAAACGATACACCCAAACCATTTGGGCGCTTATCTCGAACCTTTCATATTTCAACATCACCCATGTTAAAAGGGAGTTAAATTCAATGGCTGATCGGTTAACAGTTTTTGCATCCTCCCCTAATCGACAACTTCTACCATACAGACCTGATTGTACCTTTCAATCCCTATATCGTCTTCATATTCCCAAAAATATATAATCTTCGCAGGTCTTCCCTAATGATGAGAGAATTTGTGCTTTTAGTCAAAATGAACCTTTCAAATCTAAGGAAATTATATCTATAGAAGATAACGAGATTCCTAAAGGCTTGAATCCTCTGGAGAGTTCATTTTCGTCGAGTGATGTAGGCA
Organism: Picea engelmannii; assembly: GCA_009831015.1. Lineage (NCBI taxonomy): Eukaryota > Viridiplantae > Streptophyta > Pinopsida > Pinales > Pinaceae > Picea > Picea engelmannii. The sequence goes on from ML788967.1 coordinate 630,459, forward strand.
ACAAGGATAAACGAAAGGAAGAAGAGTAAAAAAGGAAGGTGGGTGAAACCATCTCATTGAACATTGGGACACCCAAGACTCCAAAGAACGTCAAAATAGGTGCCAAATGTTCAGATTAAGAGAAAGAGAAGTTTTCCAAGTTTCTTGGTGAATTTCAAGATGTTTTTTCTTGGTCTTATGAGGATCTTCGTGGTTTTGATCCTAGCCTTATACAACATGTCATCCCCATTCAGGAAGGCGTAAAGCCAGTTAGGAAAAATAAAATACCTATCAACCCTGTGCTAGAAGCAACTATTTGAAAGGAGTTGGAAACAAGTTTGAAGGCTGGAATCATCTTTTCGGTCAAATATTCTGAATGGGTCTCAAATCTAGTTCCCGTTCGGAAAACCACTAGTCAAATCAGATTGTGCATCGATTTCCATGCACTAAACCGAGCTAGCATAAAAGACCACTTCCCTCTCCCTAACATGGAAATGATTTTGCAACAAGTTGTAGGGTCAGAAATGATGTCCTTACTTGACGGTTTTTCAGGTTACAATCAAATCAAGGTAAAAAGGGCAGATAAATATAAAACCACATTTATTGCTCGTTGGGGTACCTTTTCTTATGAATGTATTCCTTTTGGTTTATCTAATGTAGGTGACACATTTCAAATAGATATATAGTTAGCTTTTAGCAATTTGATCGGTAAAATAATTCATATCTACCTTGATGACTTGACCGTATACTCTAAAATCCGATCAGATCATTTTGGTCATTTGAGAAAAGTTCTCATGCGATGTAGGAAATTTGGAATTTCTCTAAACCCTTACAAGTCCATTTTTGGTGTTACTGAGGGAAAAAACCTGGGACAGATCGTCTCTGATTCATCCATAAGAATTGATCTTGAAAGGATTGTTGCTATCCTTAACCTTCCTGCTCCCACTTCCAAGAAACAAGTTCAAGATTTTATGGGGGTTATTAACTTTGTCTATAGGTTTTTCCCATATTTTGTTGTGATGGTCAAACCAATTCATAATCTTCTTAAGCAAGATCATCCTTTTTCTTGGAAAGACGATGTCGAAAATGCTTTTGAAGGTATTAAGAAAGCAATCAGTTCCACACCAGTTTTGGCGAAACTGGACTTTGAAAAGGAATTCAAGATATATACTAATGCTACTGAGGAGGTAGTTTCAGTTGTCCTCATGCTAAATGATGACCAAGAAAATGAAAAATCGGTGGCTTACATGAGTCAAAGTTTGTCAGATGATGAATTTAAATATTCTTTTATTGAGAAACATGCTTTCGCTCTTGTTAAGGCCGTTGAAAATTTTCGCCACTACATATTAGGTAAGAATACGTTGGTAAAGGTCCCTTTACCTGCTGTTAAGTTTTTTCTCTCACAGACACATCTTTCAGGAAAACTTGCACATTGGCTTGCCAAGATCCAGGAGCATGATTTGAATATCATGACTTCTACCACTATCAGGGGACGTGACCTAACCCTTCACCTAGCTTAGCATGCTGAGAATGGTGAATAAATCGGAGAAGAAGATAGTTCCCTTTCATCCCTCTTTTACATTGACGACCAGATCCTCCCTATGTCTGAACATCCTTGGTACAAAAATTTGGTTTATTATTTACAGAACCAAAGATGTCCAGACAACTTAGACACTCATCAAAGGAGAAGACTCCATCTTGAATCTGCAAGATATATCATTATAGGAGACTTGTTATTTTGAAGATCTGTTGATGGTGTGTTGCTTCGCTATGTGAACAATGAAGACACACATAAATTGTTGCAAGAAGCTCACGGTTATTCAACCTATGTCATTCATGTAGGAGGTCATTTTTCTACAAAAACCATCCCTTTCAAGATTATTAGAAAAGGATATTAGTGGCCTTCGATCTTTCACGACTCTTATTTTTTTTTGAGGTATTGTGACAAATGCCAAAAATTTGCTGGAAAATTTGTTGGGAAGGAATGCCTTTTAGTCATGCCATTACAACCTGTCCTACCAGATTTTCCCTTTTTGAAATGGGGATTGGATTTTATTAGTCTTATTAATCCTCCTTCTTCAACTGGGCAATTTTTCATTCTGACAACCGCATACTATTTTAAAAAATGGTCCGAAGTTGTCCCACTTAAGCATTCCATAGATGATCAGGTAATTTCTTTCCTTGAAAATAATATTTTTTCCAAGTTTGGTCTTCCATTGGAAATTATTACAGAAAATGGTCCCTCTTTCATTTCTGCTAAGCTGACTCAGTTTTTAGCCAAGTTGGGGGTTAAAAATTTCACCTCATCATCTTGCTATCCCCAAGGAAATGGGCAAGCCGAGTCTACCAACAAAAATCTGGTAAGAATCGTCAAAAGGCCCATTGAAGATAAGCCTCATCAATGGCACACTCTCCTCACTTATTCCCTCTGGGTGGATCAAACTACCACCAAAGTAAGCACTGGTTGTACACCATTTTAGCTAGTTTATGTTCAAGAATCCCTCTTTCCAATAGAGCTAGAACTTTCTTCCTTAAGGTTGATGCTACAGATCGAAGAGTTAAGTTCTTCAGATGTTTCACAAAGGGTAAATGCACTACTAGCTTTGGAAGAACACATGATGTTTGTGTTGGATAATATTAAAAAGAGACAACAAACCGTTAAGAGATATTTCACCAAGAGTGTCAAAGATGTCAAGTTTAAGGTCAATGAAAGGGTTTTGTTATGGGATTCAGCTCACACTGATAGGGCAAGACATTCAAAAATTCAGAAATTATGGTTGGGTCCTTTCAAAATCGCTTTTGTCTTAGGTACAAATTCTTACATTCTACAAGATTTACAAGAGTGATTGTTTTCCTACAACACTAATGGTTCTCACTTAAAGCATTACGTGGAACCAACTTGAAAGTTCTACACTGTCTGGATTTCCTGTATAGTATTCAAGCTCTGTTTTTAGGTTTTCATTTTTTCTTATGCTTACAATAGTTGTTTTCTGTTTTAAGCATTTCCTACTACCTTTAATTTTCTGCCACTTTATTTATTCTATTTTAATCTTTTGAAATTTTATTATGTTGGGCTTTGTTGTTGATCATATTTTAGCTTCAGTAGGGAATAAGATGTTGGATCATATTTTCCATAGTGACACTCCTGCAAGCATTATTAGTCAATAAAAATCAAGCTTACACAGTTGTTATGATATCTTCTCTGAAGGACCCTTGAAATTGTTATATATTTCCATTGTTGTCTTATAAATAATTGGTTACCTCCTGCTTCTTCTCGCGATTTCTTCATCCATTGAGAGTTTAAGAGAAAACATGGAAACTTTCCTCCTTAAAGGTTAAAGAGCATATCCTGGTTGATGGATTATGCATACAGTGGTAAAACCCCTCATACTTAACATTTTTCATAAGTTATTCCCCAATTCCCAGTCATCTTTCCATTAAATCCGCTCACTTCCCCCTATTGCATAATCTTCCTGGTTATAATTTCTTGACTTGCTGTTCTTGTTCTGTGAAACCATGAGTTCTGGGTTCTAAATCTGTTGAGAACAATTTTTCTTGTGGATTCGCCAGTTTGTTGACGATTAAATTCGCAACGAAGTTTGGCTCGCAAAGTGTTGCTAAAGCCTATTATTATAAAAGCTAAATAATACTAGTAGCTAAAGTCTGATGTTTATTCGATGGTATGTTACTGTTCGACATTAATTTCATGGTTGACGATATCTTGTTTTATTGGATAATGGATCAAGGATATTATACAGGGCTCCTTTGTTGTTCCAAGATCAAGTGACACTGAATCTTTCATGGTTATCATTGCTAACTTTTCTTGGATCTATTACTTGTGAAACCTGCAACAAACATATATTAGTAATAACAAATGGAAAGAATCTAAAAGAAGGAACCACCCTATGCTAACATGCTATACTATATGCATCGAAAAGGATTGTGGCAAATACTAGCTAACATAGGATATCCATGCGAGTTATCAAGGTTGTATATATCATAGTTGGTATGCATTTATGCATAATAAAGATGGTAATATGTGATACGGGTGGCGCTCTTGGAAATTAAAGGTTGTTGGCTCAAGGTGGATGATTTGTTGGATTAGTAGCTGGCGCGTAATAAGAATTGAATGAACTTGAAGTAGGTAAGTGATTTGCATTTATTGCACATCGCCTTTACCCTTACCGTTGGACACCACCATAGTTAGGCTATCTTCCAAACATTATTGTTGTGGTTATGCTCCGATTTCTCAGTAGGGAGGAACTGCTCGGCCAACTCGTGTCTTAAGACATTTGATTACATGTATGTTCTTTTTTTTGGCCCTTCATGAATCTACTCTGTTTATGAAATAAATATTGGCTCAAGTGTATTAGTCGTGCTCTCCTTAAGTATTTCGACTGTGTAAATGGTGATTGCAAATGAAACGTTGATGATTCTATTTTAAATGAGGTTGAAGTCATAGCATTACTGGTTATCTTGGGGCATTAGCGGTCACAAGAGATCTCTATTATCCCTACTGGTTTACTTAGAATATCCTTATTGGTATTGGTGGCATAACTTCACGTTTTTTCATTGTTGTATCCAGTCTATGGGGTTTTATGGGGTTTAATGACTGAAACATTAGTATCACCATGCATTGTACATATGGGCAGTTGGTTGATTCCACCACTAGTGGTTACGAAGTGGGTTTTCTTGTTCTTACTCGGCCCTATCTTAACCTCTGTGTTGTAGTTGCACGAGGGTTATACCTTGCGTGCATTAAATCACATTTTCCACACAAAGTTAAAGTCTCACCTCCTGTTATGGGCCCTATCATGGAATTGTTTCCTGTTCATAAAAAAATCATAGCCCTCTTTGTGTGTACACCTTTGGCCTCAAAGTTTCACCATTACGAGGAGTTGTCTCTGTTCCTCCTGTGATGGATATCGAGAAAACCCTTAATCCCCAGTCTGGAGTTTTGTAGAGGATACTGTCGGGCCTCTCGAGTTTCTACGGGTTATTGTGGATTGAATGTATGGTCGATTACTTTGAATACACATCCGCCCAGTTGGTCGTATGGTAGTCATGTTGGTTTGGCATTTAGTTACTACCTCTGTGATAAAAATGATAAACCCTACATTGCCAATTATACTTTAGAAGTATACGGTCACCCTATTTATGTCAATAACTCAGTATTGTTAATGGAGAAGGGCTCTACCCCGATTAGAATTGATGCGTGGGTATGCGTAGTTACCACTATTGGATCGATTGATTGATTTTCTACAACAATGGCAATTTTTTTGGTTAATACATAGTCACTGGTAATTGCACTAATAATTATTTGGATGATTATATGGCATTGGTTACAAAGGCTTGATGTTTCTCACGCATATCGCGTGTGTGCATGGTGTTTTGCAGATGCAATAATGGGCATGGTCACTGTGGTTTTCTTTGGGGTTGAATGACTATTGAGTCAGATCACTGTATAAAATATATCCACTGCATCCTTATATTTGTTCGATTGTATAAGCCTAGGTTGCACAACATAGTCAATTACAATGTAACTAAATTGAAGAAAAAATGTATTAAATTGAGGGCTCAACACGATGGTTGAGATATTGCCATGACTGTGTGTTTTTGTGTTAAGTGGAAATGTTCCATCGTGATGTTTTGTTGGTTGCGTACTGTGTATAACATAGATGGTTTGGTTTTTTTTTCACACTCAGGAATACCCACATGGTTTTAAACATATTCGTTGCAACCCGATCATTTGTTGAGATATGATGTTGTTGGTACCTCGTCGGTTGGATAGGTGGTCTAGTTTTACAGTCGCGTTAGATTGGGCTTGCACAGTGATGGAGTTACACTTCCATGATTGTATTATTCGATGCATATCTTGTGCTAGAATGGTGGTTGTTGTCTGTTTAATTGTCAACTTGGTTTTGGCATTTTGATTTTGATTATTGGGTGACGACCTATATTTACTTAATGAATGTCATTGCATTCAAAGTGACAAACCCAATGGCAGTGATACTCTGACTTCATTGTTGTTTTTGGAAATCTAAATTGGAGTGTATTTGTTGATTGAAGTAATGTATGGGAAATGGTTGATTTTGATGGTTTACAGATTGGAAATGAGTACTGTTAATTTATTTTTTCTATAAGATGCAAAGAATGTAAATGACAGGAGCATAACCCCTTACAAATTGTGTGGAATACATGTTTTCATGTGGTGACACTGTGTTGGATATTTGATTATGAACAGAGGACTAGTTAGCTGCACATAAATTGTTATTTGGTCAAGTGATTGATGGTTGATACATCTCTTTTCGCATAATGTTTTGTGGATCGCTTAGTTAATTTCATGAACAATAATCATCTTTATTCGCTTCCATGATTTCATTTTCCACTAATTACAAATCCCATCACCTTCCCATATTCATTTTTTTCACTCCCTATTTTGAGATTGATTACAGTCAAGAGAATTTATGTGTTAAAGTAGATGGAAGTGGAAGTGTCTTGTGTGGTTTGCAGTGAGGTTTTATTGGTTTCTTTACAGTTGATTATTGTTGTCACTGAACAATGACCATGTTTTTCCCCCCCTCATTATATCATATTTTCGCTCAATACAACCCCTTCATCTATCCCAGAACCCTTTTCCACCCCCCTGCTCATTGATTGACAGTAAAACAATTTGTATGGATGGGATTGCACGAGTCTAATATATTGCCGAGCCAAAATCCATTTCATATTTTAAAAGAGTTGTCATGTATGGTTAATTAAAAGATCAATTTCTAATAAATCATGCATGCAGGGATGCACCATTCAAATAAAAGGCTAAAAACAGAGGCCTATCACACCTCTGTCAAAAAGAAGGACTAAAGGATAATATAATCGGCAAGGGAAGATATGACTTTGAGTTTTATTTTATCTATCGTTTTATGACAGTTGACTTTAGGGATCTTTGGACAACATGTTTATTTTTGATATATGAGTATTATTTTTGAAATAATTTCAAATTTCACGAGCCTAAATTACCAAAAGTGAATATGTTGATGGGAGACACAAGAAATTGTGTTTTTCTTAACTAATGGTTATGTTATGATTATTATTATTGATGTGAACTGAAAGGAGTCACAAGGGGTCCCACCTACTAGTTATTATTTATTTATGACTCTTATTATAATTATTACTTTTCCCCCTAGCTAAATCTAGTTGAGTCGTTTAATTAACTTAACTAATGAATTGGTTCACCTTCTTCAACCAATTCTAATTTGTTAAAAGAAAAAGGAAGGGGAGTAACAAGGGAAGGATAGAAGCATAAGCATGCTAAGGTTTTCTCTTTGAGTTTATGATGAGATCATTCATGTTTCATTCATTCATATATTCATCATAGCCTAATTCTCTTTTATGATAGAAGGGTCTTATTGTAGACATAAATATTCAGGGTTGAATCAAATCATTCAGACACTTGTTCTTTAGAGGTGTTGATCTATCTTTGATAATCTGTGTAGACTTGTCTATTTGTGAATCAATTTTCATTTCTGATAAATGCTATTGTGCAGAGTCAAGTGGGAAGCAATATGTGGCAAGATGATCCAACTTTTAGAGTTCAGTTTTGGTTTTCTGTCAGAGGTCCTTTTGTATGTTCCATTGGGGATGTCTAAGTTTGACTTTGGTCCCAGATTTCTGTATGAGATGTTGTAAGGAAAATGACTCTTTGGTGAATTGGAATGAAATAAAGGATTTATTTATGTCTTATCTGTCTTGATTATCATCTTGGCGTCTTTACTTTTGTTCTTACATTTATTTCAGCAACTATTATATTCAGAAAATCACATAAAAAGTGAATTTCCAACAATCTTTTTGTTGATAAAAGACTAGACTAAGCACTCGTAATTAATACTTGTGAGTTAGGATGTTATTTTTGTTGTCTATAAACATAGGGTGATATTCCCGTCTACTTTTCTTTAGCCAAGTAAATTTTGAAAATGATTGAGTAAGATCAATTCATATTTTTTCCTCAATAACGTGGGGCCTAACCTTGGTTGTTCTAGTGCGCCTTACCCTAGGGCATCTCTAGTTACATTTAGATTGGAAGTTGGATCACTTTGAATTTTTAGAGTTAGTCATTGCTTGTCACTGTTGTCGGATGGTGCCACTATCTGTCTCTTCCTGTCACTGTTGTCATAGGTATGTCCTTAGATATGTTTAAACCATATCACTATTTTTAGTGTGTTTGCAGGCGTATGGATCTCTAGTCCAAGAAATAATCATATATCCATAAAGATCTCATATCTAACACATTCAGAGAAAAAACACACTCCAAGTTTGATTATTTTCATATGACTTTAGTTGTTATGGAATTATTGTGACCTTATGAACATCTAGTTGTATTTTGATCTATTGAAGTTATGATTATCATACTAAACTCTTTTCAAAGTTAAAGTTAGAAACTAACTTTAGTCAAAGTATTAGAATGATTAAGGTTGAGACTTTAGAGTTTATTTGCACTATATTTTCTAACTTGGATTTCTTTCTAGAAAGCATATTATCTTAAGTACATGGGATAGGTTGAAGATAATACTTTTCATCTTGAGTGAAGGAGACTCGAAAGAAAATCAACAACATTCTTTCTTGAATATAAGACTCCAGGTTTGATTAAATTAATATGTTTCCAATTTGCACATATCAAGTTCGATAATTGCTACATTACTAGTTTTGACAACAATCCTTGAAAGGTTCTATTACTACTAATTAAAATGAATACTTGGAAGTATATGAGTACTATTGATATAAATGCTTTTAAGATGAACTAACATCTCCTCTAGGAGATATTTCTTGTTATTTTATTTTTATTTTGGTTATCTTATCTAGCAATAGCTATGAGAAGGAGATATTGTGATTATTATTCTCGTTCTTGTTTTTATTATTATAAGAGTGTTATTCTTGTCTATTGTTTTTCCCTTTGTTGTCCTTATTTTGGGCAGGTCACAAGTGATAACTCCAAGGGAATCTATAGTGATAGTTGTGGGAGGCAACACATTAAATTGTATTTAGTTTGAGACATAGAGTAGGCTACCCAGATAAGAATTTGTATACACGACCGTATACATCCATGTACCAAAGAAGAAGAAGACGAATAAGGGTACTTTTGCGAGATACATAGTATCTCATATGGAGATTGATTGTAAGGATTAGAAGGCTCCAAATATGACTGAAAAAATCCCTCTAGTGTAGCTGATCACTCTTCATATAATCAAGAAGAGTTAGTAGAGTCATGTTGACGAGCGAAATTGATCAACCTTCAACTGGAAGAACGAGTCTGGTACAGGGTTGTCTAAGTAACCCAAGTTGTTTGGTGTAACTCATTCTGACGGGTTTAATGGCTCTGTTAGCCAATCTAAAATCCTAAAAAGAAAATAAAAAGAAAGGAATAACTAACTAATGCTAAAAACTATAATATACATACATACATACATACATACATACATACATACATACATACATACATACATACATACATATATAGATAGATATATATATATATATATATATATATATATATATATATAACTGGTTTTAAATGTGTTTAAGAAGAACAAGAAAACATAAAAATCTCATTTATGAACAACATTTACAAGTTGTAATTTTTACTAGAAACTCACGAAATCAATGTAAAGCTAATTGCTTTTGAGAAGAGATAAAGAAAGCACATTCAAATATTTTTTGTTTTCTATCTATAAATCTAATAAATCATGAATTAACTAGGCTATGAAACACATATGTACATATAGTCAAAGCTGATCTAAACTTTTTGGTTTCACTAATGCATAAATGACAGAAATTAGAAACACAAAGAAGCTAACTTGATGTTAGTTCGTGAAATGTATATGGGATTCTATGTGAATAAATAGCATCCAACTACCATGCCTATAAGATAAATCTGCAATAGACTTATAGTGCAAATGTTCTGAATAAATTTATAACCTGTACTGGTAATTGAAGTTTAATAACATAATAGGTAACACAAATTAATCATGTGATCTTATGATCGCAAATGATTACAGTCAGATAAACTTGAGTGTAACGCATTAATTTCATTGTTTATTTAAATATCAAAGAGAAATCCTAATATTCAAATCGAAGAAATGATCACAGTCTCAATATCTAGAACAACAAGTCATGAACGATATTGTAAAATAGATATCCTGAAACATAACATATCAAGAGTCTAAAGCTCCATGACATATTAATATATCAAGATTAAATAAATCAAAACGTTAATGAAACAACATCTATAGTGGACTAAAGATGAAAGTTGTACGTTGTTCCATAAGTCTTGAAAATCATTCATTCATAATTGGTTCCAGGCCAAGATTCCTTTCATTTACAAAATAGAGAGTATTTAAAGAGTTTTTTTGAAATCTAAACTCCCTATCTTCTAAGATAGGATCAGATCTCATAAGATCAAAACATTCAAAATATAAGGGCCTACAGCCACTCATGATCAAACTATATCTTCAAAATTTATGAAAGTTTTTTACTATTTACAAAATAAACCAAAGAAGAAACTAATCAACTAGATTGCACATGTTCCATCCCATAAGATCAGCATCAGATATACCATGTCCTAAAAAACAAAATGGGAATAACTTAGATATTTTATTAACAAATAATTACTAAATTTTATATGAAAATGACTTGGATATTGAATCTCACAGGGACAACTTTGAGAGGATACCATGGAAACAAAATAAGAAGAACACCTATGCAATCATAGCATACACATGAAGGTCTCAGTTATGGAGTTTTAACACTCTTGGTAATGAAAGCTCCAATCACATAACACTACACAAACCCTTAACTCGTAATGAGAATCCTTTCAATTCATTCTGCCAGCCAAAATGAAGTAGAGGATACGATTCTGGTGCGTTTAATTCCCACTTCATGTAATGGATATAGTCGATTTGCAAAGGGTTGGAATGGATATGTTTTTACAATCCAAATGTGAATCGATATTTGGCATTATAGTTGATTTACAAAGGATTCAAATAAATAAGCTTATAGTCCAAATGAAAATCAACATGGGTATTATATCGATAGTCGATAAACTCAAAAGGAAAATCATTCAAGTAAGAAATATGAAGTAGATGTAAGCACAATGAACCTTTAAAAAACTAGGCTTTGAATAGGGATATAATAAAAAATTAAGTTTCCATGCTTGATTCATTCTTTCAGTCATGAATCAAGCATGAAAACATAGAGTAAAAAAAAAAGAATAATCAAACATATTTTATAATCCAATAATCACCCCCAAATAGTAATATTTATAGGATGAGGTGAAGGCAGCTACAGGAAGCTACATTGGCGAATTACTGGGAGAAGTAGTTATCTCTACATCACCAACGATTTCATGTTAGGACTAATTAGAATGATTAAATATTAAAGCACAGTTGAAAGGAAATCAAGAATCCCAATCAAATCCCAAAAACATCACACAGTCCAACTTCAGATGTCTCTCTGTTCAAATGAAATCTGGTGACAAGTTTTAATTACGAGAGAAACGATATTCAAGCCAATGACTTCGATACTGTTGACAGGGACACTACTTCCAGAAGGTGTCCATAGCCTCGGTAGGGATGTGAATTAACCCACTCTGATGCCTCTACCCTGTCCAAGAATTGTCAATTCAAAATGAAGGGAACTTACGATTAATATCAAAATTTATACCTGATAATTTTCTTGAACCCGACATTGCTTGGTTGTCAACAAGCCTATTCAATACCCCAACGAAGTTGTCTTGGCATCATGCATGCATTTATCCTCTACCATCATACCTATTCAATAACTCGACGGGCTTACAGAAACTTCCCACAACTCTCTAGAGACAGTTTGATATAAATTTAATGATCTTCAGAAGAGAGGGGTGATGCTGAACATTTCAGTTTTCAAAACACTTGATATTTTCCATTCTTAATTTTTCGCTTGATAGCCTTCATTGTGATATGAACTTAGTTTTCTGATAAGAATAACTTTTAGAGGAAAGGAAGGCATACTTGAGTTGTTTTCTTTAAAAGAAAGGTCAGCGTAAAGAGTTTTAATGGTGATCATGTCTGCTCATCATTATAAAGTGAAACCAGGAAACCTACTTCGACCATAAAGTTTCTTTAGCTAGTCTGCGTTTCAGCAATTTACAACATTGATGCTCTGAAAAGACCTTGATTGTTGCTTCATAATGAGGCATTCTGGTTTCCCTTCACGAACTAAAAGGTGACACAGACATAAGTTTATTCAGAAAGTAGTGAAAGCAAGCAAAATGAAAAAGAACCAAAACAAAAAATAAAAAGAAAAATTAAAAAAATAAAATATGTACAAAGGTGAATCTGGAATCATCAGGAAAAAAACCTTTTTAGAGCTTGGCCATTCATCGGGAAGGTGTCTGGCTGTCCCTCCAAATAGTGTAGACGGAAAGAGCTAGGACCTAGTTTTTCAGCGATTATGAAAGGTCCCAACCACAGGTTTTGGAACTTGGGGTGTTCCCCTTTTCCCTCGTGAGGTTTATCCCACTTGAGAACCAGGTCTCCTACCTCGAAATTTCTATCTGAAGAATAGTTTGAATCAAACCAACTTTTCACAATTTGTTGATGCTGATCCAACTTATTCTTTGCCTGTGCTCTTACTTCCTCTAGTTTTAACAAGGCATTGATTCAACTTTCCATAGGAGGGCAGACCTCTTGGACTTTCTGTGATAATTTCAAAGAAGGGAGAAGAACATGAGGAGGTGTGATTGCTTCTCTCTCGTAAATGAGAAAGAAATGAGAGTTACCAACATAAGCTTTGGGTGTTACTCTGTCAGCCCATAATGCATTAAAAAAAGCGTTGTGCCGGTTCTTGTGGTTTTCAGAGACTGTCCTCTTAATGATCTTGATCAAATTTTTGTTTGCTGATTTTGCTAGGCCATTTCCTTGGCGGTAGTAGCTGGAAGAATGTTTCAATTTAATCCCTTTTTCTAAGGCGAATACATTCATATCGGGGAATCTGAAATAATATGTGTTATCAAAGACTAAAAATTTGGGAATGCCAAATCTAGTAATGATATTCGAGTTAAGGAAATATACTACCCAATTAGTGTTTACCACTTTCAAAGGTGCAACTTCATAACATCTGGTAAAATAATTCGTTGTTGTAATGATATATTTATTCTTCTATGAAGAAGCAGGGTTAATTGGCCCTATGATGTCGATACCCCACTGTTGAAAAGGTGAATCCACTGAAACAGGCTGGAAAGGGAATGTTGCTTTTTTCACTCGTCCCGCAGTGTTTTGGCATATTATGAATTTATGACATAATGCATGGGCATTTTTAAATAACGTGTGCCAGTAGTACCCAACTCTTAACACTTTGTGAGCAGTGGTGTCTCCACTGAAGTTTCCACTAGCCTCACCTGCATGAAGTTCAAATAGCACTTTTCCTGCTTCATCTTTTTCCAAACAACGCATAAGAACACCATCAAAATTCTTTCGAAACAATACATCATTTATTAGCTGGAAATATGCATATTTTAACCTGAGGGCTCTTTTGTTTTTAGGATAGAGATGATAAGGAGAAGATCCGTGTATTAAATAAAATCTAATATCATCATACCAAGAATCAACAACAACCTATGTACAGCTGACCTGTGTCGTGTTGTGTTGATTTACAGTTGAGATGTTAATTTGAATTTCCTGTTCTTCAACTGAATCAACCACTAGTTTACATAGGCCCTGACCTCTAACAATTTGTGAAGGATTTATTTTGAGGTCGTATTCTTGTAAATATTTCATCCAATTTGCCCATTTTTCTCCCAGTTCCTTTTGTACTAATAAGTTTCTGATGTCAGGGTAAGGAATGATGATTTTAGTTCTGGATTTTAGAAAATATGACCGAGAGTGTTTCACTGTTTTGAAAACGGCATATGCATGTTGATCTATACCTGGGTAATTCAATTCAACCCCTTTAAAAGATGAGCTCACGAAGGAAATAGGGATTTCATTGCTTTCAACATTTTTCTGTGTTAACACAATAGCGTAGGATCAGTCGGAGGCGAAAGTGTAAAGAGTGAAATCTTGCAAGAAATCAGGACTCATCAAAGAAGGGGCTTCCACTATGGATTTTTTGGTGGAATCAAAGGCTTGAATTTCTTGTGGTCCCCAAAAATACTGAGCATCCTTTTTAATTAAGTTCTGTAATGGTCTTACCATTTCTGAAAAAACTTGGGACAAATATTCTGACAAAATTACTCTGGCCTAAAAAGGATTGCATGAATTTTTTAGAGGAGGNGGGGGGGGGGGGGAGTTTGGAAATGGCTTGAGTTATTTTTGGATTGATGATAATTCCGTCAATGGATACTATGAACCTGAACAATTTTACTTGTTCCACTTCAAATACTTACTTCTTAGGGTTGAGAGATATGCCATACTTGTGGCATCGTTCTAGAATATTCCTAAGGTGAGACAGGTGATCTTTCTTGTTTTTGGAGAAAATGGTAACGCCATCAAGATATACCACTACTAATTGGTTTATGAGGCCACGAAAAGAAATGTCCATTTCTCTCTGAAAAGTGGCCTTGACATTTATGAGTCCAAAAGGCATCTTCCTGTAGGCATAAGTGCCCTAGGGGGTACGAAAAGTGGTTTTTAACTAGTCTGCTGGAGATATGAGGACTTGGTTGTATCTTGAAAAACCATCTAACAATGACAGTCTTTCAGAACCAGATACCTGCTGAAGAATTTGTTCCATTGGAGGAACAGGATAATTGTCTTTATGAGATGCTCGATTCAAGTTATGAAAATCTACACAGAGTCAAATTTCACCTCTTTTCTTCCTTATATGAACTAGATTAGACACCCATTGTGTGTGTCTCACTGGAAAAATTATCTTTTCATTTAGTAATTTATTTAGTTCTTTCTTGACAGTCGGTTCTAATTTGGGGTGATTTTTTCTTAATTTATGTTGAAAAGACTGAGTTTGTGGTTTCATGGGGATGACATGTTGTATTATATTAGGATCGAATGTTTTTAGATCATCATATGTCCAGGAAAAAATGTCCTTGAATTATTTAAACAATTTTGTAAAGGTTGATTGTTCTTTTTCGAAGCACCCCGTTCCCAAATTGATATTTTGTGTATTATCTTTAGTCCCTAGATTTATCGTTTCATAAATCAAGGAAGAACTAGTCATTTTACAATTGAATGAATCTCTAAATTTATCATGTAAATCATAAAACTTTTCTAGTCTTACAATGGATATGGGAATATAGTTTACCATATCAGACGTCGATTCAGGAGATCTAGGATCTAATATTACTGTGAAGTTGTAGAGGTTTTCATCGTGAGTGCCTTCATCAATGATTTCACCTTGGAAAGTGTCCTCCATATGCAAGAAGTTGATGATCTGTTGATCATCGTCAAACACTCTCTAATTGGTGATGTTATCCGGGATTGACGGCTTGAACAATAATTAAATTGAAAATTCATTCGGAGAAAGACCTTCTCTGGGAACAAGTTTAGAAGTGACATTAGCCAATAGGTCAGCCTCATAATTACTTAATCTAGGAATGGAATTTATATTAAATGCTGAAAATTTTTGCACTAGATTCCATACCTCAGTTTGGTAATTTTTCAGATGTGGTGATAGGCAATGCATGGAATTTATTACCTGCCTAACCATGATTTCCGAATCACCAAATACCATTAAATTTCTTACGCCCATATCTACAGCTTTCCTGAGTCCTTGCAAAAGTGCTTCGTATTTGGTGGTGTTGTTAGTACACTCGAACTCCAATCAACAGGCAATGAGAGTCTTATTACCTGTGGGGTCAATGAGTACACATCCTGCACCGGATCCTTCTTTGGATTTGGACCCGTCGAAGTACATTGACCATATCTGAGCTTCATCAGTATTATCTGGCATATTTGGTAAAGCTGGTGACTGAGTATAGGTCATGAGTTATGACTGTTGCCTGGGATCCGTGAAGGGGGAAGTTTCGGTCATGAAGTTACTGAAGAAAGTGTTCATTCCTTGCATTTCAAATGAATTAGTGGATGCAGTAAAAGTTGCATTTGAATCATTCAAATCTGTCACGGTATGCTTGAGATATCGTTCGTGGTTTATCCTGATTTTATTTGGTTGTTCGTTTTTCGACAACCAAACTGAGACTAGTCTGTGTCAAAGTAACCATGCATCTACTTGAACCAGCCCCTGCTTAAAAATAAACCGTAGACTTCGGGGATGTCAACAACAATGATGTCAATAATCTGGTGAACCTTAGGATTAGAAGATAACCTATCCAGAACATTTTTAAGTTCGCCAATTACCTTAACATTCATCCGATCAAGCTGAATGATATTGAGACTAGAAGGTTGAGCTTCTGCGTTAATTTTTTGACAAGCAAATAAAGGAATCACATTTGATGATTCTCCGAAATCCACCATGCAATTATGTACATTTCTATTGAAAATTTCAAAAGTTAATAAGAAAGGTGGGACATTTTTACGAGTATTAACAACATAATTCTGTTGATTTTTCGTCGCTGTCCCTGAAACAATTTTATCTACATTTGATATAGTTTTTCCAGTTAGATCCCTTTTATCCAGAATTTTGGATGTCGTTTTAGTGGGGATCTTTTGGGTTTTTTTAGAACTGATTTCTGAAGTCTTCTTGCTGCTAGGATCGTTGTTCTTATTGTTTTCTGTGATATTTTGAAGCATTTTCTACAGAATAAGAAGAAATTTCAAAAGCTAATAAACAAAAATATTATCCCTCAAATTCTTTAGATCTTCAATCAAGTCACATTCTAAGACTGGGGTTGCTAAACTCTATTTTATTTCAGCTTGTTTCAACTATTTTGGAGGCACATTATTACTCATTTCGGAAGACAGTTTGCTTTGTGTTTTGCTTCTCGTGTTGTAAGGGTGGACAGTTTCAAAGTTTTCTTGAAAGATACTATCAGAAAAGTGTCCAAAGATATTGGGAGATGAATCCTCTTCGTTAGCTACTTCTTCCTCAACTATGTCTTCTGAACTTTCAGGAGGAGAAAAATTATCACGTGTTTCAAAAATGGTTTGCAAAGCGTACTGCAAGTTTTTGAAATTGAGACCTTCAATGGTCTGGTTTGGCCAGGTGGGAGGAAAAGGTTTTATGAAAGGAGGTTTAAAAATTCCTTTGCTTGAGGATGCCTCCTTGGATGATCTCTTCAAATCAATGACTTGATTTGATGGCTTTTGAAAATCTTTCTGCAAGCTTTCCAGGTCTAAAGTTTCTGGTTGACCTTTGGCTGGGAGAGGCCTTGCAAGGATTTCTATTTTCTTTTTAGAGAACGAAGTTGTTTCAACTTCACTATTGAGATTTTATTTCAAGCTTAATATATCCTTTTTAGTTTGGCTTGCCTCTTCGAAGGCTTCCAACAATGTAGACTTTTTAGACCTTTTAACCCAAATTGCTATATTATTATGCAGGGCTTTAGTGTAATATGCAACAATTAGACTCTCAGCAGACGTTGAATCTGCGGGAATTCAATTATTTAACATAAGGAATATTTGGTTAAAATCTTTTACTTCTTCCTTAGGGTTCATTTTTAGGCTAGAGAGTTCCATGACCAAGACTTCAGGGGATTTATCATCTCCAACCTTCTCTAATAAACAAGTTTTGAATTTGTCCCAAGAGACAATGGTCTGGGGCTGTTGGGAGAAATACCATGTGGAGGCATTGCCCTCAAATGTATAAGGAAAAAGACTACATACTACATCTTCATGCTCTACAGTTCGGAGTCTAATGGCCAACATAAACTTCTTTATGTGATCTTAAGAAGATTACTTAGAATCCAGATCAAATTTAGGTAACCATTTCTTTGGATGTTTTGGCAATGGGTGTTGAGGTCTAGGTACAGCCACGACATCTTGATCAAGCCAGTGTCTGGCGGGATTGTTTTGGTTTTCCATCGGTGTAGGTGGTGTTGAAGGCTGAGATGTTTCAAACGAGGAATTACCTTCCTCATATGACTCTCCTCCTGAAGAGGATGGAAATGAATGAGGTGAGGAAGGTGGAATACTAGATCCTCCAACTCCAAGAGTAGGGGTTTGGGTAGGATCTGTAGTATTATCTCCTAAAGGGTTTAAAATCAGACCAATGCCTTCAAGTTTTTCTTGGATATCCGAGAAATATAAAGGTTTATTGAGAGGTATACCATATTGTCTTATACGGGCCAAAGCACTATGTGTCCTTATGAGTGACTGACGAACAATATCTTGTATTTTGGTCCCTTGAGGATTTGGTGTTACTGGCTCAACGAAAATTTTAGGATTTTCATTCGGGGTAGTTGTTGTTTCAGAAGTAACGTTGTTGTCTGAGTGATGGGGAGAGAGTGTGTGGGGGTGGGGTCTTGCGACTTCCACGTGCCATCAATTGCATTCATTCCCTCCTTCTAGCGCCATTTATTGACGGGCGAAATTGACCGACTGTTAACTGGAAGAACGAGTCCGGTCCAGGGTTGTCTAAGCAAACCAAGCCATTTGGTTTAACTCGTTCTGACGGGTTTAATGGATCTGTTAGACAATCTAAAATCCTAAAAAGAAAACGAAAAGAAAGGAATAACTAACTAATGCTAAAAAATATAATATATATATATATATATATATATATATATATATAATTGGTTTTAAATGTGTTTAAGCAGAACAAGAAAACATAAAAATCCCATTTATGAACAACATTTACAGGTTGTAAGTTTTACTAGAAACTCATGAAATCAATGTAAAGATAATTTCTTTTGAGAAGCAGATAAAGAAAGCACATTCAAATATTTTTGTTTTCTATCTATAAATCTAACAAATCATGAATTAACTAGGCTATGAAACACAGATGTACAGATAGTCAAAGATGATCTAAACTTTCTAGTTTCACTAATGCATAAATGACAGAAATTAGAAACACAAAGAAGATAACCTGGTGTTAGTTCATGAAATGTATCCGGGATTCTATGTGAATAAAGAGCATCCAGCTACCATGCCTACGAGATAAATCTGTAATAGTCTTATAGTGAAAATGTTCTGAATAAATTCATAACCTGTACTGGTAACCGAAGTTTAATAACATAATAGGTAACAAAAATTAATCCTGTGATCTTATGATTTCAAATGATTATATTCAGATAAACTTGAGTGTAACACATTCATTTCATTGTTCATTTAAATATCAAAGAGAAATCCTAATATTCAAATTGAAGAAATGATCACAGTCTCAATATCTAGAAAAACAAGTCATGAACAATATTGTAAAATAGATATCCTGAAACATAACATATCAAGAGTCTAAAGCTACATGACATATCAATATATCAAGATTAAATAAATCAAAACATTAATGAAACAACATTTGCAGTGGACTAAAGCCGAAAGTTGTACGTTGTTCCATAAGTCTTGAAAATCATTCATTCATAATTGGTTCCAACCCAAGATGCCTTTCATTTACAAAATAGAGAGTATTTAAAGAGTTTTTTTGAAATCTAAACTCCCTATCTTCTAAGATAGGATCAGATCTCATAAGATCAAAAAATTACAAATATAGAGGGCCTAGAGCCACTCATGATCAAACTATATCTTCAAGATTTATGAAAGTTTTTTACTATTTACAAAATAAACCAAAGAAGAAACTAATCAACTAGATCACACATGTTCCATCCCATAAGATCAACATCAGATATACCATGTCGTGAAAAATGAAATGGGAACAAGTTAGATATTTTGTTAACAAATAATTACTAAATTTTATATGAAAATGACTTAGCTACATAATCTCACAATTCTGTAGCCAGTGTTATATTGGTAAAATAAATCCAAGTTGAACTGATTTGATTTATTTTTTTAAATAACATGACTGTAGTAAAAAATGTCTGACCATTCAACTAATAACTAAACATGGATCAAGATATCTCAGAATTTATTATGGCCTTCACACTGTCTGCATTCTTTATCACAATGTTTCCTATCTTCTTAAGACGTTTGGCTTGTCTCTGATTATTTTCCTTGAGGTCACGGTTTTCTTTTGTCAACGATTTATTGTGAGATGTGAGTGCTTTGATTATTGCTTGGAGAATGGGGATATTGGTATAGTACTACCCAATCCAATGCAAGCAGACCTCGCAATGCACATCAGGGTCGATCTGTCAAGGGAGCGTATAATTGGGTGCAAGAACATCAACACTACCTATTGTTGGCCCTTGACTAAGCTTAATACCAGTAAATCCCTTTCTATCCTTGTGACACGGTGGGAGATTGTTAACATAGTCGTATGGCTGATTAGGATCCGACTTATGACAATCTGGATCTTCTTCTGCGAGAAAATCCTCAATTTTGAGATCTGAATCCTCATTGATCTCGATCATATTGATCAAGCTCAAATGAGGCTTAAATTGATTACGTGGAGTTCTTGAAATGAGTCAACCAACCCTTTTATTTTAGAACCCTAACACTTATTGCTTATGTTTTGATTGTTTATGAGGGTCTTTACTATTGGATTTTACAGTGGCTTTAAGGCTGAAAACTAATTCATGCTTATTGGTTTCATTTGACTCGAATCCAACATTCTATTGCCCAGGTAAAAAATGATACGGTACTACCTCGTGACAAGGGTTTTTCTTCAAAGGATCTAGCTTGTCACTTGAGAAATCAAAATGTTTCTCCAATAGAGGCTTATCCAACATAGGTGTTTCTATAGGAAATCCTGTAACAAAACCATTTCGAGCTAAGAACGCATCCCAATCATCACCAAGGGTTTTCAAATGATGAACCAACAACATTTTAATTAAACCATGGTGAAAGAGGCCAGAGTTGAGGCTCTGCTTCTTGTATCTTTTCGACATTTTGTACAGACTTCTTAGCAAATAAAATGGCACATTCAAATGGAAGCCTATAAAGTTCATAAGTAGTCACACATGGTAAAGAAAAACCATGCCATAATGGCCCTCACAGGCAATAAATTTCTTAAAAACTGATAATAGGCCATGCCACCTAACTTTAAGCAAGGAAATAGGAATACCTTTCTCACAACAATCAATCTTTCTAGAGGTCATGAAAAGACTCCAGGGCACTTCTTCAATCTTCAAGTTCTTAAACCACTTCTGAATGGAGAGAGGAAGCCCCATTTCTTCACTCAAAAACTCTTCAGTCACCTCCAACTGAATATCACCAACCTTCGATCTGTATCCATCAAACATTTGGGCAAATTCTTTGGTCACGCAAAGGTTATACCCTTTGAAATTCTTAATGAAAATATCCCAACCCTGGCCTTTCAAATCCTCAACCTCATCATCATGATACAACAACGCTTGAGATCCATTCAGATCTATTTTGACAACATGATCCATTGAGAATATGACTAGACTATGACAGGGGTGACCCAAGCTAGCCGTGGGTTTAGATGTCAGAAGTAACAGGGACAAGTTTGAGCGGATACCATGGAAACAAAATAAGCAGAACACCTGTGCGATCATAGAATACACATGAAGGTCTCAATTATGGAGTTTGAAAACTCCTGGTAATGAAAGCTTCAAGTACATAACACTACACAAACCCTTAACTTGTAATGCGAAGCCTGTCAATTCATTTTGCCAGCCAAAATGAAGTACATGATACGATTCTGGTGCATTTAATTCCCATGTCATGTAATGGATATAATCGATTTGCAAAGGGTTGGAATGGATATGTTTTTACAATCCAAATGCGAATCGATATTTGGCATTATAGTCAATTTACAAAGGATTCAAATAAATAATCTTACAGTCCAAATGAAAATCAACATGGGTATTATATCGATATTCAATAAACTCAAAAGGAAAACCATTCAAGTCAGAAATATGAAGTAGATGTATGCACAATGAACCTTTAAAAAACCAAGCTTTGAATAGGGATATAATATGAAATTAAGTTTCCATGCTTAATTCATGATTTCAGTCATGAATCAAGCATGAAAACATAGAGTAAATGTAGGGATCGTAAAATACAAAATTTGATATAATTTAAGATATAGTTCCTTTCAATTTACATAAACAATTCAATCACCAGCATATAAGCAAAATATTCAGCAAAGATTAAAATCTATCTACAACATGAAATAACTCAGCCATTCATAATTAAAAATACCTGCTTCTGATGCTAAATATCACTGCTTGGGTTGGTCCAATGCTGAAGTTGAAACTGTTTCAAACACTACCCAAAACCACGTTTCCTCCCTGCCAGCTAGGAGCAGCCTATCCGACTCCCTAGCTCTAGGATACTGTAAGGATATCCTGGCCCTCGTGCCCAAAACCCCCAACAAACTGGTGCCCCCTACTTCTGGTTCACCAAAAACCCTTAAAACAAACTCCCCACACCAGAAAAAATAAGCACCTCAGACATACAGTCTTCCCCCTTTCCAATAATTCTTCCTCCCCCAAAATAATCCTCCCGTCATATGCCCCCCTCACCGACTCTCTTCCCCTGCTCATTAATATCTTATCCTTATATTTAATGTCTTATCCCCTCCCGCATACGTAAATCATTTAATTAAACAAATTAAAATTATTAACCCTCTTAAATTTATTACCCATGTCATTGAATGTGATAGGTAATTAATTAATTAATTAATTAATTAATTAATTAATTAATCAAAAGTTATAACAATTAATTAATTAATAAATATTTAATTAATATTATTATGCCAATCTTTGTTTAATTAAAACCATGTTAGGACAATTAATTACTTAATTAATTTTACTTAATAATCCCTAAGCATATATTCAACTAGGGTTGTTACATACACCCACCCTTCAGGAAACTTTGTCCCGAAGTTAAGGTATCTTATGGTACAAAGGAAAAGAAACATGGTTCACACATTCATAACAATT